>OX632362.1:39034198-39087677 GCA_951751655.1 Ophion costatus | reverse complement strand
TCTCTCCCTCATTCTTCACCCTCTCTTCCTCTATTTCTCTCTGTCTAATGAACACTATATATCGGTATTTGATGCAAAAGGAAAATGTCTTCGCGGCGAGCGGGACGGTTCTCATTTCTATTTCTCAACTCTTACGAAGCTTATTGACAGTAGGCAAAAAACGTCCGGGTAATATCAAGAGACGCGGCAGCGTCTGGACGCCAGGTACTAAAAAAAAATTCGACGCCACTGATCGATGCCACCATAAATATACACAATTAAAATGGAAAATAATATTATATTACTACTTAACGTATTATGAATTATAATAATAATTTAATATTTCATTAAATCAATCAACAGTGATATCAAATTATTCATAATATTAGAATGCATTTTTTTAGATTACGTGGGGGGGAATTTATGTGTGAACACCCTAAAAGGGTATACCTGGAATAATAAATACTACTGATAAATGCTGATACTACTGATAAAATATTGATATTATAAATAATAATAAAATATTTAAATTCATCAATATGAGTATTAAATTATGAATAATATTCCAATGAGTAAATTCATACTATAAATAATCATTTAATATTGCAATTAATATTAAAAATAATATCCAACTAGCTCTCCCTAATACGAAGTTAACAAGCTGTTTTCAATCACTGTAATGAGCCTGTCAATTTCACTGTACACTTGCGAAATATTTGTATTATATATATAGACTATCCTGTTATGAATGGATAATCGTGCAGCTGTCGATGTGTCAAATCATGTCCTACTATATGCTGCAATTTCAGTTCAGTAAAAGTTCCACGCTATTCAATACAAAAATCACCTGCTTTTGGTTTTTCGCATTCCATTTCTACAAATGACAACTTTTTTACCTCGACTTTATTTTTAAATGACTCTTGGTTAATTATTTAATCCAGGAAAGCCTTCTTTTCAACCATGTTAAGGAAACTTTATGAAAAAAACATTATGCAGAATCTTCATACAAACCAATTCGAACATTTGACTTTAACAGCTTGCGGTGTAAAAAAAATGTACTACTCATATCGTGCCCATTACTTTAAAAAAATTGCTTCGTTATAGTCGATTCATATCATTTGTAGAAATGGCATGCGAAAAACCAAAAGCAGATGGTTTTTTTTTTTTTAAATAACATAAAACCCAAAATCTCGAAAACCGTCGGACATTTACTAAACTAAAATTCCAGCATACAGTAGGACATGATCCGATCTGTTGACAGTTGCAAGATTATCCATTCATAACAGGACACCCTATATATATATATATATATATATATATATATATATATATATATATATATATATATATATATATATATATATATATATATATATATATATATATATATATATATATATATACATACATATATATATATATATATACATACATACACACACACACACACACACACACACATATATATATATATATATATAAGTTGCAGCGTATCTATTGATCCGCCTGAATTATTCTTGCCATTTTAAACGAGCGAAGAGGTAATGTACCTCGGGATTGTAGGAAGAGCAATGGAGAAACCCCATGGGGGGTCGTCTCTATGCTCGTTGATATATTTTTCCTTCTCCCTCCCTCTCTCTCTCTCTCTCTCTCTCCCTCTCTCACTCTCTCCCTCTCATGATCTCTCCTTCTATTCCACTGTGCATTCCCTCTGTGAAGAACAGGTTTTTGCGTTTCTCACCCCTCCCCTCCAACCCTCGGGACCCGCTGAGAAAATGAATTCGCGACGAGATCGAGCATAGGGCGCGCGCAGATATGCAACGACTTAATTAGTGGGTGGCTCTCTTGGCATTACACTATATTCCGCGTATAACTCTCGCGCATACCGCGCGCACGATCTCTTTCTCGTAGTTCATTACATTTCTATCGAACCGCGCGCGCGGAGTAGGAAATAAATTTGAGCACATATGTATGTATATACGTAGGTGTGTAGAGGAATCGCATGAAGGAGTGATTTTTTGTCTGGTTTATCTATTCGTTAATAACAAGTGATTGAGGTTTTTTTTTCTTTCCAAAATCGAAAAAAAATCCTACAGCATGCCGTTTTTGTAATTTCCCACAGCTTTCAATTTATTCGGTCATGCGAAAGTTTTATTATTATACTAAAAGTACTTTTCTATTTATTTTTATTTCAGATGACGTTAGTTGCCGTAACTTTGTTTAAATAATAATATCTTCATGGTTTATCAATATTTTTTAATTCAACAAAAAATCAACTTCGGCAAGACTATGTATCAAGTATGGGGGCGTCCATAAATTACGTAACGCCGAATTATCTAATTTTGCCCCCCCCCCCCCCCCCGGCAGTAACACAGAACCGTAACGCCTGGCCTGAACCCCCCCTATACCGTTACGTAACGGATGCTTTGTCATCAATAATTGCGTTTTTTTTCAGAGAATAACTAATTATGAAAGGATCGGGTTTATACTCATTTTATGAAGTATATATTCATCTAGTTTTATACCAATTATGATTTTTTAAAATTAATCCTGATTTGGCGACGAAAAAATTCCTTCTTATTGTACCATCTTTATATTATATTATATTATATTGTACCATCATTATATTATATCCTTATGAAAGGTTATCTGTAAATGAAAAGTCAACAATTTATCGATATTTATACACGGAGAAAACAGGGGTTTCGAAATTTAGAATTAATACTATGCTTCTAAAAAAAAAATATCATTAAATATCAAAAAGTATTGAATGGAAGATAAAAATTGTAATTATGGTATAGTAATAATGAAGAAATTTAAATTTTCAATCTATGATATGGCACGTAAACTGATACAAATAATACATTTTATTCGGCATATTGTGATTTTTTTGTAGTAATCAATAAATATTTTGCCCACGTGATTGAAACAATTAGTTTCCAGTATTCTACAAAAAACGGTATAAACAGTCACATTTTACTAATAACTTCGTAATATTTTTCGCTATACGCCGAAGATTTATGCTATGCGTATAGTGAAATCTATACATACACGAAGATTCATGCTATACGTATAGTAAAATTCATATGAAAATATAGCGTGTAATAAAGATTGGTATTTTAGAAAGCACGCATTATTTTGACTATACAGCATATAGGACTCGCGCAAATGCGCGAATAGTGTCAAATGCAATATGCACGCATCATTTTTACTATACAGTGTGAGAATCATTTTTACACTTCTATAACAACAAGTCTTAGAATTCCGAACCGGCAGTAAAATGCTATACTTTTCTACCACTGAATATTAGAATTCCGGCAACCAGTGTTAGAATTTGCGGCCGTATTTTTCTCCGTGTACGAATGTAGCTATCGTTATGCGTAGCCGTTGTTTTATTTCGGTTTCTTTTACAAAACGCCGACAGTTTGGACATTTTTTTTCTATTTTCAAGGCTCTTTTTTGTACTCGAGCAATCTTTAAAAATAGTAATGATCAAAATTTAAAAAAATCGGCTACGTTCGACCTTAGTCACTGCGATTACAAAAATGTTTTTAAAAAACGTTTAATTGTTTGATAAGTTTTTGAGTATTCACTGAGACAAGGTCGAAAACAGTAGTTTCGAGAAAATCGCAATCAAAGTTTTCGTTCTGTTTTTCTTGATATTAAGTTATGTTCTTTTTTTCTTGAATATTGATACTTACATTAAAGTCTTAAGTTGCGGGCGATATGACGGTTTTTCACCTTCATTATATTTCTCAAAATAATAAGAGCTTGCACTTAATCTATTCTGAACGATGAGTTTCAAAATTAAAAACTTGAACATGCCGAAATGGTGCTATTTCTGACAGTTCTAAAAGCGTAACGTAACGCAAACCCCCCCCCACACGTACGTAGACCGTAACGCCGACCCGACCCCCCACCAATTGCGTTACGTAATTTATGGACGCCCCCTATGTGTAAAATCTTGACTTCGTCATCTCATTTATCTCATCGGAAAAAAATATCGAAAATCGACCTGGTTTTTGGGCCCCAAGGTCTCCTTCCCTCTCCCTACCTATGTCTTCCAGTCCAGGACCCTTAATGTCAAGCCCGAAGAAGGCGACCATCAATTGAAAAATCGAGCACTCGCAATGAAATCGAAGAATGACACAATTTTTAGATTTTTCGCGATTATCGACAGCGTAAAAATTAAGGATGTTGAATCCCTATGAAACATATTAATGTTAATTGTTCAATAAATAGCTTCTTAATCGTCATGAAATTTTTACACGACCTCCTGAATACTTCATGTAAAAACATACCAAATTTTCAGAATTCTATCATCATTACTTCAACCTCCTTAAGGGTTGAAATAAAAAATGATAAGAAAATGCGGAAAATTTGGTATGTTTTTGTATGAAGTATTTAAGAGGTCGTGTTAAAATTTCACGACGATTAGGAAGCTCGTTATTAAAAAATTAACATTTTGTTAAGAACAATTTTTAAAAGAAATAAAAAAAAATTATCAATAAACTTCGTTTTGTTTCCGTTGCTTTCAGTATATTGTAGATATTATAAAATTGAGAGGTCAAAAAAAACTTATTACAAAGTTACATCAGTTTCCATAAAACAACATTTAATTTGTGAATGTTAATTGTTCTATAACCAGCTTCCTAATTGTCGTGAAATTTTCACACGACCTCTGAAATACTTCATACAAAAACATACCAAATTTTCAGAATTTTATCATCATTTGCGATTTGGGACTCAACATTCTTAACTACTGATTTTTTTTGCACCTAACGACGAGACGACGAAGAGCCGATTGGCAGGACGAGGGATCGAAGACAAAAAAAAATCGAACTCACCCATAATTATCGGGATTGGCTCGTGGCCATTGCTGCTGAGCACCGTAATAATTGTCGCTCGCGTAATTGTAATGCTGCGGATAGGCCGTGGTCGTTGCTGCGGCGGCAGCCGCTGCCGAAACTCCCGTCTGACCGTAGCTCTGATAGCTCTCGGTACCACCGCCACCGTAGTGCTGATTCTGAAAGGACTGCAGGCTCATCGTGCTGAACGCGTTCAATTGTTGACTGTTCAATTGTTTTCGTAGCCTCGCCCGTCTGTTGCTGAACCAAACTTGCACTCGGGCTTCGGTCAATTTCGTTCTGCGATGAGGAAAGAAAAAAAAAATGGAAACTTGAAAACTAATTATAAATGGTTAATGATCCACTGTTTTTTTTATTCGTATTTTTTTTCCGTGAATATATTTATAAAAAATATGTGTACATAAATTTGCATATAAATACACACGCGAATAATGTAATACTAATCATAGTAATTATTGCTTATCATTATTTATAACAATAATAATTACAATGATATTTACAATTATTTATGGCGATAATTCTTTTTATTTATCATAATTATTTGTAATAGCTATTATAAAATTTTGTGAATTTATTTTTAGTATTAATATTATTAGTATTATTGTTGTAAGGGTGATTATAAAAATAGAACGCGAATAAAAAATAATAGTGTAAAGGAACTAAAATAAACCCGAACAAAAGCAAGAATAAAATTAGAATTTTCGTAAAGAAATGTAATTCCAATTGAAAAGAAAGAAAATAGCATAGACGCGTGTGATTAGTTTACGAATACTAAAAATCGTAGATTAAATGTAGCGTAGTATTATTTTATCTGCGACGACAAAGAAAAGTCGGATAAAATCATACTTCTTTGATTTTAAAATGCTCTGGAAATTTATTTTCATACGCAATGATGGATCAAAAAATGAAAATGCTAACATATTCATATGAACAAATTCAATTAGTTGATAATCACGGTCCGGGAGCTGCTACCTCAATGCCTTTGCATTATAATCAATAAATAGTTAAGTTAATTTTTGGGTACGCGTTTACAACAGTGGGTCAGTCTTTTCGATGGAACAAAAACGTATACTAACATTCGATATTCATAAAGGAAATTATTGTTGTAGAGAATCTTATTTTGACTAATAATTGAGACGTGGAAGGAGGCCCAAGAAAGTCGGTCTTGACAAAAAGTTAAATAAATCTACGCTTTGATAATAGTAAAGAAAAAATAATGAAAATCAATAATAATAAGCCGAACGATGTTTAATAAAATATAATAACCATCAAATTTAATAATTATAAAATTTAATAATTCCAAAATGCAATAATCATGAAACTTAATAATTATAAAATAATAATTAATCAATTAACGAACGTACTTTTGAGCCAGCTCTTCCCGAGTGTAGACATCGGGATACTGGGTGCGATGAAACGCGGCCTCCAATTGCTCGAGCTGCTCGCCTGTGAAGGTAGTCCGACTCCGTCGCTGTTTCCTCTTGAGAGCGTAGCCCGGTTCGCTGTCGGTGTCCGAATCGTCGCCGCCGCTGCCAACGCTACCCCCTGACAGACGGAGAACAAAAATAAAAGACACCATACCTTCAGCGATCGTTCGTAAAACAGAAAAATCAATCAGATTCGACTATCCTCCAGAACAAAAAAAAAAAAACAAAAAAACAATCCTCTCGTTCTGATCCCGGCAGCGAATAAAAAAAAATTAAATAGAAACAAAGAATACACGAATCGCAAAATAGGCAATTTTTAAACATTTTACGCTTCTGACAGAGCAACGAAAATAAATGGACAGTAATCTTCAATCGATCGAGATCGTCTGCTTCCGCCTCCAAAGAGGAGGTGAAGAAGAAAGTTGAAGGGGAGAAGGACCAGCACGTCGCTGTTTGTTCGTTTCGTCGTCGACGTCGACGTCGACAGGGTCATCGGGGTTGAACAACGTGACGCGAAAATATACACCGGCTTAATCGGTCTCTCGTAGTAATGTATGGTGTGCGGTGCTCAGCGGTGCGCGAAATGGACGCGTACGAGCGGGAAAATGGGACAAAATGGAGGAGGCTGCGCGGACCGCCTGCGCGTGAACTCTGGCCGTTGTGACGTTTAGAACCCGTTATATCTGCGTTACATTAGCTATAATATGGCTGTTTTCAGGACGACCCTTGAATATCGGTGCAAGCGAACCGTTGATTCCGGGCACAGGTCCTGGAAATGACCCATTCGTGAATTAGTACACTCGTCTAAATGTGACTTTGAGGACACTGGTCTTTACCTAACGTTGAGTATGGGGACGATTGGCTATGAGGACGACCCTCGAAGTCCAATGTCCTCGAAATCACTTTTTCGAAAGATATATCTATATCTATGAATGCAGAGGTTTGAAAGGGACCGCGAGCACGTGCTAGACGTCAGATACCGGAGAGATAGGAAGCAAAGGAAACAGAGATACAGATAGATCGAGGTAGAGAAAGAGAGAGAGAGAAAAAGAGATAAAAGAGAGATAGAGCGGGTGCCCGCCCACAGTTCACACGCCCGAGTCTGCAACCCACCATTAAGTCCCTCGTGATTACAGCCGTGCACCGGGCTAACCTATACTAAACTAAAACACCGGAGAAATTAGGGTCCGGCTCTATCGCTCGCTCTCTCACCAACAGGAATTAAGTTCTTTGACATGTCCTGCCCTCCTACCCCTGCTACCCTGTCTAGCTATGTGTCCCTGTTTCCTATGTAACGCATCTCTTTTTATCGACATCCGTTTTCACCTCTCTCTCCCTCTCTCTCTCCCTCTCTCTCTCTCTCTCTCTCTCTCTCTCTCTCTCTCTCTCTCTCTCTCTCTCTCTCCCCCCCTCTCTCTGTGAATAAAACGTTAAGGGGTCAGCATAAAATTGAAATTTCAAAAGTACGATTTTTCGATAGTTTAGTAGAGCAGACTCTTAACTTTTGCAACAAATCTTTTGTTGAACTTAGAACTCTTATTTTCTTTTGCTTTTTTCTCGAAATTATGTTTTATGAAACGGCATAAGTCGTATCTCAAGTCTGTTCTCAACATTTTCTATCGTATGGCCGAAAGATTTCTCGAGACGTTTATCCATTTGGTGATTACCAATTACTAAGGAGAGACACCCCACTCTGACGGGTCAAAAATATGGATTTTTTCGCATTTTCGCAGAGCGTACATACCTAAGGATATGTGAAAAAATGTTCAAGTTGAAATATTGAAAGTACTAAAAGAAATCACAATACCAGCTCTAATTGGCCAGTTTACAATTTTAAGAACCGAAGTTTCCGTAATTGCAGTAGCTATCGTGGTACGTAGTAATTTTTGTTTAATTTAATGTTTTTCGAGCCTCCGCATATAAGTGCACATTTCGTCGAAATAATACTTCTTTTTGGACGACTCGCCATTTTGGTATTTTTTTTTTCGAAAACGGTTACGAGCACGAACTACATTTATATAGGTTACAAAACTTGTTTATTTTCTTTAGACCAACCATTGTGAAGTTATGGATCCGGTCGGTGGACCACATTTTTTAACAGAGACTATTTTGTGCCTGACAACGATGTAAATTTTTTTAAATAAAAAAATTACACGAAATAAGTTCAATGTATGCTTAATAACATATCTTTTTTTCAACTCCGGAACAAAAGATCTCCCTTTAAGATGTGTTTAAAAATTGTTTGAATCGAACTTTTTTTACGAAAGTTTTACGAAAGGCCATACGAAAGTTTTTTCATCATAACAAAAGCACATTTTTTTCATTTTCTATTTCAGATGCGCTTCATTGCCAGAATCGCCTACACCAATAAATAATACACCAAGACAAATAATAACTCCATCGTTTACCAATATTTTTCGACAATAAAAAAACTCAAGCCTGACAAGACCGTGTATCAATTGTCCCTAAAATTCCGACGTCGCCATCCCGATAGTCTCGTCGGACAAAAAACATTGAAAATGGCCCTATTTTGGAGCACCAAACAGTCTCTTCCGCAGATGTTTCGGACCCCAGAAAAATCGATTCGGTAAATTCTGGCCCGTCGTAGGATATTTCAAATCGATGTCGATGGGTAACGCCGTACTCGCTCGGTCAACGCGACGACAACCACCCGATCGTTGCCGATTGATCGACGCTCCGAATCAATACCGGCGAACTTGCAAACAGAGAAAAGCTATTTTGCCGTGATATATTGTAAATACAGAAGTGAACATCGGTCGGGGGAGGGATGCGGGCGGAGAGGAGAGGCAAAGTATCATCGAGAAGAGAAATGCGGAGCTGTTGGCTGCTCGCGTTTGTCGGTTGAAGCGCGAGATTAAAGGCCACTGCGGCCGCGCGTTTCTCGTGCAAAGTCGTAAATCCTTGCGATCTCCAGCTTCCCGAAGAGTTTCAGAGCAATGCACCGAATGATTTTTCCTTCTGGCTATATAAAAAAATATGCTCATACACATACATTTTTCGTATGAGCGTATATATATATATATATATATATATATATATATATATATATATATATATATATATATACAGGGTATCCTGTGATGAATGGATAATCCTTCAACTGTCGATAGGTCAGATCATGCCCTACTACACGGAGAGAATTTTTAAGTATTTTTTACGGTGAAATCTCCGTAAAAATTACATTAAAAATTTGAAACCGGTGACAAATGTGCACATAGTCAAAAATTGACACTAGCTTTTAATATTTTGCTTTCATTCATGTAAAAATTTAAGCAAGTAGCATAATTTTTTACATTTCTTTCAGTAAAAATTCTGACACATTCTCATGTAGAATTTTAACAATGGGCTGCCTCAAAAATTCCAAGTTTCTACAGCAAAAATAACCTGGACAAACTTGAAATTTCTAAAATCCCTAGCGAAAAATTAATTCCCTATGATTAAATAAATACTCTATATACTGTATTTCTGAACATTTGTGTTCTTGATTGCTACTTATTTTAGCATATCATCTTTCCGTACCATTGTAGACGTCCTTTATCGAAGTTTCTTTTCACGTTTCTTTGTTTTCTTGCGTAGAACTGCGTAGAACACGTTAGACTGCACGAGACCACGAGGCTTTCTTGGCCCATGCTTCGTACTATAATGCGCATGCGCGGTACCGCTGTTGCTAAGCAACGCGGGTCGGCGTCGTTCGTGCTCGTCATACTGCGTCATACACAAGCACACTCTCACAGCTTGCGTTCACGTATACGCACGCTCGCACACAGAGCTCACGCATACGGTCAGGCGACCTAGCCCTAACTGATTTTACTATAAAGAACGTAAAATTCCGGTGGACGCACGGAAAATTTCGGCTTCCTTTTTTAAATTTTTATGGAAAACACGCAAATTTCTCAATGTTCCACTGAAAAATTTCATTTATATTAGCACTTTTTTAACTTATTGTCGTAATCTTTACGTTTCATGAAATTTTACTATTAATTTCAGTAAAAATTCTGGAAAATATTTTAAATTTCTGTTACGCAAAAGTAAATTGTGATTCATTTCCATGAAAATTTATAATTTATTTCCTCAAAACCTGAAGAATTGCACATTTGTCACCGAGTTACTGTGACTTCACAGTAAAAATTACTTAAAAATTCTCTCCGTGTATATGCTGGAATTTCAGTTTAGTAAAAGGCCCACGGTTTTTTAGATTTTGGGCTTTATGTTATTAAAAAAAAAAAAATCATAGCTTTTGGTTTTTTGCCGTCGGACTTTTACTAAGCTGAGATTCCAGCATATAGGAGGACACGATCTGACCTATCGCCAGTTGCAGAATTATCCATTCATAGCAGGACACCCTGTACATATATATATCCAAACAAACCCAAGCAAAAATCACTCGCCTATGTGTATAGTTACGCAGGATGGCAATAATTCCTCGCGATGCTTCAAACGCCATATTTGTGTTTATCATCGTCTCTATTTTCCCGAAAAACCATCGAGCAAGCTTGGCAACGCCCACGAGCAAAATTACATCTCAGACGCGATGAAATATTTCTAGGATTGTGAGCATAAAAAACGGCGGACTCGAGGAGCTTGCCGGGGCGAGGGGGGGGTAGTGGTAAAACATCCGTGATAAAACTGCGTCAATGACAAAGCGAATAACGAAATGATAAGTGAAGATTAATAACGAGAAGAATAAGCACGCACGATCACCAACAGCAATAATAATAATACTAATGATAAGATTATTTATGATTATGACAATATAATTGATGACAATAATGGTAAAAATAATTATGAAGTTGACAGTAGCAAGGATACCAATAATGGTAAAAATATTATATAATAATTATTATAATATTAAGAATATTATATTATTATATTAGACTTAACATAATAGTATTATGTTGTCTACAGTATATGATAATTAATATAATACTATTATATTGATATTATTATATTAGTCGTAATAAAATAATATTATACGTCAAGAGAGTGATCGCAATTAGGATACCTTTCAAATCACCAAGATCGAATTAATTGGCAAGTACCAATAACTGAGGAGGTGAGTGGGCGAAAGATGCACGGTAGAAAAATATTACGAGAATATTCTTAACTCTCTTGTTTTCTTGTACTAACAATCAATAATCCAAATATCACGAATTACCTAAAAATTACTACTATTATTGCTACTATCGCTACAAATTATGGGCGAAAACAATCCGTGTACGAATATTCATACAATTCTTCATTGCTCTGAACCTCCGCGTGACGTATTTTACATTTTTTTCTTCTCCTGTTCTCCTTCAACTATGTATCGATAATACACACCCACACAAAATATATGTGTACGCGTGTATATGTGTGTACACAACTCAATCGTGGCAAACCGCAAATTCATTCCGATCCGCAGGCGAATCTTTCTCTCTGCTATCCCTCACGAATCCAATTCGCTAAACGAGAAACGTCTAAATCAATACGGGCCAAGATATATGTATATACACAAACACCTACAAATACAAAGAAAGAACGAGAATTAAGTGAGTACAAAATAAAGATAGGAGATCATCGGCGATCGAGATGTTTATATATGTATATATATATATATATATGTGTGTGTGTGTGTGTGTGTGTGTGTGTGTGTGTGTGTGTGTGTGTGTGTGTGTGTGTGTGTGTGTGTGTGTGTGTGTGTGTGTGTGTGTGTGTGTGTGTGTGTGTGTGTGTGTGTGTGTGTGTGTGTGTGTGTGTGTGTGTGTGTGTGTGTGTGTGTGTGTGTGTGTGTGTGTGTGTGGTGTGTGTGTGTGTGTGTGTGTGTGTGTGTGTGTGTGTGTGTGTGTGTGTGTGTGTGTGTGTGTGTGTGTGTGTGTGTGTCTGTGTATGTATATATTTATATATCTTATTATATATAGGACAAGAAACACACACACACACACACACACACACACACACACACACACACACACACACACACACACACACACACACACACACACACACACAGACACACACACACACACACACACACACACACACACACACACACACACACACACACACACAAATGAGTGCCCATATACCCAGTTGGCGAAAAGAAGATCGGTAAAGACTGGCGGGCTCTCGCTGACCGCACTGAGCTTGGCGGTTCGCTAGATTAGAGGCAACACCAGGGCCCGCTGCAGGAGGAGCTGCACCGGGTTTAAGAGAGACCACACGCCGCGGTATTGCCCAGGCGCACGCTCATCGCCCTCGATAAATGTGTGTATGTGTGTGTGTGTGTGTGTGTGTGTGTGCATGGGTGTGTGCAATGTGTGTATGTATATATATATATATATATATATATATATATATATATATATATATATATATATATATATATGTGTGTGTATGCTTGTACCTGCATTAGTACATTCGGTTCGGATGAGTGTACACCTGTAAATATCCCAGGTGCCGTTTTTCGCTTCCCAGCAATTTGGCTATATGCGTGATCTCGTCCTCGGAGGACAGTGCACCCGAAATTTTAATCGCGCTTTTCGGGGATTACATTGTAAAAATAGAAGAATTGCGGTCAGCATTATGTTGCAAACGATCGACGCTGAATCGTTTTTTCGATGTATTATATTTATGGGTAAAAAAGTTTGACTCGATTCGCGAATTTATAATGAATTTGTTACAGCGCTTTTTTGTTTTTCTGTATTTTTGGGAAAAGAAAATTGCTTCTCTTACATATCAAAAAACGGCGCTGGAACGACGGAATTTTGTTGTTCGATGCATATTTTTTTGTTGTCAATGAAAATTGAGCGTATTTAAACCGAAAATCGTAGCGTTCACTTCGGACGGCGGCAATTTTTTCGAAAATCAACATCTTATCGAATCCCTTGTCCAAGCATTGGATAGTTTCCTGCGAAAACTGAACGCGTTTAATTTTTTTTTCGGATGATTTATTTCCTGCGCGAATCATCGTATCTACCACATTTATTGATGTTTTTCAATACAATCGTAAAAGATACTTAAAACCATGCCCTTCATTGTAAAAGTGAAATAAAAACCTGCACACGATTGTCCAGGAAAACGTTGACGAGAATGCCTTTTTTTTCCGGCCACGCGCTAGGTGTAACCCGTTAAGTATAATTTCCTCAGTGCAACATACATACAGCCTTTCGGATTTTTACGTATTACCCTTCTCAAACGAACCCTCACCTATCACCCCCGTACCCGTACTTGGCGAGTCTAACGTAACGTTCCGTTGCGTCCACAGCCGTATTAAATTACACTAATAAACCGCGTTCGCCGTGGGTACGGGGAAACTGCGGAAAACCCGTAGCAGTATAGACGGCCCCATGCTCTTCTTATTCTCTGGTGCACAGACGTTTTGCCCGAGTTTGCTACAACATGGTCTCAGAAGTATTGGCCTTTCGCTGACGGGTTCATATATATATATATATATATATATATATGTGTGTGTGTGTGTGTATATATATATATATATATATATATATATATATATATATATATATATATATATATATATATATATATATATATATATATATATATATATATATATATATATATATATATATATATATATATATATATATAGAGGAAGAGAGAGAGAGAGAGAGAGAGAGAGAGAGAGAGAGAGAGAGAGAGAGAGAGAGAGAGAGAGAGAGAGAGAGAGAGAGCGAGAGAGTACAGGAAGGAAAGACATCCCTGTTCATACTTCATCGACGATTGCCTCGTACACGAGCATTAACCACATACATTAGAGCCTCTAATCAAATTGGAATCTTCCACAGCTTCGCTGACCACGAGATAATAAAGCGGCGGACGCACGTCCATGCGCTCCACGGGGAGCCCAATATATTTCATCACGCTCGAGCGAACTATCGCACACCTTAACTTGTCATGTAATAAATAGAAGAGAGAGAGAGAGAAAGAGAGAGAGAGAGAGAGAGAGAGAGAGAGAGAGAGAGATTCCCTTGAAGCTGGCCGCTTTGCCCAGATGTATGTATTTGTCTGCAGGTATGTTTATGATATACAACGTATTACATATTGTCTGATATATACATGTAAAAAAATAAAATACATATTTATATATACATACATACATGTATATATAAATATATATAAATATATATATATATGTATATATATATATTTATATTTATATATATTTATATATGTATGTGTGTGTGCGTGCGCGCGCGCGTGTGTGTTCAGGGTGTCCTGTTATGAATGGATAATCCTGCAACTGTCGAAAGATCAGATCATGTCCTTCTGTATGCTGGAATTTCAGTTAAGTCAAAGTGCCACGGTTTTCGAGACAAAAAACGTCATGCCATTTCTGGAAATGATAACTTTGTTCACCCGTTAAAAAAAAAATACTCTTGGTTATTTGTTTTATGTAGAAAAGTCTTTCCTTTAACCTAAAATGTTAAGGAAACTTTATGAAAAAAGATCTTATGGAGAATTTTCGTAGAAACCAATTCGAACATCGAAGTTTGATAGCCTGCGGTGTAAAAAAAATGTACTGTGCATATCGTGTCAATTCCTTAAAAAATTTGGTTAGTTATTGTCGATTCATGTTATTTGTAGAAATAACATGCGAAAAACTAAAAGCAAATGATTTTTTTTTTCGAAAAAAACCATATGAAGGGTAAGAACTCGAAAACCGTGGGACTTTTGCTAAACTCGAATTCCGGCATATAGTAGGAAATGATCTGACCTATCGACAGTTGGGTGATTCACAACTATTAGGGTTTGTTTGGTGAGCATATAGGCTGTGCAGTTGAGAGCATAAAGCTATTTTTTTTTGTAATGTCGTGCGACATAAATTTGCCAAGATATTCGCGTTCAAAGTCCAAGCAGTCGATAGTTCGCGCTATGCAGACTTACCGAGAATTCCGTCGATCGAGTGATTGCGTCGGGGATCGTCGCAGCCTCGGGGCTGACTGTTCACCGGGCCCCGGAGCAGTCTCGATATGCTTGACGCCGAGGGCGCCGATGTCTTGTCGCAAACACCGTCCTGCTGGCAAAACCACGTTGGACCAGTTAGTATAACATCGACGAGGACCAGAGTTATTTACTTTTTTTTTCATGGTGGTATTGAGTCAAATAATAATTAATTACTCCATTGTTTATCAACATTTGTCGATGAAAGAAAAACTCGAACTTGGCAAGACTATGTATGAATTGTGTGCAATATCCCGACCTCGTCGTTTCAATACTCTCATCGGAAAAAAATATTGTAAATCGACTTGTTTTTTCGAGTCCCAAGCTTACGGGGAGCGATACCTTTGGGCGAGGATTCTTTTCTTCTGTTTTTCATAACTTTTTTTTCAAAGAAAATATTTTTTCAACATTTTCGAGACATTTTAGGGCATGTTTTATTCCTACCTTTGACTGTTACGTGGTATTCTATTTTATTGATCTTTCAAAACGGCGGAGGTATGGTACGAATTTCTAAAATGCATTTTCAAAACTGACGTGACGTATAGCTTAAAAACTAATGCACCGATTCTGATGAAATTTGGTATAAATATTTTAAACCTTACTGTCTGCAGCATGAACCTATATTTTCCTGAATATTTTAAAAACAGTCTTTTTTATTGCAAAAAGTCGTCATTTTTTTCGGAAAATTCTATCTTTTTCTTTCAAAGCGTACCATTTCATCGATTTTCACCATTTCTCACTCTTTCTTGGTTCATATTCTGCGTACAGGTGTTAATCAAAGAATATTCTTCTTCGGTTTTTTTTTCGGATTAATTCCGGCGACGGTGCGCGTCACGCCGTCTGACACCATCCGCCACAACCCGTTCAGAAGACCGTGCCATAACTTATTTTCAAAAATTAATAATAATAAAAAATGACCACGTAACAGCCGAAAGCAGTAATAAAACATACCCAAACAAACTAAGAAAAGTGAAGAAATCTTTTCTGTAAAAAAAATCATGAAAATCATCGATTTTTTCTTCGCCCAAAGGTACCTACCCCCTTACGCAGAACGATTTTGCAGCGTGGGTAAAATGCCACTCTGTCGTAGGGCAATTGATGCGTGATGGAAAAAGGGCTTTATCAACAGACCTTTATCAATTTGTCCCTTATCTCCCAGCTGAAGATGCCGGGATTCTGTCTCTTGAGGTCCTCGATTCTGGCCTCGACCTCGGGGGTTGCCACCCTCGGCTTACTGCCCCCTATGACACCCGGCCTTATCGAGCCAGTCTCCTGATAGCGATTCAGAATCTTGGAGACGCAGCCGTGGGATACTCGCAACTGTCGCGATATCACGCAGGGTCGCACACCCGAGGCCGCCATCTCGACTATTTGGCGCCTCGTGTGATTCGGCAGAGGTCGCCCGTTTATGAAGACACCACCGAGCTGGTTCAAACGGCCCTGTCCTGAAATTCAGAAAATCGTTGATCATTATTTTACCTATTAAAATAAGCTTAATTGTCCTCGATCGTTAGAAGAAGCGAAATTATTCATGTTTTTCTTTAAGGGGTTAGGCCACATTAACGGGTAAAAAATCATGTGCGAATTTAACAATTTTTTTTCGTATCAAAAAGTGATTCACTCGTAAAATTAATTACACATCTATTTAGTATGAATATCAAGCTGTTAGAAAATATATATATATATTTTTTTTGGACGTACAAAATGACCGACTACTAATATTTTGTTTTATTTTTTTTGGCGCTCCGCGGCGTGACATTTAGCATCCACAATTTTTTACCTAGAACAAAAAACAAAAATTCTCGTCCATCTACATTAGAATACCTGGAGAAGTACGTACGGAATTTAAAAAAATATTGTTTTATTCAAAAGTTGTAGGTATTGGAACTTAAGAAATTAATTTTCAGTGAAAAATTCCTAAAAAACCGCTCATAAAATGAAAAGTTTTCGATTAATCGTGCAGAAATTCCGTACGTACCTCTCTGCGAAATGCAATTTCACAAAAAAAAAGATAACAAAAGAAAATATTAGTCGTCGGCCATTTTGTACATCGAAAAAAAATATATATTTTCTACCAACTTGATATTCATACTAAATAGATGTGTAATTAATTTTATGAGTGAATGTCTTTTTCATACGAAAAAAAATTGTTAAATTCGTACATGATTTTATACCCGTTACTGTGGCCTAACCTCTTAATCGAGATGGAAACGTGACACGTAGCTTGATAAAATTAAAATTGAATAAATGTGAAAAATCGAGGGAAAAAAATTAATTCGGCGTTATTTCATCGCATGTCAAACCGGGACAATATTGTGACGAGTAAAAGAAATGATTTTTTATCTTCATTTCCTCAAAGTGTACGTGTTGAAGAAAATGTGAAAAAATGTTCGAGTTTAAACATTGAAAATTCACCAAATTACGAACGATTTAGCGAGAGAAGGTAGCGAAATAGATTTACGTATACTAAAACATTCAATCGCGGTTTTCTCGAAAATACTTTTCATGACCTGGTCGGAATCATAACTAAAAATGCAAGTCTGATTTTCAATTTATAAAAAACGAAAATTTCCGTAATTACGGTAGCGATCATTATAAATAGCCGTTTTTTTTTGGTTTTGAAATTTAGAATTTTTTGAGCTCCCGAATATAAATAAACATTTCGCCAAAATTATACTTTTCAAACAACCCCCATTTTGTAAGTTTTTGTTTCTTCCGAAACACAGCTATGTACAACGAGAACGACAATTATATAGATTTTGAAACTTTTTTTTATTTTTGAGACCAACGATTGTCAAGTTATCGATCCAGCGGTTGGACCACATTTTTTATACAGGGGCTCTATTATACCTCGACAACATTACGTTTTAATTTTTTTTTTTAATTTTGTACGAAATAAGTTCAATGTATGCTTACTAATATATTTTTTTTTCCAAATGCCAAATAAATAATCTAGATAAAAAAAATCGGAAAAAACAACGCTTTTCGGCCCGTCGAAGTGGTGTCCCTTTAATTCGTGCCTTAAATTAACACGAATTAAAGGAAATTTGAATGAATCACATTAAATATAAAGCGAATGACGATTCATATTAGATTCCGTCAATATTAATTGTAAATGACATTGATACTCGATCCAATTCATAACGCAATAAACCCGAATAATCGAGTAAAAATAATGATTAAATTCGACATTACTTCATCTCAAACTAATTAACGGAAAGAAATAAAATTTCAACTAATTTACCCCAAGTTCAGTTTTAAATTAAACAAACTTCAATCGAATAGAATAAATTTTAATCGAACTAAATGAATTCAAAGTTTAAATTCAACAAACTTCAATCGTTTTGAATAAATATAATATAAATTAAATCATGATTTATGTCAAATTCCGTTTCCAATCCAAATCAACGATAAAAAAAAAGGATTTATTCATCAAACTGTATTAACATCACGAAAATATACGACCTTTGCAAAATAACACATTTTGCACATTAGTCCTTTCAGTAACAAGTGTAAACGAAGAAAACTTCGAAAATTCTCTCAACTTTCAACCTTCCCAAATTTCGCAGTAACGCGAACTTTAGCTCTTCGAACGAAAGAAACGCATTTTTTGTAGTGCAACGCCAAGAGATAATCACGTAGAGAGTCACGAGCAATAAAATGCACCAGGGCTTGGAAAGATGCGGAGAACAGACGCGATGCTCTCGAGCGAGTTTGCATTAACATGGCACGCAAGGTGCTGCTCGAAAACCACGGTTCACCCTAATTACCGTTAATGAGCCACTCTTAATTAACTTCATTATAATTACGAAGTCAAACAAACGTAATGTACAGGTAGGCCTATATAAACATTTTAACATAAACGGTGGATAATAAAAGTATTTGTACACGTCGTCTTTTTCAAATTGTTCGGCGAAAAAAATAAAATGCTTTATCAAGTTTTTGTGCTCGATAGCTGATCCTAAATATCCATGGTGTTATACAAACAGACAAAATATACAATATTCAAAATATAGTATAATACATTCACTAATATAATCTAATATACTAATAGACAAAATTTACAAAAATTTTGGGAAAACACGAACAAAAAAATTAAGCCAAATTAACAACAATTTCTTGTGAGATGTACAAATACGTTTTTTCCCACTGTATATGAGGAAAGGTGATTTCAAAGACATTTGACTTTGGGGAGTATCCTCACAGGGTCCAATTGTCCCTATACTCAACATTACGCAAAACTCAATGCCATCAAAATCACCTGTGGATAAATGTTAGTGTATGTATATAAAGATAATTTCAAGGACCTTCCTATCCCTAAAATCAACCATTTGTTTGAAATAAAATTGAAGGAAAGTCCTTAAAACAGCCAAATGTGTTGATGGCCAATATTATATAGATAATACACGATCTCTCTCTCTCTCTCTCTGTCTCCTGTGCATTTTTTGTCTTTCTAAATTACTAAGATAACTTTATAACCCTTTATTTTATATTATATTTTTTTAGTATACTTTTCCCGCGGATATATTGTTCTTAGCATAGATTAGTAGCACTATACCACATATTTTCTTGTTTATTTTTATGTTCTTGTTTATTTCTTGGTACTATTACCATTATTATGATTATAACCATCATTGTCGATGTTGTTGTTGTTATTATTATTTTTATAACCACTTATTTTATGTTTATTCTTCCATATAATTTACGAATTTTCCACGAACTGTACATACTATGTATCATATTGCCTCAAGGTTCCAAACCACAAGGCATATATATCAAGGCGTTAGGCCACAGTACGGGTATGAAATCATGTACGACTTTAACAATTTTTTTTCGTATGGAAAAGCGATTCGCTCAAAAAATCAATTACACATCTATTTAGTATGAATATCAAGCTGTTAGAAAAAAATATCTTTTTTTTCGATGTACAAAATGGCCGACGACTGATATTCTCTTTTCTTATCTTTTGTCCAACTGGCGTGACAAATAACTTCAACAATTTTCACTCGATTTACTTCAAATTTGAAAGTTATGTTCCTAATTGCATTTCGCAGAGAAGTACGTACGGAATTTCTGATTAATCGAAAACTTTTCATTTCATGAGCAGTTTTATACGAAATTTTTCACTGAAAATTCATTTCTTAAGGATGTTGAGTCCGAAATCGCAAATGATAATACAATTCTGAAAATTTGGTACGTTTTTGTATGAAGTATTTCAGAGGTCGTGTAAAAATTTCACGAGAATGAGGAAGCTCGTTATTGAACAATTAACATTCACAAAATAAATGTTGCCTCATGGAAACTGATGTAACTTTGCGATAAGTTTTTTTTTGACCTCTCAATTTTGTAATATCTACAATATACTGAAAGCAACGGAAACAAAACGAAGTTTATTGATAACATTTTTTTTATTTCTTTTAAAAATTGTTCTTAACAAAATGATAATTTTTTAATAACGAGCTTCCTAATCGTCGTGAAATTTTAACACGACCTCTTAAACACTTCATACAAAAACATACCAAATTTTCAGAATTTTCTTATCAATTTTTATTTCAACCCCTAAGGAAGTTGAAGTAATGATGATAGAATTCTGAAAATTTGGTATGTTTTTACACGAAGTATTCAGGAGGTCGTGTAAAAATTTCATGACGATTAAGAAGCTATTTATTGAACAATTAACATTAACGTGTTTCATAGGGACTCAACATCCTTAAGTTCAAATACCTACAACGTTTGAATAAAACAATATGTTTTTGAATTCCGTACGTACTTCTCTAGGTATTCTAATGTAGATTGACGAGAACGTTTTTTTTTGTTGTAGGCAAAAAATTGTGGATGCTAAATGTCACGCCGCGGAGCGCCTAAAAAACGATAACAAAAGAATATATTAGTAGTCGGCCAGTTTGTACAACGAAAAAAAATATATACTTTCTAACAGCTTAAGGGAGCTTTCCAGTGTGAAATTTTCATAAAATCGATTTTTTTTTGCTTTATCGAATAGTATACACTCTTCCGAATATTCCCTGAAATTTTCATGCCGAAATTCAGATTATTTCGGTTACTGTACAGCATTTCTTGGAAGAAGGCAACGGAGCGCTACAGCTACAGCGAAACTTTGAACGCGTTTTTCTCGAAACAGCATTTTTCAAAACGGTGTCCAACTTGGAGGGCAGAGTTTTAAAGCTATCGAGTTGAATTTTTTACACAATATTCTTAACGTCATTGTTTATCGTGCTATGGAAGCTTTTTTTTTTTTTTGACATCTTCCTATTTTTTTGTAAAAAAAACTGCCAAAAAAAATGCTAAAATCGATACTTTTTGTTCAAAACGGCGCCATTTTTGCAAAAAAAAAAAAAAAAAGCCTCCATAGCACGAAAGCCAATTATATACCGATCAATAATCTGTTTGTGTTTTTTGTTTCAGATCAAAATTGTGACCCCCAACGTGGACACCACATCCAAGTGCATTTTCTGCAACAATTGTTTCATCATTTTTATAGATATTAATTAATAAATAAATCGATCTTTAAAAAATTGTTTTGTATTCTTCAATACCCAATTAATATACAAAAAAAACCAGACCGATTAGATTATTTTTTCTTTAAAAAAAAAAATCGCGAGAAACAGCGATTTTTCGGGCTGTCACACTGGAAAGCTTCCTTAAATTCGCACATAATTTTATATCCGTTACAGTGGCCTAACCCCTTAATCAATTAATCAAACTCTCTCTCTCTCTCTCTCCCCCTCCCCCTTACGGTCAAAGAAAAGCCAACGAGCTCTTTCTCTCTCCTCTCTCCCTCTCTCTATCGCTCTTCTTCTCCGTCGTTCATATCTCTGCCCAAAGAAAGAGGGAACTTCGCGTGCGCGAGACGGACGGAGGACCAGAGGGAACATCGTACACGTGAACGTCAGACGATTTGTCCGTCCGACAAAAGTTACGGCCATGCTTTTTCCACTAGCAGTAAAATCGTTTCAACTCTCACTGTACACTAAATATATCCACCTAATACTACCCAACTAACACAGCGGGCATTTTTTTTCTCGTTTTTCACTCCTTTTTTACCCTCGTGCGCTCAGCATGGCCGAGGTACGCGATGCGCCACCGTTCTTGGACCAAAGCTCGCTGTTACGACCTTAAAACGCGGCTCAAGCATGACTAAGGCGGTTCGCAAATGCCGAAGGGACAATGACTGTCGTTGGAAGACGCTAATTCCACGTTTAACCCCTATTTACATAATCCTGAGGATGTACGAGTGTAGCAGTGTCCCTCGATGCTCCTCTGATGTGAGACCGACCGAGATCGGTGGACCAGAAGAAATATACCTTTGGCGCAAAAAGAACGGTTTTCCGCGCTCCCGGATAATAACCAAGAGCCCCGTTACGCTCGCGGTCGGGACCGTTCGGCGAGCCCTTTTTTCGAAATAACTTTTTTCGTTTTCACGACCTCCCGATGGAGATGAGTTTTAAATTGTTTCGTATTTTTTGCCCACGAGGATAAACATTCGTGAGTGCGAGCTCGAAGGCATTTTTAACAATTTGTTTTTTTTTTCTAGAATTGTTGGTCGCGATTTGTTTTTATTTTTCATTTTTTTACGGATCGATGTGTATTTTAATAGTTGAACTTCAATACGTTGGGGTTCCCCGGAGTTCAGAGAAATGTTGGGTGGGAACGAAATTGAATAGGGATAAAATATGCACTTTTAGGAATTCTCATGACAGGTAGATTGTAGAATTCGACAATTCGTATACTGAATTTAATGATATGTTGAATTTAATTCACATTAAAATATTTGAACTAGTTGGAATGCAGTAGTATCGAGTTTTATTTGCACAACTTTTTTGCAAAACTTTTTACAAAATCAATTAGTTGAAATGTCATATGAATGGAAAAACAAATGTATCAAAAAGTGTGCAGTACCATAAAAATATTTAAATGTACTCAACTCGGTTAAAAATACATATATTAAAATAGGATAGAATTGAACAGAGTTGATAGAAAATTTAAATATTGAAATTTAATGGAGTTTCATGGAGAATAAAAATATTCGAGTTTATTAATATCTAACAGGAATTAGAATACTAAAATTCAATGAAATCTCATCAACAGTAAAAAAATTAAAATCTGATCGAACCTCGAGGAAAATTGAAATAATTCAATCTAAATTTATAATATACATGGAATATGATTGAGACATTGAAATAAAATAAAATCAAACAAAAAAACAACCGAAACGTAAAGGAAAACCTGAAGAAAAAAATTGAAATCAAACAAGTCCCAATAAAAAATACCCTAATGTAATGGAACATTCTCAAAAATTAAACCACAATTTAAAAATTAAAAAACATTGGAATAAAATAAAACGAAACAAAAAATGTTGCAGTGAAATTGTATCAAAAAGGAAAATATGACACTCTAAAAAAAGTCTACAGCGAAATAAATATATTCAAATAAATAATACTAAAATACAATGACGTATTGTAAAAAATGTTAAAAGTACAATTAAAAGAAATTCCTCCCAATAAAATAAAAACAAACAAAAGGTACTGAAACGTAATGAAACATGATCGTGAGTAAAAATATTGCAATCTGTTTGAAAACTCCAAAATCCAATAAAATTCAGCAAAAAAACCCAAAACGCAATAGAATCTAATAACAAAAAAATAACCGTATCTAATATCCGTCAGATAGCGATTCGTTCAAGTGGCTCGAGCCCGGCTCTCTCGCCGGCGTCGGAGCGGCGATAAATTTGCGAAACTTTGTCTCATTAATATTGCGTACTTCAAACAACTGTCGCTTGATTTTTATTTTCATGAAATTTATCGAACGTAATGAAATTCGCTTTACCCTCGACGGCACATTAATTTTTGTTCGTTCGTTGCGTTCAGATTTGCGGCGAGAGCTCACTGATTGTTATGAGAACGGAGCAAAATGGGATATCGAGTAATGATTCAAGCCGCTTTGTACGATGTTTCGCGCTATAATTGAAAGCGATAAGAAGCGATAGGTGAGCCATTGTGTTACCTCGGCAATGTAGAAAAATGACGGGTGCTCGTGTATGCCTTTATTAGACGCGAACGCACGCGCTTTGGCTCGTAATGTTATTTGTGTTTATCGTAGGTGCGTAATATTGGTTATCAGCACATCTGGCTGTTTCGAGGACGGCGAAGATTCGACGATTTTTTTTTTGGAGTCCCAGTTGATAAAATGGAAATTCCCTTTGGTGGAACTTGTTCCGCATATCTCCGAGTCTCTTTACAAATTTTTTCAAAAAATTTCGCCAGGAAAAGACGACACTAAAGCTGGACGAAGCAAGTCACTTTGGGCATTATTCCAAGTCATTGCATCGTAAATTCATCACCGATTAAAGTACATTTGTTTTGGCGCCGTATAACAACGCTTTACATCGAAGTACCCAGGGGATTTTTGATACGAAGAAAAGTTTTTTCGAAAAAAAATATTTTCGGTCATTTTTTATTACCGAACACAATTTTTTTTTCAAAGGCACGATTTGTTTGAAAATCAATTTCGTTTTATTTGCCTGAGTATCGGGAAGGCAAGGCATGTCCGGAAATGAAATTATTTTGAATTTTCGTTCCTGGTAGAAATTAAAAGAGAAATCTTGCCGAGAGTCAAAAGTGGAGTGAATGTGACTCAAAAGTGACTCGCTTCATTCACCTTGAGCGCCGCAATTTTCTTCCAAAATCTGGTGGAAAAATTTGTGAAGATACTCGAAGATATGCAGAATAAAGGCCACTGATGGGAATTTTCATTCCATCAACTGGGTATCCATGAAAAAATTCCGAAATCCTCTTTTTCCGGGCTCTCGGTAGATATTCTTCCTTAAGGGGTCTTTTCACTTTAGACGCTAAAAAAGGCTATTTTCATTATTTTTTTATAGGATTACATTATAGATATTGGTATAAAAATTGTTACACTTAATAAGTACACATTCGAAATGATTTTGAAAAATGTTATGTTTTTATGTAACCCAAACAAAGTTTAAACGCGTTTTTCTCGGAGCACCGTTTCTCGACGGCTTGTTGATGAAACCTTCGAAACTACTGAACCGATCTTTATGAAATTTTGACCCCATATTCTTAATAACTATAGCTATAGCGCATATCAAGGATTTTTTAAATTTTTACTTTTTTTGCCAAAAACGGTGAAAAAACACGTTTTTTTAAAATAAATGTCCGCCATTTGGCTATATTTGCATATATCAAAAATGGTATGATATGCGCTATAGCCATTAATGTACTGAATCTAAAATCGTTTGATTTTTTTGTTTCAGATGATCCGTCTCCGAGATTTCATCAACAGCGCAGACCTACAATTTTTTAAAACATTTTTTAAACTACCATTTTCGTCAATATATAGTGAATTAAATTAATAAAAATACTTTTTTAAATGTATTTCGAAAGTGTATGTATTATGTGTAACAACTTTTATCTCAATATCCATAATATAAACAAATGAAAAAAAATCATGAAAATAGCTCTTCTTCAGCGTCTATAGTGTCTCCAAGACGGTCTTTCAAACAACCTCTATGCAAACATCCTTAAACTTATCCACACGTCATTTCGCAGACATTTTGCTCTCCATAACGTTGAGTACGGAGCCAATTACAACTTCGAAAACAATCCTCGAATGTCTTCGAAATCATCTTTCCCCATACATATAAAAATACACACAATACAAATTTGAAAAAAAAACGCAACATTATCTGCATTACAAAGCTCGCGTGCAGCCCGTCCATAATGATCTGACATTAACGGCCTGTTAATGTCAGGCTCGTCACGCTTTTTCGTTCGATTCATCCTCGCGAGATAAGCGAGCTGCCAGAGCTGTAGTCGATCGTGTATCAATTCATTTCTGAGAGCCGAAACCAAAAAGTCGAACCCAAGGAACGAGAAGACCGAAAACAAGCTTACCATAGATTGATTCTGACTATTTCGGTGTGCACTTTCTTGGTGTGAGTGGGATCGTTTGCGATAAGAACGAACCCCCTACCCCCCCCGCCACGTGGTACGCGGTGCATTTTACGAAAAGAAAAGGAGTATCTTTCCTATCATTATGCACATTTTTTTCCCCATCGCACACATCATCCCCCGTTCCAGGAAAATTTGCGCCATAATGTCCCGTACATTCAGATATACGTCCGATAAAGTCTCGCCCCTTATGCATATATACCTATATACTAGAGAGAAAGAGAGAGAGAGAGAGAGAGAGAGAGAGAGAGAAAGAAATATGTATATATATTTGTGTATGTGTTTGAGTGTATATATATATATATATATATATATATATATATATACACATATTTCTCTCTCCCTCTCTCTCTCTCTCTATATATATATATATATATATATATATATATATATATATATATATATATATATTTATATAGAGAGAAATTAAATAGCGAGAATATATATATATATATTTAATTTCTTCTCTATTTCTCTCTATATAAATATATATATATATATATATATATATATATATATATATATATATATATATATATATATATATTTATATAGAGAGAAATTAAATAGCGAGAATATATATATATATATATATTTAATTTCTTCTCTATTTCTCTCTATATAAATATATATATATATATATATATATTTAATTTCTTCTCTATTTTTCTCTATATAAATATATATATATGATGAGCGCGTGCTTAGGACGAGGTGAAAAACACGAGTTGGGGCGCGAGCAGCTCCAACCTTTCGAAATATCACATATATGTATAATCCTATATATGCGTATGTATATATGTATATGCACACCGACTTTGTGCGGAGCTCGGACACCTCGGGTGTGACGTCAGTCAGGCCGCGGGGCCCGCCGGGATTACAGGTAAGATCAAAAGGCGCCGACCGACGCTGCTGCACACACTCGGTGGACGCGAGAGTTCTCCTTTGGCGAGGCTCAGGACGTTCGTACGCGTTCGGGATATTATATACGCGCGCGCGCGCGCGCGTGTGTGTGTGTGTGTGTGTGTGTGTGTGTGTGTGTGTGTGTGTGTTTGTATACACTTATAGGTATGTATGGATCCTTGGTTGTGGACTCACAACGAAAAGAGGGTCAGTGGAAAAAGGGCGGGAGAGGAAGGGAGAGCCAGAGTGAGAGAGATGAGCCAGAACACACGCTTTGCTCTGTGGACCCCAAAGTGGACCTAAAATGAAATGGTCTCGTACGCTTGGGCTTCGTGGCAACCTTTGGCGCTTGAGGTTCGTCTTTCAATACTTGTGTGTGTTATAATATATATATATATTATAATGCGTATATATATATATATATATATATATATATATATATATATATATGCATTATAGAAAAAAAGGAAAAATATTCACCAAGCGCTTTGATGTCATCCGAATAATTTAATTTGAACTTCAAGTGCTAGTACTCAAACAGCTAGGTAGACAGATAGACAGATAGGCAATAAGTTCGAATTGTAAAATTATTCGGATAAATGTATGCGTTCGAAGCTTTATCGTATCGCCCTTGACAAGTATATTAACTTCTCAATTTTCTTGGCCATTAATTTTTTTACTTATTTTATTATTCATACAACTTCTAGCAACTTAACGATCAATAATGAGTTACAGTAACCGAGATCGACGTGGCATTTTTCATTGCATAGTATTCGTTTCGCCCAACGTCCGTGGTGCGACTCGCGACACCACGGAAATTAAACGAGGTTTGCGATTTACGTGGACGAAAAAAGACGCAGGACTGTTGCGAAAGAGTGGAGAATGAGAAAAAATAAAAGGCAAAGCGAAAGAAAGAAAAAAAAAGGTTTCTCCATTTTTTAATGTTACGAGACGCGATTCTGAGATCCCACGTACGAGCTTGTGTGCAGAATATGTATATATATATATATATATATATATATATATATATATATAGATATCTTTTTTCCTCGTTTGTGGCACTCACTGCGCGCACGCAGTTGAAAAGTAAAAACGTTTAAGTCTCGTATAATTACAGTAAATTATGCTTTTATTGTCATTGTTATTATGAAAGCTCTCATTACTCTTTGCCTTTGTTATATATATATATATATATATATATATATATATATATATATATATATATATATATATATATATATATATATATATACGTATATATGTATAATTGCGTCGACGTTACGAGCACGGGTCAAGGAATCGTCTCGCGCGCATAAAGAAACCAAAGTAGAGAAAAAAATAAGTATGTATGGGGAAAGGTGATTTTGAAAAAAATCGCCACTTTGAGGACCGTCCTCAAAACAACGTGCTGAAGACCAACACGAGATAGATATAACGGCTTCAAAATGTCCCTTCCCCTTGAATATATGTATGTGTGTGTGTGTGTGTATATTATATTATATAATTTATATACGACGAGAGCCAAAAAGTGTCGTCCAAAATTTCAGTGTCGTCATCCTAGATGCCTCGTATCAACATACCAATCACCCCCATGTATCTTCTACAATCTTCCGTAATTTTTGAAAAAAAACAGAATTTTTTATTTTTGTCTTTTGCGTATGTACTTTCTCAGCGATTTTTTAACTTGTCTTATGGTCACGAAGTGCACTGTTAAGCTATAAATAAATGACCAACAGAACACTAACGTTGACGTCTTAGATTTTGATCAAAAGTTCCAAAAATAAATTTGAGAGGATCAGTCACAATTCTGATGATAAAAAAATACTGATAGTAATCCGAATGACTCCCAATCGCTTTCGAAAACCTGAGCTACGAGAATACTTGAAAACAGAAATGAAAAATGCTTTTTGCTCGAAAAGTGAAAAAAATCGTAGAACATACATGGAGGTGATTTGGAGGAATTTAGATTTTCCGTTTAGACGTCACTTTTCCACCCTCTATATATAAATAAGCATTTGCTCAATACAGACCTATACATTTTACTACTCCTGGCCATAGTCCTACCACATCGATAAAACGGATTTATGCACGAACAATTTAGTATTGAGCGACGATATCACACGTTGTTACGATCAAGCAATATTAAAGGGGTCCGTCTACCTAGAGGCCCGAAAAAAATTGCCAAATTCGGAATCTTTATCTGGGAAACCGTTGGTGAATAAGAAACGCTTTTTTTCAAAACACAGGTACATATAATGAGGTCCTTTAAAAAAATCAACAAAAAATATATAAAAACAACGAAAAACCGCCGCGATATGATATCTCGAGAACCACTTGACGGAATGAGTACAAATTTACAGAAGATACGATGAGAAACATTTAAGAGTGTTGTGCCCGAAATTGAAAATGACGATAAAATTTTTAAAATTTGATAGGCCATTTTTGGCATCACTTTTTATAATAAAAAAAAATAATTGCAAAGTTACTTCAGTTTCCATAAGGCTGCGTGTAATTTGTGAATTCTAATTTCTCAGTAGCCAGCTTCCTAATCGTCGTCAAATTTTTACACAACCTTTCAAATGTTTTACATAATTAAAAAAAATTTATTACCATTTCCAATTTTGGCCACAACATCCTTAAAGATCTTTGACGACCCCACTTTTCAAAAATCGATTTTCATTTCTTAATAGTTCCGTAACAATGACGATTTTTTTGTCATAGATTTTGTATGCTCGAGTTTCAATCGGTCGCCACTTTGTTGAAAAAATATTATATTAGAAATCGTCGATCGACAACGACTCGTGGTTATTGTTAACTTGAATAACCCGTTTGGTTTTTGCATTTCGGATGGACCGTTTAAGCTGAAAAGTGTCCACCGCCAAAAGTCGCGACAAAAATTTTGCCATCCGTCAGTGCCCATGTTTTTGTTGCATTTCTTTATTTTTTGGCTCTGTATTTAAGCCTCTCACTATATGTACCTTCGTGTTAAAAAAAATGTGTTCCTCTTTACCAACCGTTTTTCACTAGAAAAATCAAATTTGGCAATTTTTTCGAGCCTCCACGAACCCCCTTAACGATCCATCGATGCATTTACGATCCGAACGTGCCGGTTATCGGGCTGCACCAGCGTAAATCCATCCGTCTACAAAATTTAAAAAAAGTCAAAAATAAATTTTGAAAAATATTCTTTCCCCTACTTCACCGTTTATCGGCGTAAACGTCGGGAAAAGAAAAAGGAAAGTGGAGGATGAACGAAAAAGGGAGCAGCGTAGTGTTTGGGGTACGCGCAAACACAAGACGGAAGCTCCTAGGGTTGCCCTCGTCGATCCATTAAATAACTCAACGCTCGTACTACTTACGTACATAATTGCGGGTTTTCTCGGCCGCGCGCGCGCGCGCACATATATGTAAAATTATACCACACGAGGAGGCGGTAAAATTTACAAGCGTCGAAACAGTGTCTTGATACAAATATTTTGATATATTTAAGAAAAAAGTGTGTGTGCGTGCGTGTATATATATATATATATATATATATATATATATATATATATATATATATATATACAGCCGTTTGTGTACCAAAGTTGGATGGGTGTATGAATAATTCTTATATAACGAAAAATGGACCACCCGTGCAATAACAGCTGCGATATGGGTATATATGTATACACAAATATATGTGTATGTGTATATATATATATATATATATATAGGAAGGCAAAAGACGCACCGGAGGACGCGCGCGAATGCGATAGCGAGGTGCGCCTCGCATTAAAATGAGCCGAGGAAATAATTTAGAGCATGAATTATTGATTACGGGCAATTGATTTTGAGCGATCACGTTAATACCCATGATCGAGGCGATATGTGACGTGATATGAAGCCCCTCAAACCGCGCTCTGATTTCGCCTCGATCAAAAAGAAGCTCTTGCTCGTTTTCTTTCGCTCCGTTACTCGCTCTCTCTCTCACTCTGCATGTCCCTATTTGGAGTATGCTCTCCGCAGCACACATATATGGAGGTTAAGTCCCGCCCCGTAGCCCCGAGTGGGCCTTCGTACCGATCGTACGTATATATATATATATATATATATATATATATATATATATATATATATATATATATATATATGCACAAAAACGTGTACCTTTAGGCCGTGCGAAAGTAGCCAGGATAATGATACGCGGAAGATCGTCTTCCGCCGCTACGATCGGCCGAATACTTTCCAGTTAATCAATCGTCCCGAGAAAACGTCGCACCCAATTGCCAGATCGGCGAATTGCGAAACGAGTTCCGCCATGATTGCGCTAATGAAAAAATAAATTGAAACCGTAACGAAGAGAGAGAGAGAGAGAGAGAGAGAGAGAGAGAGAGAGAGGGGACGCGATCAAGAAAATTGTCTTCTACGTGCTTCAGGACCAAACTCCCTGGAGAAGAGGAACGCCGGAGTGATGGAGATCGAAAAGACTCGTTAAGTTCTTCTCCAACAAACATATATCAGGAATATCCCTCGAATATTCACCCCCCTGTACCAAACATCATTGAGGCCATTTCAACTACTCGCCATCATGCCCGAATGCAATTGAGATACCGATACCGCGCGATGGTCGATAACCGTCATATCGCTTGATCCTCACGTTTCATCTTGAGGTGTACTGCCGCGAGGACGAAAGGAAATTGCCGATGGAAAACAATAGACACATTGGTGCGGTAGGAAGAGGACCGATCCGGGACCGGTATTGACGCGATCTCGCCGGCTAACGCGTCATGCGACGATCGATGTGCGATCGAGAAACATTGAAGGTCTTGCCTATCGACTCTTCGTGAATCATGGACACATTTGTGTATGAGTGGACTAGGGGAGAATGCATCATACAGTACGGGATGCAGACACTCGTGTTCGTGTGTGTGGTGTGCGTTCCAGGCTCTCTCTCTCCACGAAGGCTTCAATCAACTCACGCCGTCGCCCGGGGCCGATCCGATATCAGACATTAGAGTTGCGCCCCGCACGTCGGAAACTCGTCGGGACTCTGATCTACCGCCGCCCACCAACGCACAGGTATAAATATACCAATGGTGTATGTATACGTATGCATGGGGATCCGATCCTAAAGAATCTACCTGCTGGTCGATCTTGTGTTCGCTTCCTGGGACGACCCGATTCGCCTTTTTCTAGATGCACGTACGTGTGGCGAGCCCTTTCCCAGCTGTGCTCAATCATACGTTTCCATGAGGTAAGGTAAGTTGGACGGGTGAGAGTCTTGGCCATGGTGACTGGTCGGTCGTTGGAGGGATGATTGGTTGGAGCTAGTCTTTGGCCCCCCAAAGATAAGCTCAAACTAAGCATCCCCCCAAATCATCCGCGTCAACACTTCCCAGTGACCGTGCCCTATGCTAACACCCCTATGTTAACTAGTTGGTGATTGGGCAACGTGGTCATTGGGTGGGCGTTCGTTGAACGTATCCATTGACAGTGTTCAACTATCAGTTGTTGATTTGAGGCGATAAGTTGAGCCATGCAGGTTGGTGAAACGATCATTCGTCATCGTACTGTCTGGAAGTTCTTCAAAGATCTTTGATTGCTGCCATAGGTTGTCGTTTATTGGGTCTTAAATGTGGCTTGAGATAATGGACCGGAGTCAGATGCCTTTGGAGCTTGGCCTCGAACTTTATGGCTGAGCATTACGGTTTTACGAGCCGGAGGAGAGGGGGTCATATATATCATAATCTGCAGTCCGGGGATAATGCGCAAGGACCTGTCCGGGGTGCGAAAAGGTCGCTAGGAGCGCTTCCAGAGCTATGCCGATGCTGTCTCATCGGGTGCGGACCAGTTGACGATGAGCTCGATGCAATAAAACGGGGTACGCAGGGTAGATTCGTTAACGACTCGAGCACGACGGAGAATTCTGTCAGCTTAATCGACCATGAACGTCCGAGTATTCTGATCCTTTTTTTTTGTGGGATTCGTTACGCCACGAGCCGTCGCTAATGTTGCTTGATGAATATGCCGACGGTTTTAGCATTGTACATTGGTAGTTAAGGCTAGATGATTTACGAAGACATACGCGGGTCCAACTGAAGCAATCGGCAGCCTCCTTGACCAATGAGGGTGCGAAGGACCACGTGGATATTTGACGAAGACCATGCTGAAGGCTTGTATTGTATTCTACGATAGGATTGGTAAGCGTTGCAAGAGTCTTACCTTGGAAGGGATATCCAGTGAAGTACGGAGCCATGTTGAGGGTGCTGACAGCCATCGGGGTTGGCCTACCGTCGTCAGGTGTCGTCAATGATCCGTTTTCACTCCTTCCGTAACGCTAGGAATAGCGATCGGACCGACGGAAGATCTGCCGTGAGAAATTTAGCCAACACTTCCCGATAAAGATCAACACTCTGCGATAACACTAGCAGGATCAACGAATCCTCGTCCGGATGCAACTCGGACTAATCCGTATGATGCGGTTGACCACCACGAGGAAAATCAAGTGAGTCGCGAAGGAATCGAGATAAGTCCACAGCAATCGAAACGCGAACGGTGTGCCTGATAGTTGGTCGGATTGATGAAATGCCAGGACCTGTTGTGCTCTCGGGGTCTCGACTCCAACTGTCGAGGAAACTTCAGAAGTGGGAACACACTCCGTGCGGTTACGCTCCGTCCTCTTCTACCGCTGCTGCTGTTCGTTTTAATATCCGTGACCGGGGGCCACCGGCGCGTTTGAAGGCAAAGCCACGGCCCGCGAGAGACGGGGCCTCGCGAGAACTCGAAAAATGCCGAGCCGCAACAGAGAAGAAAAGAGAGATCAAGACAGGCTCCGCCTTCCTCGCGGTCGAACACATCAAGAAAGTCTCCGTGGCAACGACCATCCTTCGGAATAACAAAACGCTGCATTGGTGGACTCGGCTGTAGGGGGATCTTCTGCCATTGAGAGGTGGTCACTTCTGAGACTCCGCCTGGCGATCCAAGTCGCGGGAATCAGCTTGAGACTCCTTCTTTCTACCGCTGCTTCTCTACCTGCTCGAGAGAGACCCATGCATATGTAGATCGTTCTCTCTCTCCCCCTCTCTCTCTCTCCCGGACATATTCGTGTTTTTGCACCTTAGGACCTTCGTGCAAACTTTGCTATTATCGATTACACTCTTTCCTGGTGCCTTATCGACGTAGCCAACTTCCTGCTCTATGGTTGCGAAACAATTGTGGACGAGAGAACTCTGCAGCATTGTCCGCGAGATCGCATTTAAGATCATCTTGGCTTGTGGCTTTCGTCGCAATTGGGTGTGGCGAGGATTGCATTGCATTAGGGAATAAAGCTAAAGGACTGATGGCCAATGGGTCATGTAGCTGCCATCAACGAAAGTACCGTACCTACAGTTGTGTAAACACAATCTACGAATGGGTCAATCAGCTGTCATCAACAAAAGTATCATTGCATCAATTTGGTGAATACCGAATCTCCAAATGTGCCATCCAGCTGTCATCAGCATGATGAACCATAGCATCAATTTGGTAAACACCGAATTAACAAATGTTCCACACAGCTGCTACCAACAAAAGCACCGTATCAACAGTTTGGTGGACATAGAATCTACGACTTGGTAAATCAGCTGTCATCAACAAAAGTACCGTTCCGACTATAGTAACCAGCTGAAAATGAAGTAACCACGTGAGCTGAAGTACCGAGCTTCCTCATTGCCAAGTTGCCATCGATCGAATAATCACAGAACGCAAAGAAATCGGATAAAGCAATCAGGATCCTGATCATATCAATTTTGAGTACAACATTTGAATCCTTTGCAAAACGGGAGGAGTCGTTGATCGTTCGACCTTGTGCAAAGAGTTTTTTGTCAGGGTGCGAGCTCATTAGATTTCGGCCATTCGAGCATATACGGAGGATCCCTGTGGCGGCCGACACAGAGCCTGCCTAATACGCGTATAATCAGTCGTCATGCCATCCACCGATCGTGCCGTCTCTTGGCCCATGTGTCGGGCACACAGATCGGTCGAATCCCAAGCTCGTGAACGGCTCGTGCACGACATTCAGGTTGATGACTCGTTCAAATGAGCATTGCAATCCACCCTGACTCGAAACTGAAAGCGGATTAATGCCTGACACAACACCGCAAATTGGACACACATTTCCAACTTTATTGTCCGGTGTGTTATGAATGATCGGGCCTTTATTTTGTTGATACATATGAGGGAGGGCAGCCAAGGATCGTGCCGCGTTTCTCGACTGTCTGTTGATGACTGTAGCCTCTAAGACGAGGAATGGACTCTATATAACAGACTATTCGTCCGTAAATAAATCCATTGAGATGGCCCGCATGACTTGCAGTGATCACAGCCGATACATTTGGTTAGCGGAGTATGAATTTGCACGTCCCGGAAGTTAGTGTCCTTAAATATGCTAATCAGACATCAACTTGCTGCGGGCAAGTGTATCCGCAAAATCTCGATAAAAGCTAACGGAGCACTACCTACGTTAGGAAACCGACGGCATTGAAATTGATCATTGCGTCACTCAGCTTAAGACTTGCCAACTCCATCGCAGACATACTCGCCGATAGATTCGAGATGTTGGCACCAGGGCTCCATCGATTGTATTCTGATGAGAATGATCTAAAAATGGAACTTCCGCTTAAGTTGACGTGCTGACTTCTCTGCCGATTTGCCACGTGTACCCGCTGCAAAGGAAGGAACCGTCATCAAGCTCTCCAAACGCTAAACGGATCAAAGACTTCTTTTTGTTTGCCAGGGCGTAGTTTTCGTTACCTTCCGGACTGTCACATCAGGAGCGAGCGATCTTCAACACGACCTCGCCTGCGGTGCCTATGGCGTGCATACAGACGCTGGTAACGTGTAGACCAGTGGTGGTAAATACATTGCGATAGCACGTGTGGTGATTGTAGTTTATGGGTAGCTGATTGCGGTAGCGTGTGGGACGGGTGTCCCACGTCGCCCCCGTCCCAGTTGCGCCGCGCGGTTGCTGCATTTTATACCCATGTTCTGGACGACGCGATGGACGTCATTGTCGAGATTGCGAACGCTCCTTCCTATATGTAACCAAAGGATCGAGTGTGCCTGCGGTTGGCATATAAATAGATGCACCTATGTAGACACGCACACGGGTATCCCATTCGGCCAGATCGGTGTGTTTCATTTCGTAATCATTAAGATATGCATTATCCCATAATGACGAGGTGCCGGGCGGCGCATACCGTGACCGATCAGGCACTTCGACTCTCCTCACCCGTACGGCTGCAACTCACTTTTTTCCCCTTTGCCCGATACGAAAGCTCACTATATACTGCTGTTGAGCAGTAGTGGGGTAACCCAACCGGCATAAATTGACTGCAAAACGCCCCCCGTGTATACACGCGTAACTGCATTCTCGCCGAGTCGCAACACGACGCCTCGATGAGACACGATGATGGATTTTATTCATCGCCTCATTTGTTTTTTACTCTTTGATCGCACACTCGCGGCTTACCTAAGTATACTTTCGATAGGAAGAGTAATGACGTTGCGCGGCTTGTATTCGGAACTTTTCGTTTAAGGGAGCTCATTAGAATGAGATGTCTTGAGCTGGATGACGTTGATGTCATCACCGCATGCGGATATTGATCTTGCCGAATAGAGGACTGAGTTTTCACTCGAATGAAGAGATGCTGGTCCAAAATGAGTACTGGTTTTTCGAATGATACCGGATCGCAGTTTCCGGCATTGTCAAATCCGAATTGATCTTGTCTTCTGCGTCATATGAGGCACGTAAGGATCTGATCAGGTCTCTAAGAGGCAGCTCTTTCAGTCCTGGCGTTCTGACACCAACTGGAATCTGTTAGTTGGCTGTTGGAATTATTACTTGACCTAAATTATCAAACCCTTTGGGTCCTGCTCGTATTGATCTCGGCCTGCTGACTTCCAAGTGGTTTAGGAACGTGGCGAAATGCACAGGAAGCTCCAGTGGCTCCAACACGAATGAGCTTTTTGATTCGAAGATTCAGCAGGTTGACACGAGGATCAAAATAGACATCTGACATTCCCGGATAGCTGCACATGAAGGTGGAACAGAGCACACGAAATGCCAGCGGGGCCAAACAGCCACTTTGAAAGAGTGAGATATCGAACCCAATAGGAATAAATCACCATTCCGTATCCGACTCGGGACAATCATCGAGAAAAGAGGGTGGTATCGGGTCGATCCCAAGAGCTAGTTCCATCACGATTTTGGCAGCTGAAGTGGGCGTGTATACCAGCTGTATATCGTGCTCTGTGCGCGCACGTATTCTTCATAGTGGTCTTTAAGAGGCGAGCGCGGATATCTCAATCTCTCACGAGTCCAAGTCCCAGGAGCAGTTTCCGAAGGAAACCAGGGGGGCACCGTGGTCTACCGTTGCAAGACAGGAGGTTGTCCATACGTATGCACGCAAGCGTATAAACATCTCTGCATGTTCCGCTGGAGGTGATTCGAGCTACAGCGTTGTTGAGCTACGAGTAAACGCTCCCGCTGCTCGGATGATCAATCGTCCTGACTGACGTTTACGAATGATCTCTCGTATACGAGCTGACGATCCCCCGCGCCTCGTTTGGAGGAAACGTGCGCGCGTACTCGGGTGAACCCACAGATCCGAGGGTATCGTTTGCCGTAGGTGGAATGAGCATTTTCCAAGCTACCACCTCGATACCACCAACTATTATAAGCGATATCGGTATGGCCTTTGCTGGATATGATTTCGTGTGGTTCCGCATTGCCCAGGGGACGTTGAACGGCCACCAGGAAAGACGTACGCGTTGCCGAAAAAATTTCAATGAACCTCCACTAACTGCAACACCTTTTGAATTGGCATTGGAAAACTAGTGGGAGTGGATTGTGTCCCTGGGCGTGAAGTGCCACGCGTTCCCTCAGGACCCACGAACCACCTAATTGTTTTCCATTCACCCCTTTACGCGTCTTGCGCACGCCATCAATTGGCAAGGAACGACGAGGAGGAGAAGAGAAGGATAAAGAATACGAAGAGCTGTGCGCTGAGAGAGAGAGAGAGAGGTAGAGAGAGAGAGAGAGAGAGAGGAAGTTGCAGAGAAAGGCCGGAAAACGATAGGCGTGTTTTGGTCATTTTCCCAATGGGATCATTGTTCATCGAATGTTCGCATGTACCTATGTATCACCACATATAACTATTACTCATTGCATTGACGTATTTTGACAAGTCAGTTAGGAGTCACACTGCCAAGAGTTTAACCCTCCCACATAGTGCGACCATTTGACAATTTGCTCGGGAGGAAATCATTGAATTGTGATGCTCCGAGTGATGGGCGGGAATTTTCCTGGCGAGTACAACTCTCTCTTTTCCTTTATATATATATATATATATATATATATATATATATATATATATATATATATATATATATATATATATATGTACATTTATATAAAAAATATCATTTAAAATTTAAATATAATACATTTAATAATGAAATATTAGAATAAATAAATAAATAAAATGAAAAATAATATATTAACATTCAAGATTTAATTATTATAATAAAGAAATGATATGTTATATAAAATAATAAAATATTACAATAAATTTTTTAAATGCATAAAAAAATTAATCAAATTGAGTAATGAACCAAAATATAATATTGAAAAATAATGATGAAAATGTTCCTATATATGTAGATAGGAAAAAAATGTTTGGAAGCGTCATATCTAGGGAATGTTGGCTATGAGCACAGTCGGCATTTCTTACACCAGTCCTCATCCTTTTCTTTATTTTAATTTTTTTAATCGAAACGTTTAATTTAAAAAAGTACTCGTTAACGTGAACATCCACCAACGAGAATAATGTATTGTTACGTAAATAAAAAAATGCATGGAATCACAATCTTAATAAAAAATCTATGACGAATATCTTTCTTAATTCTGAACGTTATCAGTCTTTGAAAAAATTCTGACAAATGCCGATTTTCGGCGCGGTTGGAGGTACGTAACCCTTTGAGGCCTGCAGATATAGGCGTGCGGAGGTGTGTGCGCGGATGCCAGGGCAATTCGTCCAGGTGTCCGAGTGTCGGATTTCACTACTTTAAGCCGAGGCAATTAATATTCGTCATGGAAAAAGCACCCTGTGGTAAAGTGGACCATCGAGACATAGACGCCCTCAGCGTTATGCGCACGGCTATATTATCGACGGCCATAAAAATGGCCATCAAGAATAGTCCGTGAAGCGAACAATGGTAAAGAAATGGTAACCAAATGGTAACGAAACGGTAACAAAATGGTAACGAAACGGTAACAAAATGGTAACAAAATGGTAACAAAATGGTAACACAACGGTAACAAAATGGTAACAAAATGGTAACAAAATGGTAATAAAATGGTGAAAAAATGGTAACAAAATGGTAACAAAATGGTAACGAAATGGTAACGAAATGGTAACACCATAAAATAAATGGTTCATAAACCCGAAAGTCAGGACCTTTACATCCGCATTTACAACTGAGCGAATCCCCTGCGAAGACACTTCCGCCACACCTGACGGCGCGGGCTGCGACGATAAGATTGTGATTTCGCGGGACAACGGTTTTCTCGCCCGGGATATTATAGTTTCTATATATACTGAAAAAAAAAGTAGAGGAGTCTCGTGTATCTGCGGCAAAACAGCAGGATGTAAACCATTAAAATAACAACTGCCGCGCGGGCGCGCGCGCGCGAGAGAGAGGTGATAGATGGGTTGCATGCCAATCGTTCCTGTTGGCAAGGCCCATTAAAGTGCGTGGGCCCCGACGAACGGGCTCACATTTACACCTGAGCCTTACGGCGAGCGAAGGCGCGAGCCATTTCTGTCCCTGGCTGCCGGTGGTTCTCTCTCGAGGCTCTCCTCGCGAGAGATATGGTGAGAGAGATAGAGAGAGAGAGAGAGAGAGAGAGAGAGAGAGAGAGAGTCCCATATGAGCCGCACCGTTGACTCGCGCATAGGGCCCCAACTTGGCCCGCAGTTAATTGCCAGCATTTAATGAGCACTCTTTGACGTGCCGCACACCGCCTCATGTGTGCACCGGGTATATAAAAGCTGTACACGCTTTCTGCCTATGGACTATCCGTAACGCGTTCTCCTCGTATCAGCAAACGAACGGAAAGTCGAAGAAACAAAACGTTCAAACCATTTATCGATATACATGCCGGTATGTATTCACATATATGTGTGTATGTAGGGAAGAATGATTGTGAAGACGGTTGACTTCGAGGACCGGCTTCATAGTAACCAATTGTCCCCATACTCAATATTATATAAACCCCCAATGTCTTCGTCGTCGCCTTTGTATAAATGTAAGCATTTTTAAAGAGAAGTTATTTCGAGGATCTTCCTGTCCTCATAATCAACGATTCGTTAAAAAAATATTAACGGACCTTAAAATAAGCAATATGCTAATAATTATTTCTACGATAAATGAACGGTGTAGAATATTTGTATTATAAAAGAACAATATGAAATGTACAAAATAACAAAATAAAATATAATATAAAAAAATGGTATATGTAATAGAAAATGATTATATAAAATATTTTTATAAAATTTATATTTTAATTGTAATTATCAATAATAAATTATAATTATAAGTTATATTTAGTTATAAAAAACGGTGTAGATACATATATAATATAAAATAACAAAAATAACCTATAACGTATGTATTTGTATACCTGTGTATATACGTACGTGTAAATATCGATACGTTCTGGCCAGTTCCGCTCGAGGTGCTCGCGCGACCACGCGATGCAGCCCAGATCTCATCAGGGCAAAAAATCGGTACAGTTTCTTCCATGATCCTTGAAAGAAATTGAAGTTGCGCAGCTGTGATTTATCGCGTACGCGATATATTACCCGTTAAATGGGGTAAAAACTTTGAACAGGACGTGCACGTGATCCTGAGAGCCTCGGTCAAGTTTATTTTTTTTAAAAATTGGAAAAAGGAACAAAAAACAAAAGTAAAAAAACAACAACAAAGGACAAAGAAAAAACAGGAGTACTCCAGGATTTCCAGAGAAATCCATGAGATTTATGCTAATTGGTTGCAATTAAAATGAGGATAACTCCTCTCCGGTCGTATAAACTGTACTCGTCGCGGTGTAATTAAACAGATATTACGGGAGCGTATTAAAGAAACCTTTAATCAAAGGCAAAGAAAATTATTGTATGGGTATTTGTATATATGTGTGTCTGTGTGTGTGTAGTTATCAGGCAGTTTAAACGCGAGTTTTGACGTCGAACGCGAGAAAACATTAGAGCACGCCAACTCGAGAAAAACATCCTTCGGGGTTCTGTCCCCTCGGTGAAGTACTTCCGGAGACTCGGCCATGCGAGCAATGATCTCTGCGAGAAACGAGAGCTTAGGAAGGCAGAGAGGGAGAGGGAGAGGGAGGAGAGAGAGAGAGGGAGAGAGAGAGAGAGAGAGAGAGAGAGAAGGTATGTCGTCAAAAATGGAATACCAATTTGATCCTGTCGAATCTAATCTCATTCATCCAATTTACCCATCTTTTTCCCCACTGGATCTGCTTGGCCGTTTTCCATCTTCGAATGGATCTACCAAGCCATGCCAAGATTCCATTTTCGGCCTCGTATATACCTGCTGAATGTTTATATCAACCTTAAGTCATCTTGGACGCTGTCGGACCTGGTCCGTTCTGCAACAATCCAAAACTGCTTCGAGGTATGCTTCAACTGCTTCAACTGCCAGACTGATCAAAGCCAGCGGAGTTGGAAAGAGTGCTTGATCATTTTGATGAATAGCATACTAGATGCGAATGTGTACATGATATCCGATTATTTGAATGTTCGCTATCGGGTCCAAATTGGGGCTAGGTCACTAGGGTTGGAAGAGGATTGCCCGAGCTGATGAAACGCTGATGTGCCCCATAGCACAATCAGATCTTTTTTATCAGCATTTCGCTCGACTCGAAACTACGCTTCCAAAAACGAAAAACAGTATTTTTGGACTTGGGATGAGTTAAGGATGTTGAGTCCATATGAAACATGTTAATGTTAATTGTTCAATAAATACCTTCTTAATCGTCATGAAATTTTTACACGACCTCCTGAATACTTCATGTAAAAACATACCAAATTCTCAGAATTCTATCATCATTTGAAATTTTTAACCAGAATTTGTTGAATCTCCAAAAACAAAATATCCTTTCGTGATCAGGTACAACAAATTCGTTGGGAGCGCCCAGATTCACCCACATTTCTATAGGGAATTGTTTGGGACACCGTGCGTAGAGAGTCCTCATTGGCATCCAATTAGATTCTGCCTTTCTCTCTGATGAAAGCCGTTTAAGGATGTTGAGTCCCTATGAAACATATTAATGTTAATTGTTCAACAAATACCTTCTTAATCGTCATGAAATTTTTACACGACCTCCTGAATACTTCATGTAAAAACATACCAAATTCTCAGAATTCTATCATCATTACTTCAACCTCCTTAAGGGTTGAAATAAAAAATGATAAGAAAATTCTGAAAATTTGGTATGTTTTTGTATGAAGTATTTAAGAGGTCGTGTTAAAATTTCACGAAGATTAGGAAGCTCGTTATTAAAAAATTAACATTTTGTTAAGAACAATTTTTAAAAGAAATAAAAAAAAATGTATCAATATACTTCGTTTTGTTTCCGTTGCTTTCAGTATATTGTAGATATTATAAAATCGAGAGGTAAAAAAAAACTTATTGCAAAGTTACATCAGTTTCCATAAAACAACATTTAATTTGTGAATGTTAATTGTTCAATAACGAGCTTCCTAATTGTCGTGAAATTTTTACACGACCTCTGAAATACTTCATACAAAAACATACCAAATTTTCAGAATTTTATCATCATTTGCGATTTGGGACTCAACATCCTTAAGAGGGAATGATACCTTATCGCGGTCGGTATGGTAGAACGATTATAGATTCAAATAGATTATAGATTCAAACGACGTCAAATAGATAGATGAATGGCTCTCTTCTCAAATTTTCTGATTTTGAGCAAAAGAATGTAGATTGGCTTATGATAACTCAATCTACATTTTTTTCCTCAGATTCGGAAAATTTGAGGAGAAGACAGCCGTTCGTCTATCTATTTGACGTCGTTTGGCAAAGTTTCGACGGGATCTGAAGAGCCGTTTCAGAGATTCGTGGGAATCTATAATCGTTCTACCATACCGACCGCGATAAGGTATCATTCTCTCTTAAGAGCCATCAGCCTGCAGTGCTTCATTCCTATGGCGTTTAGCTCATGACGTGGTGAACACAAAATGGATGTAACCCAAATCCAAATTGGATATAACGTTTCCTAGCTGAGGTAAGAACAATCAGCAGTTGGATGCAGTGACCACGAGTCCCAATCAACCTCATACGTCCATTTGTCCACACGATGCCAACCCTCTCGGCTTTCCCACAATGCCTGCAATTTGGACACCATCATCTTTGTGTGAGTCCTGCGCATGGGCCACCCGCAAGTACGTTGAAGCAATTCACGAAACGTTAAAACGTCCGACGTCAAACGCACGTATATCGGACTCCTGCTTCCAACCCTTGAACGAGCACCACACGCAAGAGGCGGCCAAAATGGATCCTGGTGACCGCCACGAATAGCCCAGTTTGCCAACAATCAGGCCATTGACAATTGTGGTCACTAAATCAAGATGGCGGTGGCTTTTGTCGGCTGCTGTGAAAATGGCGCTCCGGCGGCACGCTCTTTGATGTGACGGCCGCCGACCCCATTGTCGGTGGGAGCGATTTGAGTGGCTTCGAACGCGACAATACCGCGGGGACAAAGAGCCGAGAAGGAACACGCGGGCGCGTCGTGACTTCGATACACGGCTGAAGGAAATACCACCCTAGTGGACCATTTTCTTATTCTTCTGATCCTCGTATTACGCAGGTGAATGATGGCCAACGGAGGCCCCTTGGCCGCCTTCAATGGGGTGCCGTTTTGCCCACTTTTGATTCTTGGGAATAAATATTGCCGGAGCTGGACGAAGGGTGGAGGTGCGCGAAGTAAAGACGAAGGTACGGAACTTCACTGGCCGGAAGTCGAGGAGATTATCCGCGTCTTTATTCGAAATAATATTCGATGAAGACAAGAAAAATCGGGCGTATTTTTCGTCCTTTTGAAATGGTGAACTAGATATCGACATTTTTTCTGTAACTTTCCAGATATGTAATTGCGATATTAAATTGAATTTTTCTACTGTCGGAAAGTTTGCACATCAATCTGCTGCTTATCAATTAATTGACATTTACCGATATGGCAAAAATGTTCGAATAGTATTGAAAAATGGCAAACGGAGCCTTGTTAAGGGGGTGTCCCTCGCGGGAAACTTCAAAAAATCGTTTCCTTTTCGCACGTCATTATAGTGTGAAGTTTCAAAAATATTTTAAGACCAACCGAACTCTGAAATTCTAAAAATTGACGAAGTTACACCTATTTTAGTGGAACAGTGTGCGTCGGGTTTACTGCAATGCGATCCGTCGAGTTTGAACGCGATTATTTTCGTGTGAACTTGGAAGCGAACATTTTCTTTCATAATAGCGCCATCTATCGTTGCTGCGTTACAACGACAGCAAATTAGCATTGGTTGGTAAAGAAGTAATCTGCCAGTGTAGCTGTCGGTACCGTTCCGACTGCATGCGCAGAGTGCCAGGTGCCGAAACCTGTCTTACCGACGGTAGAAAAAATGGAGCGTCGTGTGAATACCTTCGGGCTTACGGGATCCACCATCAGAGGCATTGAAGGTCGGCCAAACTGAAATCTACTTTATCAATGGTGCTCATCGACGACAGTTGCATTTGTCGATGAAGTAGCGATATAGAGACTGCAATATCTATCGCCGATTTAACAAATAGGCCCTCGGGAAGAAATCTACTTTTTTTACAGTCGATGACTTGTCAACGTTTCATCTAGTTCCTCGCAGAAGCGCCACCTAACCACTTTAAAATGTCTTTTCACTACCGTAGGGCTATCATATATGATACTAGAACATTCGAACATATCTAATGAAATACAATTTAATAGATGTTTATGAGAAATCAATAAAGATTTAATGAAAATACAATGAAGTCCAATAAAATTTATGAAAGTTTAAAAAATTTATAAAACATTGATGACATTTAAGTGAACTTAATGAAATTTATGAAAGAGAGAACTATGTAACCGCTGTAAATTGACGTAATATTCTTAACCCCGAGAGGCAAGAATGGCTAAATAAACCTCTGTGATGAAATTTATGGAAATTCAATGAAATTTATTAATACTTCATGAAATTCATGAAAATTTAACGAAATTTATCGAAACTTTATCTAAAATAATAATATAAATCTTAAGCTGTTGTTAATTTTTCATAGAGTCTGTAATTGTTTTTCTTATCGGGAATTTTTGTTGTCAAGATATGACCGTCGGTATGTATTTAATTTATATTTATTAATCGAATTTGCAAGGTTTATTTGATAACTGAGAAATCAACATTGTCGGCTTAGAGGATGGCAAAACGAGGGTGGATATTTTTCATCAATACTAAACTAATTGTTCAATGATGAAAAATCTTAATAATAAAAAGAAAGGCTGGCAGGTGTTTATTGAAAATGATATATTTTATTCAATATTAACGTGCGTCATTTTATTCTTACTTCTATCACAGGAATATCACGGGTGAATATTGAAAAATGTTGAACATAATAAATATGTATATCAATAGTCATATGTTGTCGAAATAGTCCTTAAAAATAGACGGAACAAAGTAAAAATATATTTCAACGAACGGAGACTCTTCGTTTCAGTGAAAAAGTATTAATCGAGCGTGCAATTGAAAAAAAAAAAAAAAATGAAAACGAGCATTCGAAAATGATGAATGAGCTTACACAATAATAAGGTGCCGGAAGGCACGCCGTGCTTACTATCTTCATATACATTAACAAGTTTCCAGACCAAACTGAAAATGTATATACTTTATACGGTATGTAAAGCCATGTACCAAAACATTCAACGTCATCGTATAAAATCTATATTTAAAAATACATTTTCTCTTTACCTCTGAGATTCTTAATTCTAACTTGATCATCGGTGTCCCAATAAATCCTAAAGTTCGAACGACACCTTTATCTCTGAACTTCCTGTGCCTCTATGTCATGGGGGCTCTCTCGAAAATCATAGAAAAAAAAATCACATCTGACGGGTTCGTTTGTCTTTAAGAAGGCTCAAACTTTGCACCGATGAATGTTAACCCAAATCTTTCTTTTTCCGGACGCAAAGGTCACCGATAAAAAGTATATGGTGAATCCATCCGTGAAACGGCCGCCTCTTCTTAAGGGGGTACACGAGAGTGACGGCCAAAAAATTGAAGCAGATTTTGAGAATTATATCCAGAAAATACACTTTACTATTAATAATTCGTTAAAAAATCGTATTGTTTGAAAAAAGCTTCTGTCGGACGACCATACGATATAATTGCCGAGCCGATTTCGTTTTTTCGGTGTTTCGAGCCGGCCATTTCGATAATTACTCATATTTTTTGCTCAAAATTTACCCGTGTCTTTTTCCAAGTATGCATCGACTCCGTGACAAAAATGAAGTAAATCGCACGGACCGTTTTCCGCCAATAAATTCCCAAACTTACAACCGATTTTTGTGACGGCAGGGTGGTAGCTCCCCGATACGCAAGCCCAAAAAAACAAGATCACGATGACAATGAATCTCTTAAAAATTATATACATATATCGGGGCGAACACTGGAATTTCGCGAATACTACCAGGGCCTCCACATCGGATCGCCCTCGTCGACGCCCTCGACGTCGATTTCCTCCTCGTCCTCGCCGCCGCCGATCCTGACGGCCCTGACTTCCGTCGCTTTGGCGGCCACCGTCAACGGCCCTGCAACACCATCCTGACCCAAAGCAGGGCCGGATTCGGAATTTTTTGAATCGCATCTCGCGTCCTCCTGCGCGCGTCCGGAAATCGGCAATTTATCGGCAAAATCGGCAAAATCGGCAAAATCGGCATTTGCGGAAATCGGCGTGGAACATGCTGGGGAATCGATCGGCGATTCGCTCGTTCGTAAATCCATCGACGCCGTTGCCGATGTGTCCATGGGTGAATCGGTAGTACGAGATTCGCCGAAATTGTCGCACCTTTCGTGAACAATCGGCGATGAGTTTTTATTGCGAGCGGCGGTGACGTTTCTTCGATGCGTCCCGCGCAGACCGGAAGCAAGATGGCGGGCGAGCCTTTCGCCGGATTCACCGGGAAGGGCCGCGAGATAACGGCAAGCCTCGGCGGCGCAATGACCGAAGCCCGATTGCCATCGATTTTCGGCGGGGCTCGTTGCCGATTCCTCGCTCGGCGAGCCCGTCGACGACAGTCCCGACGCTCTCGACGCGTGCAATCTTTGCAAATGACGCACCGTCAACTCGAGAATATCGGCCTTCTCCAATTTGCTTATGTCCTCACCTTCGGTCTGCAATTCGGTCAATTCGAACCAACGTTATCGGCAACATCTTCGAGGCGTGACATCTCGATTTTTGATAGTTTTTCATTTTTTTATTATAGTATAGCACGAGGACTCTAGTCGGGGTTTAAGGAGAACAAATTTTTGTTTGTTTCAATAGTTGTATAATTAAAAATATATATATATAGACGGGTAATAATTTTTTTAAATGTAAACTGAAAATTATTTTATGTTGCATTGAGTTCGAAGGGCATCAGGGACAACTAAGGGTGGATATAAAATTCACATTCCCTCCCTATTAGTAGGTACCTAGATTTATTATAATAACATTCAGTATTTAAATATAACATATGATATACGTATGATATGGAGAAAAATATTCACGAACCCTCTTGGTCATATATATATATAGATATATATATATATATATATATATATATATATATATATAACCAAGAGATTTCTTGAATATTTTTCTCCATTTACAAAATACATATCATATGTCATATTTAAATACTGAATGTTATTATAATAAATCTAATTATAATAAATATATAAACAATTACTATTGGAGGTATGAAACTGCATATACATACACATATGGATATACATATATTGATCTTTTTAATCAAAATAATTTTTCAGTCGTATATAAAACCTTAGAAGAAATGATTTTCGTATAATAACATATTTATTGTTCACTAGATTTACTGGATTCCATTACAATTAATTTGATGTAGGATTTTTTTCGTACTTGTTTACTTAGATCATTCAATTACTTATGCTATAATTGATTTAGTATGTATAAAAGACTCTCATATGGAATATGTTTTATTTTTTAATTTAAAACATAGAATTTTTAAAAAATGATCACAATGCCTAAGCACATCATTGTAAAGAAAATTCTATTTTCAAGATCCTAAAATTAATGGAAATCCCATTTCTTTAAGAATTTGTATACAATATTTATTAAGATCTTGTATTGCTGAAAAATCGGAATAAATAATGTATGAAACAATATTGTATAAAATGTTTTCAAATAAGCACACATGAATACATACATGGACATATATATATATACATAAGGTTCCATTATTTTTCTGTGAATATTGTTACAACCCATTCTCACCCCCTCGTGTGCAATTCAATAATTCGAAAATAAATTTAACAGTTAATCAATTTTAATAATAAAATTCATAATTTCACCAACATTCTATCAAAAGTCAAATCAATTTGAGTTTTTTTTCATTTTCATTTTTTAATCAACGATGACTAAATCAACTATACTGAATCTTTTTTACAGGTCTAATGACTTTTTCGAGATATAATTATCTGTAAAATCGACACGATAGGATCCACCGATGATCAACTACAAATCTTCTTTCGGCAAGTTCGGTAAAGCAGCAGCGATTTCGTAACGATCGAGGCCTCTCTATTTGCACCACGAGAGGGCAAGACCGTAAACAATTGAGTGGATTGTGTTTTCTTTTTGTTCAGCCAAGACGCCTGTCGTATAAATAAAACGGTCGAAACCTTGCGGGTAAAAAAAGTTAAGTACGCCACGATCAATGATCAGAGGCTCGAAAGGTTCTTTCTCGATTTAGAACACTCGCGCGGATCGACCGTGTGGCGCGCGCGCTCCCAGACGCATATCGAATACCTTACGTTGCCTTTATATCAGTCACGATCGTTGCCTTTATATCAGTCGGTGACGCCGAAACGGACTTTTTTAATATCCCATTATATCGCAACAAACTGCGCGAATTAGAATAAAAAAAGTACGAAGTAAAAATAAAGCGACTAAAAAGGCACACCGACGCATCGTTATTACTCGTAATTATTTCGTGACGAAAAATCGGCCGTAAGCCATTCTACCGACATCGGGCAAATTTTGACGAAATTATTCGATTATCGTTGCCACTTTCTTTTAAATTGTTTGTGACTACAATTCGGTCCTTTATCACGTTTCCTCCCATGTTAATATTTTATCACTTGTTTATCGAGAATAAAAAAATTGAAAATGTTGTTTTTCTATGTCTGCTTTTTATTTTGTTTTCTTTGCAAAAAAAACTCGCGCAGTTTGTGTTGGAAAATTGCTTCGTGCCGCAGATTGTACGCAAATTGTTCAAATAAGATGTTGAATTAGATGCTTTTCGTTCTTTAAATAGAAACTCGTGCGAATGAGGCAGAGAAAATCTATTGACAAAAATGGTGAAAGACAAAAAAATCATTGTCGTTCGAAGGGTTGATGGAAATTACTAAATTACTAAATTACTAATCACTGAATACTTAATTACTAATTACTGAATACTAAATTAGTCATTAATAAATACTAAATTATTTATTACTGAGTGCTACATTACTAATTAGCAAATACTTAATGATATTATTGAATACTAAATTACTAAATTTGAAATTACCAAATACGAATGAACTAAATTTCTACATACACAAATTACTAAATTACTAAAAACCACTGAAGTATATATACATATATATATATATATGTATGCTCTGAGGGATGTTGCGAACGATAACTACTGTTCATGTTTTTCGCTGTTTTTGTGAGTAGATTTTTTTATCGCTTCCCTATAAATACAAATAATTTTGTGGGGATGTGAAGCGGAATATGGCGGGAAATGTAATGTAAGGTAAAACAAGTAATTTGTTATTTTCCAACGTCCAAGGACAAAAAAACAATTGTCAGTCGAAATGTTAACGGAAATTACTAAGTTACTAAATTACTAAATTACTAATTACCAAATGCTAAATGACTTATTACTGAATCCTAAATTGCTAAATATGAAATCACCAAATGCGAATGAACTAAATTACTAAATACACAAATTTTTAAATGACTAAAAACTATTAATATCTCTCGCTCTCTCTCTCTCTCTCTCTCTATATATATATATATATATATATATTTCGAAAGATAATGTTCATGTTTTTTTGCTATTTTTGTGTACAAGTAAATTTCTGGGGATGTGAAGTGAACTATGGTGGGGAATGTAATGTAATGTAATGTAATAAAAGTAATTTGTTATTTTCCAACTATCACACAATGAAAAGTCAAAATAAATCATGCATCGAAAGTCTCATGTAAAAAATTTTCAAATTGAACCCTTGGCCTTGTAAATAGATTTAGTAAATGATATACATAGTATAGAAGCGAAAAAAATTGCTCTACGATTTCCGAATTATACAGTTGTATCAAACATAGATCGAAGCGAAAATGCGGCGCATGCCGACGTCAATTTCTCAATTCCTGTATACGTTTTTTTTTCATCACCGTTTACGACTATAACGGACTTCGATTATGTGTATCAAATAAAGATTTCCTACAAGATTTGTGAGTCTTCGAGCACGATGGATCTCGAGTCTTGTGGAGTTCAAAGCAACCGTATAGTAGAATTATTTCGGACGAATAATATATTTATTACCGCGAGCCAGAACTGCTCATAATTGAGTAACAAAATTAATTTTTTTAATTACTTAGATATACTATATGTATGTGCGAATCTTACGACATTCACGAAGCAGCTGAACTGTGTTGCGAAAATAAAAAGCGCATTTTTCATACCGGTAAAAGAGTTGCCAATTTCTTATTTTTTATGGACAGTTGGATTTCTCCAGGCCCTCCCGGTTGATTCGAACGACGGGCTAACGCGCGGACGAGAGCAACGGCTCTTCGTCGATTTTCTTGCGGGTTCCCAGGGCTCATCGCCACCGAGCGTGCGAAACCGAGGCGCAAATACTGCGCTGTTTTACAATTGTGCAAAATACGCTATACATACATGTATATACACAAGGAGAGAAAAAGCGGGAATATTTTTCGCCATTATATATATATATATATACCCACATACATATTTATAGCGAATCAGATTGCCGAAGAAGATTCCCACTTATTCTGTAGTGGAATTCGCCCGCGATAAAACTCCACGATGACAAAAAAACCCACGTAAAAAAAAAAAAAATCTGTGCCACAATCTAAGAAAATAACAATTGGCATTGGAAATCATTGATTATAAATGATTAATGAAGTCCTTAGAAAGTGCCAACTTTGCAGTTTTTACAAATAAATTTATCGATAAGATTTCTCTGGTACTTGTCAGTTATTTTTCGAGTAAAATCGAACAATGATTTTAAACTCAATATCCCAAAATGTTCGTTTCAAACAGACAATTTTTTTTTTTTCGTAAATCTAACGTGTAGTACAGTACTATCAGCTGGCTCGGATAAAAAAAAACATGCGTTGGGGTAATAATAAAACCTTTCGTTCTTTTTTCTTCTATCTTCATAAAAATTATTATTACCGTTGTTATTGTGATGATAAATATAATTGAGATTATCGTTATTATTATTACTGGATTTATTATCGTGTAAATTATATTTACGAGTTACATTCCTTATTATCGTCATTATCGTCATCGTCATCATCATTATTATTTTTTAATTCATTCAACTGTCGCTTTTCCCATTATCAATATTATCGTTAATCCATTTATTATTGTTTATAAATTTCATTTGTTATTATTATTATCGTCAGCATTGCCATTATTATTACTACCACTACTGTTGGTGGCGTTATTATTATTATTCGTTGTTACGAGTATGAATAATTAATTAAGTCCGAATGATCAATCACACGCCCGATGAATGAGTCCGTTTGCTTCACGACGCAATTGTACGTGTGGGCAAGTCATTGCTTGTCACTTTCGTTGCCAAATGAACTTGTCAGACTCGTCGTCGGTATTCGACAAGATAACATGATCTTTTGGCACATCGTTCCAAGATCAATGGCATATCTCACTCCTCTCTCTCTCTCGCTCTCTCTCTCTCTCTCTCTCTCTCTCTCTCTCTCTCTCTCGGCTCGGCAAAGAGCGAATTACGTTTCGTCTGGTAAACATTTTTCTCTTACATACACATACGCGTGTCATACGTACCTCTAGGGCATCGACCATGAGATCTTTTAATTCGTCCAAGCAACGATTGATACGAGCTCTCCGCTTACGCTCCAAAAGCGGTTTAGTTATCTGACGACGGAAGTGAATGGATTATGAAAAAAATGTGGTTATTGAGGGAAGGTACAAATTTGAGGAGCTCAAAGATTAATGAAAATAAATAAATGTAAATGTAAAATAACACGAGTTAATACAAATAAATAAAAATTAATTGAATAGAATGAAAGTAATGAAGATTGATAAGAATATTTTTTAAATAAATGGAAAGAGAGTGAAATTTATTAAAAAATAATAAACATTGATAAATAAAAAAAGTTAATTAATATAAATCAATAAGAAGGGATGGAAATAAATCAAAATTCATCAAAATTAATAATATTATTGAATGAAAACTTTTATGAATAAAAATTCATAAAAGTTATTAAAAACTAACAAAAATTAATGAAAATTGATAGAAAATAATAAAAATTAACAAAAAATAATAAAAATTAATAAGAATAATCATAAAGTGATAAAAATTAATGAAAATTAACAAAAACTAATCAAAATTAACAAAAATTAATTAAAATTAACAAAAATTAATCAAAATCCATTTGAAAGCTTGATATTGATCGAACGTGAAGGATATGTGAGTATACGTTGGATCGATCTACCGTGCCAAAATAAGTATCAACATATACGAGTCACTTCGAATCATTCGCGCGTTTTTGTCCCTCTACCCCCTCACCCCCGCAAGTGAACAACAACGCTTGTTCGAATTTTGCTTGAATGTCGGGTTTTTTCGTCGCGGCTCACCTTCCTGTACTGGTAAGTCCTGGAAACCGGATGCGGATAATCGTACGCCATCATTGCACGTTTTTACGTCGTCGATTTCGTATTTTTTGTGTCTGCTTTTTTTTT
>OX632362.1:39008055-39033998 GCA_951751655.1 Ophion costatus | reverse complement strand
AATGTATAATCGAGGAAAACTCCTAACGAACGTCGAGTGCTCTATATATATATTTATATATATATATATATGTATGTATGTATGTATGTATGTATGTATGTATGTGTATATATATATATATATTTAATCATTTATATATATATAAATTTATTTATTGAGGCGATAGGGAAGCTTCTATGTAGTAAGTGTATATATATATATATACTGAGTAAAAGCTTTCCTATCGCCTCAATAAATATTGCAAGCTTGAATTCATCAGCATATATCGTTCACTCTGCAGCACTCCGGGTATCGTATTTATATTTTTGTTTTTCGGTTACGTCCGGTTTATGTAGAGATAAAAATAATTGCCCGATCTTGTGCACTCGTGTGGCCGACTGCTTAGCTCTTCAATAATATTTAGCACGGTTTGGTCAATGGAGAATGACGCAGGAAAGCAAACTTCGTTCATTGGGATCAATGTCGATAATACGGTCGAGCGTTTGACAAGGTTTTTGTTTCGAATTTTTTTCTATTCCTTGGCCACTTTTACAGCAATTTTATTTTTCAAGTGCTTGGCTATTTTCGGAGCAGTTTTATTTTCTAAGCGATTGGCAACTTTACAGCGATTTTATTTTTCAATTGCTTGGCCACTTTTACAGCAATTTTATTTTTCCATTGCTTGGCTATTTTTGGAGCAATTTTATTTTTTTTAAGTACTTGGCAATTCTACGGCAATTTTATTTTTCACCTACTTGGCAATTTTTCCGGCGGTTTTATTTTTCAATTGCTTGGCAAGTAGTTTCTAATATTCCTTCGTAATGATGACTATCATTCTTGGGTTTGAGTATTTGGTGAGTTTTTGTTTGGTAATTGAATCGTTTTGGAGTTCATTTTAAATTTCATCGACTATTTTCTTAGTGTTCCTTTCGTGGTGAAATAGTTTAGGAATTTCTTTTTCACAAATAAATGCCTCAATTTTATGTTTTTCTATGAGTGCAATATATTCGTTATGAATCCGGCATTACTGTAATGTTTCGTCATGGAAAAAATATTGAGAAAACATCAATCAATAGTTTTAACAATAAGAAGATCAATGATGTTTTTTTTTTTTTTCTATGGAATATCGCACTCCAGTGCGCGTTTCGTTTTTGTTTAACTTCGCGACAAGGAGAGAGGGGAAAGATCGTGGGCTGGACACGAGTGTCATTCACACCCTTTCGCCCGTAATACGCGCCAGGAGTGTCATAAAGGACACATCTCCGTGGCACTCAAGCTTGCATCTTCTTGTCTGATATGTCGTCGTGGCGAGTCAAGAGAGAGAGACTCTTGTCACTCGGCTATCAAATTTTCGGCTGCACGAAACATTCACTCCTCGCCCGTGGCTAAGGGAGATTGAGAGATTGATGGAAGGAGACGAGAGGAGTGGATAAGTGCGTTTTGCTCCATTAGCGTTATCACTCGTTTCGTCATCTGGCGACGCAGATATACAAAGTGCCGAGGCTCAGCTCTCGTAAACTTAAACGTACGTGTGAATGAAAGCTCAGCCTGTAACGTACGATATATTTTTCTTTAACCGATAAATATCTGATTTGATTGATTGAAAAATTAAGATTCAACGCTTTTCATTTTTTTCTTATACGGGAATTTCATTTATTGTATTGAAAAATGCATTATGATTGTTTATTGTCGTTGATGGAAAAAGTCTATTCGATCAAGAGTTGAAATCTAGTTGATATATATACATATATATGTGTGGGGGGGGGATCAATTAGAATTAAATTCTTGATCGAATAGATGTTTCGTACCAACAACAATAAACATTTATTATGCATTTTCCATTCATATAATGCAATTATAATCATATATATACCGGGTGTCCTATTTTAATCTTACACCTGATTTATCTCGAAAAATACTGCTTTGATCAAGTATTGAGTATCGTTAAAAAACACTTTTTCGGTCCAAAATTCAAAATGGCGACGTTAAGATGGCCGACATGTTTTTGTGAAATGTGAAACATTTATCGGGTGAAAAGTAACTTTTGTCAGAAAAGTTTTTTGATAACGTTCGTCATTTAAAAAATTAGGATACCATTTTTACTATTTTAGCGCTACTCAGAATGTACGGCGAGGAGGTAAAGTTTTTAACATCCCTAGTGTGTGCGCGTGTGTGGGGGTGGATATGATTTTCCGTGGGTTTGTTCGAGTTTGTTATACAACCCAAACAAACCCAAACAAGGTTAAGGTCTCTGGGGCTCGTCACTTTGGCTGAAAAATGGTACTCTAACCTAAAAATGATGAACCTTATCAGAAAACTTTTCCTACAAAAGTTGTTAGTTTTGGCCTGATAAATGTTTTGATGAAAACATTCATGATCTCATTTTTTTCAACGTGTCAGCCGCCTTAACCTCGCCATGTTCAATTTCGAACCAAAAAGGATGTTCTTTTTACGTGCCCTTTTGAATCTTAAAAGTTTTATAACGGACTATACTTGATTGGAGCTTTTTCGAGATAAATCAGGTGCAAGATATTTCATTCTACCAATAAATATCTGACTTGTTTGATCGAAAATTAAATTATGACATGGCATTTTTTTGTATTGAGAAATTTAATGGATTGAATTGAAAATTGCATTGTGAGTCAATTCTGTTTGATGATTTTTCCGGCCAACAAAAACTAATTTCGTTTTGAAATAAAAATTGACGTATTGGATATTTTGATTGATAAGTTTTCAGCATTCATTTGATGGCATCAGCAGTTCTATTAGAATCTTTTAGTGTCTAGAAGTGAGAATCTCTCTATATCTCCCTCCCCCCTCCCTCTCTCTCTCTCACTCGTCTCTTTCTTCCACTCTCTTCCTTGCTCTTTCCAATTTTATTTTTCCGGTTAGTCGTATTCGCTGAGTCCGTTTTCAATGATTATCCACCTGCCCGAGAAGCCATAAATTTTTCAAGATTTCTCAATTTCTCTCATTCATTCAACATTCAAAATGCTGGAGCCGAATAATTCCCGTCATCGCAGCCATCCAATTTACTCTCTCCCTCTCTTTCCGTTCCTTATCTATGTGCATCGTTATTCACGAGCTTTTTATTTAATCTTTCTTTTTCTACTTCAATCAAAGACAGTTTTATCAACCAGTGCAAAACATGGCGTGCGTTCGTTGCATAAAAATTTGACCTAGGGAGTGCGAGCGACGCAGAGAGAAGGAGGGAGAGGGAGAGGGGGAGAGAGAGAGAGGGAGAGAGAGAGAGAGAGAGTGTGCCTAGTCCCACAGGTCATGTGACATTTCAACGGGCACGTCGGAGCCAGGAGATCCGAGAGGGCGCGAAACGTGCGGCCAATCAGCCTGGATTACCAGGAAGAAAAACAATAATTAGTGATGTCATCGAGTACGGAGCGCTAAATCTGAGCTTATCGCACGAGCCCCCGCTTCCCAAGTATACATATATAACTTATCGCAGTGCACGCTCTTCGCAGCCCTGTATATACATATATACAGGGTGGCTCGAAAACTGACGTCCAAAAGGACAATCCAGATGCCTCGTATCAATACCGATCTGAATCACCCCCATGTATCTTCCAATATATTTTTAACTTTCGAAAAAAAACATTTTTTATTCTGCCTTTTTGTGTATGTATCTTCCTCGCAATTTTTTGTACCTGTCTGATCGTTATGAAGTGCACTGTTGAACGATAAGTAAATAACCCACTCAACACTAACATGAATGTCTTAGATGTTTCTCAAAAGTTTACAAAATAAGTTTGTGAAGATCAGCACCCTAAGAGTTCAGATGATAAAATAAAATGAAATACTTATGCCAGTCAAAATGACTCACAATTGCGTTTAAAACTTCTAAGAAAAAAATTTTACACACCCAAAAAAGAAAAGAAATCAAAAAGGCTTCTCGATATGTTAAGGATGTTGAGTCCCAAATCGCAAATGATGATAAAATTCTGAAAATTTGGTATGTTTTTGTATGAAGTATTTCAGAGGTCGTGTAAAAATTTCACGACAATTAGGAAGCTCGTTATTGAACAATTAACATTCACAAATTAAATGTCGTTTTATGGAAACTGATGTAACTTTGCAATAAGGATTTTTTTTGACCTCTCGATTTTATAATATCTACAATATACTGAAAGCAACGGAAACAAAACGAAGTTTATTGATACATTTTTTTTTATTTTTTTTTAAATTGTTCTTAACAAAATGTTAATTTTTTAATAACGAGCTTCCTAATCGTCGTGAAATTTTAACACGACCTCTTAAATACTTCATACAAAAACATACCAAATTTTCAGAATTTTCTTATTATTTTTTATTTCAACCCTTAAGGAGGTTGAAGTAATGATGATAGAATTCTGAAAATTTGGTATGTTTTACATGAAGTATTCAGGAGGTCAACATCCTTAAATAGATTGTAGAATATGCATGGGGGGCTTTGGATAAGTATGGATACGAGGCATCGAGATTTTCCTTTCGGACGTAACTTTTCGGGCCACCCTATATATGTGTGTGTGTGTATATATATATATATTGATACGAATGGAGCGTGCGAATGTTTACAACTTGTGTCGCGATGATCTACGAGAAACGTGAATGACTGCATCAGCTATAAATGTAAAGTATACATTCGTGTATATATAGGGTGTCCTGTCATGAATGGATAATCCTGCAACTGTCGATAGGTCAGATCATCTCCTAGTATATGCTAGAATTTATGTTTAGTAAAAGTCCCACGGTTTCATCATCGATTTTGGATTTTAGGGTATTTTTCTAAAATCATCGGCTTTTGCTTTTTCGCATGCCATTTCAATAAATGATATGAATGGGCAATAACTAAGCAACTTTTTAAAGTATTCGGCACGATATACGTAGTATTTTTTTTCACACTGCAGGCTATCAGTCAGATGTTCGAATTGGTTCGTATGGAAAATCCTGCAAAAGATATTTTTTCATAGTTTCCTTAACATTTAAGGTTAAAAAGTAGACTTTTCTAGATAAAACACGTAATAACAGACGTTTACTAGACTGAAATTCCAGCATATAGTAGGGCATGATTTGACCTAACGACAGTTGTAGGATTATCCATTGATGACAGGACACCCTGTGTAGATGCACATTGAGTGTGTGTGTGCGCGCGCGCGTGCGTGTGTGTGTGTGCGTTTGTACACATACTATAATAATAATAATGGGTAATTTTCAAGACATTCGACTTCAAGGGCCATTCTCAAATGTCAGATGTCCTGATAACCAACATTACCTGCATATATCGGGCTCAAAATATTCTTTCACCATATATATATATATATATATATATATATATATGTACATATAAATGTATATATGCGTGCGCAAGCTGCGAAGAACCGAGAGGCAAAAGCGTCAATGAGAGTGGCCCGAGAATGCATGAATGACGTTGTCACGTCGTACATTCTCCTTTCCCCGGGCACCGCCTCTTGTGTATTAAGTCCCTCAGATGAGAATTGCGTGGGGACGATCTTCAGAGCTCTGGCTTTGACGTTCGCAAACCGCGCGCCACGAACTAGCAAACAATCTTTTCATTCTACTCTAAATTACTTCGAACCATATATATATATATATATATTTATATGTTCATGGGACGATTGAATGGAGGAAGAGACACATCGAGCACACGTACGTATAGAACAATCGAACCAACGCTGACAATGAGAGAAACGATAAGCTGAAAAAAACTACGTCAGACACTCCCGGGCTCCGAGATCTTTCGGGGAAATTTTTCGCGACCGAGATGAACAATTGTCAAATCGCTATTTATTTTGCTTCCTTTCTTTTCAAAGCACGTGAAATCGCGCAGGTGCAAAAAAAATTGATCGAGTTGGATTTCGAGAGGTTTTTATATTAGATAGATTGGGTTTATTAGTGCTTATTAGGTTTTAGGTTTAGCTTAGGATTAGGTTTTATATTCGATCTGAGAGGTTTTTATATTAGGTCAAATGAGGTTTATTAGTGCTTTAAGGTTAAAACGTACTCTGCCGCAGTAGCCTCTTCCTCCGTGCCATACAATGACAAATACGAAGAAATTAAGGATGTTGAGTCCCAAATCGCAAATGATGATAAAATTCTGAAAATTTGGTATGTTTTTGTATGAAGTTTTTCCGAGGTCGTGTAAAAATTTCATGACAATTAGGAAGCTCGTTAATGAACAATTAACATTCATAAATTAAATGTTGTTTTATGGAAACTGATGTAACTTTGCAATAAGTTTTTTTTTTGACCTCTTAATTTTATAATATCTACAATATACTGAAAGCAACGGAAACAAAACGAAGTTTATTGATACATTTTTTTTTATTTCTTTTAAAAATTGTTCTTAACAAAATGTTAATTTTTTAATAACGAGCTTCCTAATCGTCGTGAAATTTTAACACGACCTCTTAAATCCTTCATACAAAAACATACCAAATTTTCAGAATTTTCTTATCATTTTTTATTTCAACCCTTAAGGAGGTTGAAGTAATGATGATAGAATTCTGAAAATTTGGTATGTTTTTACATGAAGTATTCAGGAGGTCGTATAAAAATTTCATGACGATTAAGAAGCTATTTATTGAACAATTAACATTAACATGTTTCATAAGGACTCAACATCCTTAAAATAGAGAGCCGATGCAAAAGCAAAGAACGACTATGAACTCCGTATGAACGAAATATATGCAAAGCAAGAAAACGCAAATAAATTTAAAAAAAAACGTCTATTAAATACCCAAATAAGTAGAAAATCGCAGGTAAGGGAGCAAGAAAGTGGTACAAAAAATCCTCAAAAATTCAAGAAACTCAATACAAAAATAAAATAAATTTTTAAAACAATATGTGAATCCATACAATGGAAACAGTAACCAAAATAATGCATATCAAAGTAAAAAACAAAAAATACAAATAAAAATATAAAATGAATAAATGAAAATCACAATACAAATAAAGGAGGAGCCAGCGAACCCTTCCCTGACCATTTCGTGAAAATCTAGTTTTCTCTGGACCATGCTCATTATAAAGACATGCAGATATGCAAATTAAATAAAATCGCAAATCGGCACGACAAAAAGTGCTACAAAAAATGCGCAAAAATTAACAAAACTTAGTACAAAAACGAAATAAATGACAAAAATGTGGATCTACACGTATAATATAATTAATAACAAAAACAACTTATATCAAAGTAAAAACAAAAATACAAATAAGAGCGAAGAATGAAAAAAAAATAAAACGGATGATGAGAATAATAAAAAATAAATAAAAAGCAACATAAAGATAATAAAAAAAATCAATAACAAGGAAAATAAAAATACAATTAGAAAAGAAGCCAGCGAGCCCGACCATTCCGTTGAAATCTCATTTTCTCAGGCCCAAGCTATTAGGTGGAAGCTCGTTATAAAGATACGCAGTAGAGATATGAAAGGCATGTCTGCTATATTCCGTACGGAAGTGCGGAATCGATAAAAACTGGGGACTTTTTATCAAGATCATGCACTTGGTCCATTGATTTTTGGGCATCGCATACGCGCGTCCGAAAAATCGGAAGTAAAATTAATGGAAGAGAGAGAGAGAGAGAGAGAGAGAGAGAGAGAGAGAGAGAGAGAGAGAGAGAGAGAGAGAGAGAGAGACTAAAATTCTGCGCCACGCGAGGAAGAGGAGAAAATCGGAGCAACGAAAAAAAAAACGAGAAAAGGAAGAAGCTCTACGCGCGAAATGAGGGAGAGCACGCAGCAGCGTGTGCGCGGAAGAGGGAGCAAAGCCGCGATGAGAAAATGCGAGAGGCAGGCAAAGGAAAAAGAAAGAAAAACGAGAAAAATAAAACAAGAAAGAAAAAAAAACGAAAAAGAGAAGCGAAAAAAAAGCTCTGGTGGTTGTGTTCGCGGCTCTCTCTCTCTCTCTCTCTCTCTCTCTCTCTCTCTCTCTCTCTCTCTCTCTCGCTCGCTCGCTCGAGACTCCAGAGAGACGTGTGCTAGTCGCGTGTAGGGCTCGCGCCCCGTTTCCCATCTCGTTCTCGGTCCCGCGCCGGATTACATCCAGCTATAGCTATACTCGGGGACGGGACATTTCGAACCCGTTATATCTACGCAATGTAGGTTTTCAGCACATCCGGCTGTTTTGAGGACGGTCCTTATGATGTTTTTAAGCGGAACGTTGATTTTGGGGACCGTCTGGTCCTCGAAATGGCCTCCGTGTGGATGTGCTTACATTTATCTAATGGGGATTTTGAAGACATCGGGATTTACATACTGTTGACTATGGGGACAATTGGCTACTTTGAGGACGGTCCTCGAAGTCAAGTGTCTTCAAAATCACCTGCTCATGTATATACATATGTATATAGCGCAGTGTATCAGAGGCCCTCGGAGGCGGTCGCGTCGTTGGGCCCCGGTCGTTTCCTCTCTCGCTCTCTGGTCCCGTGCCGGCTGAAGGGCCCGTGTGGGACGCGATGCCTCGCCTCGTTCTCACGGTAGCCTCTCCCGAAGGGGCCCTCCGCTGCTGCTGCTTCCTCCGTTCGCGTTTCAGCAAATGTACAGGGTGGCCCGAGAAGCGACGGCCAAAAGGAAAATCTTGATGACTCGTGTCGTTACCTATCCCAATCATCCCCATGTCTCGTCCACGATCTTTTTTCCTTTTCGAGAAAAAAGCAATTGAACATTTTTTTTTCTCGAGTTTTGCTGTTACAGAGGTTTTTATTTTTTCTACTTTTGTTAATGGACTTTCCTTTTGGACGTTTTTAAAATGAATCGACAGTCATTTAGACTAGGGTGTTATTTTTTATTATCTGAATTGCTTTATCTTCTCAAAGATATATTTTGTTAATTTCGATAAAAATTTGAGGCCTTTACGGTAAAGTTCGGTTGGTCTGTTATTTATTGCTCAACAGTGCTCTTCGTAACGATAAGACAAGTGAAAACATGGCGAGGAAAATGCATGGACAGAAAAAAAAAATTAAAGTGCCTTTTTCGTTTTACATCGGAAATAAAGAATTTCGAATTTTCTCTCGATAACATCCGGTTAGAGAAAATTTTGTTAAAATCGGATGTTATTTTGTTTTCTCAAAAGTCTAGTTAGAGGATAATAGAAGAGAACATTTTAACATTTTTTTTTATAAAGTCTGGTTTGAGACAAATAGAAAAAAGCTTTTTGTCTTTTTTTTCTGACTGTATGAAAAAATTCTTTTTTAGTTTTCGAGAAGAATATATTTTTCGAAATTTTCTCTAAAAAGTCCAGTTCGAGAAGAGTCTAGTTAGAGAAAAATAAAAAAAAACGGATTTTCCCATTTTTCTCCAACTAGACTTCATCGAACTAGACTTCGTAGAGAACATTTAAAAAAAGTTATTTCTTCAAAATACAGAAGCTGCTAGTAATAAGTTTTTTCTAGTTTTTGAGAAATTGCAAAGAAAAAAAAATTTACAACTAAGTAAAGATTGCTTTTTTCGTTTTCGAGAAAAAGAATGTTCTAAATTTGTTTCCAACTAGACTTTTCTCTAACTACACTTTTTACAGGAAAAAGTAAAAAGTTTTTTTTTTCTCGACAACTAAAATACCATATATCATTTATTTAAGCGTGTGCATTTATTTCCTCTATTGCGTGTCCCTTCCTCGCGATTTTTTTCCCCGTCTTATCGTTGTGAGGCGCACTGTTAGTCAACAAATAGATGACCCACTGAACGTTGTTAGCTTGCATGTTCATCAAAAGTTCAAATACTAAAAAAATTACTCATACCAGTCTAAAGTACTCCGAATTGCCCTCAAAAAGTTCTAAATAGATTACCACGGAAGAGAAATAAAATGAAAGCCTACAGTACAGGAAAGCTCGAGAGGAGAGCTTTTTTCTCGAAAAGTGCAAAAAGAGCGTTGAATAAACACGATGATGATTCCGTCAGGTATCGATACAAGAAATTTTCCCTTCAGACGTCACTTCCCGGGCCACCCTGTATACAGCACACTTCCCTGTGCTCACCACCCTCACCACCATACAAATGTCACAAGCGTTGGTCCGTACGTATGCATACGTACGCAGCGACACATTGACGCGAATCGAACTCCTGCTGTTGCATTATTGCTCCCGTCGTGACGCGCGTGAATGTGTGTTTGGGCCTTTGTTGCTTGGGCGCACGTTGCGTACGCGTTGGTAGTCCCGCGTGGGCACGCGAGGTGTGCGCGTGTGCGTGTGTCATGCACGCGCGCTACAGTGAGCCCTCTCGCGTGTGTTCCCTTTCTCCCGAGCTTTCTTGCTTCGCTTTGCGCTCGCGCGATTGTTCCGTAGTCCCTGCGTGGGGCCCCGGTGCCCCGTACACGAGGGACACGCGTACGATCGGGCCCCGATCTCTTTCCCTTTTCACTCGGTCAGTCCTCTCTTCCCTACTTTTTTCTTTGTTCGTTTTTCACTCTGATATTAGCTATTTGTTTTGTTGTCTTTCGGCGGTGTTTTGCGTTTTGAATTTTGCTAGGGTTTTCGACGTGTTGAGTCCCAAAACGCAAATGATGATAAAATTCGGAAAATTTGGTATGTTTTTGTATGAAGTATTTCAGAGGTCGTGTAAAAATTTCACGACAATTAGGAAGCTCGTTAATGAACAATTAACATTCACAAATTAAATGTTGTTTTATGGAAACTGATGTAACTTTGCAATAAGTTTTTTTTTTACCTCTCAATTTTATAATATCTACAATATACTGAAAGCAACGGAAACAAAACGAAGTTTATTGATACATTTTTTTTTATTTCTTTTAAAAATTGTTCTTAACAAAATGTTAATTTTTTAATAACGAGCTTCCTAATCGTCGTGAAATTTTAACACGACCTCTTAAATACTTCATACAAAAACACACCAAATTTTCAGAATTTTCTTATCATTTTTTATTTCAACCCTTAAGGAGGTTGAAGTAATGATGATAGAATTCTGAAAATTTGGTATGTTTTTACACGAAGTATTCAGGAGGTCGTGTAGAAATTTCATGACTATTAAGAAGCTATTTATTGAACAATTAACATTAACATGTTTCATAGGGACTCAACATCCTTAAAGGGGCGTGAAGAATGATATCGATGAATTAATTTATGAACATTCACAAGTTAAAAATATAATAAATAGATAGATTATAAATACTTATAAATTTATAAATATATAAATATTTATGAATGCTTATAAATGAATACTTATAAACTGAAAGTAATTACATATAAATAAATAAAGACTTATAAACGTATAAGTATTTATAAGTAAATAAGTAAATATTTTTTATTTATAATAAATAGTATTTTTTATTTAATATAAATTTTTATTTATTTTATTTTATTTATTTTAACTGAAATTTAACCGAAAGTAATTACATATAAATAAATAAATACTTATAAACGTATAAGTATTTATAAGTAAATAAGTAAATACTTAAAAATGCATTAACATTAGTGAAATGATAAATTAAGGTATGGAAGATGCTTCGAAGCAGAAAAAAAATGTCACGACAATTTTTTTCAGTTTTTGCAGTCTGTTGTTTTCTTGGTTTTTTGTTTTGCGCTGCTTGTGTGGATGGTTGAATTTTTTCGAGGGTTTCGTAATTTTGTTGGTATTTTTCTTACTTGTTATCGACGTCTTGCAAACTGTATTTTAGTAGAGTCTTTACCATTGATGAGAGTGTAATATAATAAATAGTATGGATGAATAGCTCCTTAGCTCTCCTTAGCTGGAAGTGCCGGAATTAAATTCAATTCACGTTCGATCAAGCGAAATTAAATTAATACAATTAGTATCAAGTTATATTAAGACAAATAATATCACACGAATTTATTCGACGTTGTAATTTTGTTATATTTTTTCACAGTGCTCCTACGGGATTTCTATTGAAGAGTGCGGAATAAATCCCCCCCCCCCCCCCCCCCCTCTAAGATCGTCAGCGATCCAGCTCCAATTGGTGCGTTCCTCGGGGACCTTTCGCGCGCAAGCACATGGCTGGAATGGACCTCGAGAGGCGCGGAAGGGACGGATCTCGAACCCCTCTCGATCCTTACCACGCGCCGCACACAAATATAGACCGGGTTCGCGCTATGATCGATCGAGTCGTGCCGCGAATCACGCGGCGTTTCCTTATCAATGACGCCCAACAAGCTACTGCGTGGGATAGTACGGATAAATGCCGACCATTTGAAATTGTATATGTGTGTGTGTATATATATATATATATATAATGCGATTATGCATTGTATCTGAATTACGCGGAATTTTTAACGACGCCAACAGGGTTCATGCTCGCCGTTGTATAAATTCCTTACTGCGGTGGTTTTCGCGATTCGATACGCGATCTCGTGTAATTGGAGAAGCACGACACCCTTGTTGTTCCGATGTTTCGTACTCTCGTTTTATTTGCACGAGAAACCCCGGCATATAAAGCATATATAGCATATATATATATATATTTATATATATATATAATAAGAAAAAAATAAAGCTCAAATTTTTGCTACCCTAATATATATATATATATATATATATATATATATTAGGGTAGCAAAAAATTGAGCTCCATTTTTTTTCTTTTTCTCACCATCCAATTATCTTCCTTAGAGAAAAAAAAAGATTGTCGCGAAAATTGCGAGCGGTCATAAAAAATGTTTAGGTCGTTCCAGCCTCCCAAAGATTTCATTTTTTTCGTCCATTTCTCACCCATGAGTTTCACGCTTTATAATTTTTCAATTAACCTCGCAAAAGCTCTAGGCGGCTCATGAATATTCAGTGGTCGCTCAAAGGCTTCGGCAGTTTAGAAGACCGTGCCATATCTCTGTCATTTTTGAAGATCAATTTTTACAAAACCATGCAACAGCCAAAAGTAGTAATAAAGCAAACCCTAAGTCTCAAAAAAGGTGAAAAAATCTTCCCTTAAAAAAAAATCACGAACATCAGCAAATGTTTTCCTCGCCCAAAGGTATCTCCCCCCTTAAGTAGAATGAGCAAATTGCCGGTAGGGAGTGATGGGTAAGGGCTCAAATGGGAGGGGCAATACGTAAAAATCCGCAAGGCTATATGTTGGAACTAAGAAAATAAAAAAAAATATATATAATAAACTCGCAAAGCCATATGTATAACAAAATAGACAGCACCTACATTTTGCATATTTATACTAATTCATTTCTGAATGGAAAATAATACATTGTTGGAGCAGCCAAATAGCCACATCCTCATTCATATAGAAGGAACAACATGCACCGCGGAGCTTCCATTCAAACGAATTCACACCGCTGCGTGTATAATCTTGGCTTGAAACGCAAGAGCTATCGGGTATACGATGATATCCCTTGGACACATTTGTGGCGTCGAATAAACGTTTTTTTTTTTGTTTTTACATGCTCGACCGTGGCGAGACACCGTGCAACACAATATGTGAGACGGGGGAGCGTGAGTATCGCGAGACAATCGACAACGAGTGCCGAAGACGGGGCGTCGAAGAGTAAAAATACGTGTAGCCTGAAAATTAGCCCTCAGGGATGACAAGAATCACTTCCGCAATAGCGAAGAAACCACTTTACGACCGAAACGTTTTGGCAGTCCGCCTGGGAACGACAGTGTGTGTGATGTGGACATAGCAGCATATATATATATATATATATATATATATATATATATATATATATATATACAGGGTGTTTCTTTTCAAACGAAACGTTTTTTTAATGTGCGCCAAAAATTGGCCGAGATATTCATGAGTGATGTCCAATGGTAAGTAACCAACAGTAGTTTCGGCGTCGAAGCGAGCGCGGGCGTGGATTCGAATGTACATTCGGGCAAGCGGATTTGAACTTTCAATTTTGAATTTTGAAATTTGAGTTTTGAACGTTATCCGTTCGTCCAAATAAGGTATTCAATAGTAAATAAATTTTTTTAAACAATCATATCCATTGTTTACTCAAAAGATCTTTAGATGTTTAGATCTTTCAAGTAAACAATGGACAATATTGTCTAACACTTCTTATTTGTTATTTAATACTTTATTTGGGTAACCGGATAAGATTCGAAATTCAAATTTCAACATTCGAAATTGAAACGTTTAACTTTCAATTCCAATTTCAATTTAACGAAAATCAATGGATTCGAATCCACTTGCGCGAATGAGGATTCGAACGCGCGCTCGCTTGGACGCCGAAACTACTTTGCCATTGTTTACTCAGCGTTGAACTTTACTCGTGAATATCTCGGCCAATTTTTGTCGCGCGACATTTTTGAAAAAGTAATTTGCCTGGAAAGAGACACCCTATATGCTCACGAACGGAAAACTGGTAGTTAACGTCCACCCTGTATATATATGGAAATATTTTAAAGTCGTCAACCTACGTAATGTTGGCTATCAGCCCATCGGGCCATTTTGACGACGGTCTGTAATTTTTTTAACTTGTCTGCGTAGGCACGGGCCAAAAAAAAGATCATTTTTCATATTTTTTTCTGATAGTATATTTGGAGGACGAGGTCAATATTTTGCACACTATAAATACATAGTTCTGCCCAACTAGAGTTCTTTTCGTAATAGAAAAATATCGATAAGCAACGACGTTTCTTCAAACATAGTGACACGCCGATGCTGCACGGCCTATCGCTGTAGACAGTTCTGGCAACTAGGATTATCTGCAAGCTTTCGGATGATCGAATACTTTCTCAATACTTTGAAAATAACAAAAATGACAGGCTGCAGAGTGAAAAGTTCGATTGTCGACAAAAAAACGACCTTAACCAATTTTTTATTCACAAATGGATAAACATATGCAAAATCGTATTTATTAAATTTCCCCGTTTATGCAGATCCCTCAACGAATCGTTGATTTTAGGGCCAGCATGGTCCTTGGTCCACTTTACTCACACTTATCTAAAGATGATTTTGAAGACGTGGGGTTTTCCATAATTTTGAGTATAGGGACAATCAGCAACTATCATGACGGTCCTCGATCACGAATGGTTTCCAAAGTACCTTTCCCATGTATATAAAATCTACAGGAAATGTGTACCCACGTCGTCGGTTTTCGAGAACTGAATGAATCCTGGACATATGTATATATATATATGCGAGGCCACACGCGAAATTTCAATTTCCGGTACATTAGCGAGGTAAAAAGAGCTAATAACTCTGGTCTTCCAAACATCGTATCGTTCAAAAAATTATACACAAGTATTGTGCACGAAACCGCGGGTCTCCATTCGGTAAAAAATCGTCGATTTTCTACAAAGTATACATGGTATATGTTGAAACTCCGTACGCGTATGTGTGTATGCGTGTGCGTGTGATCTATATATATAGTGATCGGTGCAAACAAAGGAGCACAACGCAATATAAGCTCGCGTGTCTCCACAAATCGCACATTCGAAAAGCCTTTATTCGTCGCATATATATATATATATATATATATATATATATATATATATATATATATATATATATATATATATATAGACACATGAAAGACCGCAAATGTATAGAAAACGCGTGTCGCTCGAAATGATAGGAAATCAGTGTGCGCGGCACATTGAACGACGGCCAGTTGGTTTCACAATGGCGAGAATCTTGTGAATGAAAATTCTCGCGAAATGTGCGAGGAGGAAACTCGAGGAAGAAACGACAGAACAATTAGGTAACGGCGCAAAAATGAACGTGCTTTGATCATTGCGGTCGCTCCGTCAGTCGCAATTTCCGGCATTGCGGTGCCGAAAAATAAAAAATCTGACTAAAGTGGAAAAGATTAGTGTGCATTCGAACTGTACGAATGTGTTCTACACTTGTGTGCGTTGTTTTTTACTCCAATAAGTCAAGTGTCGTTTTACGAGGAACGGAAGAAAGCGCGTTTCCGCCGTGTACGCGCAACAGCAGCTCATTTGCATAACAAACGAAATCGAGGGAACGTACGTATTTATGGGCGTAAAGTACTACCGCGTGCGAGCGCGTTTTTCACTGTATGAAACGTGACAATTTCTGTTTTGACCGCGCGAACGCGCCCACCTGTTCCCTCGGATTTATGTGTCCCACGATCTCGTGATTGCAGCTACCCACACACACACACACACACACACACACACACACACACACACACACACACACACACACACACACACACACACACACACATACACGCGCGCGCGCGCGCGCGCACGCACACACACACACACACACACACACACGCACACACACGCACACACACACGCGCGCGCACGCGCACACACACACACACACACACACACACACACACACACACACACACACACACACACACACACACACACACACACACACACACACACACACACACACACACACACACACACACACACACACACACACACACACACACGCGCACACACACACACACACACGCACACGCATCCCGATTTCGCGCGCGTGCACACACGCACCGCACCAGCATCATGGAGCATTGGATACAAATTCCAATGGACTCCACAGACGGTCTTTTAAAGATTGACACACGCACACACAAATATGTATTACCAGGTGTAGAAGTATGAAACCGGAATTTCCCTATAGATGGTGCTGGCCGTCAGTTTAGGGACCGTAAGACCGCTTCGGCAGCGCCATCATCTCCCTCTAACAGATGACGAAGATTTTCAGCACACATCAACCCAACTTCTTGTGTGTTGCGGACAGCATTGGTTTTCTGTTATCGCTTGAAGAAAACTGCTGCAGAATCGCATCCAATGCTTGTCGAAGCTTACGGTGAAGATGCTCTTGGTAAAACACAGTGTTTCGAGTGGTTCAAAAAATTCAAAAGTCGTGATTTTTACGTGCCAAACGAAGAGCGTGGGAAACCACCGAAAAAATTCGCAGACAATGAATTGCAAGCCTTATTGGATGAAGATGATACTCAAAGTCAACAAGAACTCTCGGATCAAGTGAGTGTGACGCAGAACGCCGTTTTCATTCGTTTTTATCATTTTCAAACAACGTACGTGAAATTTTTACAAACAAATTCCGGTTTCGTACTTCTACACCTGGTATATGTATGTATGTATGTATATATATATATATATATATTTATATTGTATATACGTGTATTGTGTTTGGTATATGTGTGTATATATATATATATGTGTGTGTGTGTGTGTGCATACACAATCATGCACGCACACCCAGAGATACTGGTTGCACCGACACGTATCGCTAAAAGAGTGGAGCACACGAGAGAAGACACGTGCGCGTATCCGGCGGTGAATTAACTTTTGAAATCCGTACGTCCGGTTATCAACGTTGCTCGTCGTATTGCTCGCGTCGGTTTTTGTGACTGCGGCGATTACCCACAGACGCAAAACTACACACAGACGATACTCGCCTTTATATGCACGGTGAATAAAGTCGCTCGGGATAAAGCGGACGTGCATATGTGCAAACATGTGCAATTACCTGTATATGTGCAGAAGGAATATTTTCTTCGAAAAAAAAATCATTTCAGGAAATCAGGGAATGGTGAATTGTGATGCAAAATCATTGTAGTAGAACTCTAAATTAGGTATTTCGTTTGATTTGGGATTTATGCTATATTCTATGCATTTGAAATTATCTCACATAGGATCAAAGAAGTAATGCGCTCGAATCCAATCTCCATTTATTTTATATTTGTATATATTTGATATTTAAGAAGAACAGCTGGAACAAGTGCAAAAATATATTTGAAACTAATATGATTGTAGTAGGCCGTGCGATAAGGAAAGAATCTATTTGATTTAAACAGATCCTATTTGAATTCATTGTTTTTTCCGGCAGTCTATACAGGGTGTCCTGTTATGAATGGACAATCCTGGAACCGTCGATAGGTCAGATCATTGTCTACAATATGCTGGAATTTCAGTCTAGTAAAAGTCCCACGGTTTTCGGGCCAAAATAAGCGACTATTAGTTTTTCGCATGCCATTTCTACAAGCCATAACTGTTTTTGTACCAAGTGTTTTAAAAAATACTCTTGGTTATTGGTAAATGTTAAGGAAACGTTATGAAAAAAGGTCTTATGCAGAATTTTGGTACGAACCAATTTGAACATCTAATGAACCGCAATTTGAACATCATACACCGCAGACTTTAATAGCCTGCGGTGTAAGAAAACTCTAGGTACTACGCGTATCGTGCCAATTACTTTTAAAAGTTAGTTATTGTCGATTCTTGCCATTTGTAGAAGAGGCATGAAAAAAAAACCAAAAATGGATGATTTTTTTTTGAAAAAATAAAGTAAAGCCCAAAATGTCGAAAACCGTGGGCCAAACTGAAATTTCAGCATTTAGTAGGACATGATCTGACCTGTTGACGGTTGCAGGATTATTCAATTATAACAGGACACTCAGTATAGGCATATATACAAATGTAGCTCTCTCTGTGTGTGTGTGTGTGCGTGTGTGTGTGTGTGTGTGTGGGTGTGGGTGTGGGTGTGGGTGTGTATGTAATATAAAGTCTTATATATATGTAAATATTTATAATATATAGAATATAAACTATTTATATATATATATATATATATATATATAAACTGGTGTGCATATATATATATATATATATATATATATACACCTCAGTACACGTACGGGAGCCACAAGGAGAGGGAGGTAGGAAACGAAAGACCGCAATCACGCAATGGATATCTGTCGGATGGCTCGTTCTCTTCGTCTCTCTCTCTCTCTCTCTCTCTCTCTCTCTCTCTCTCTCTCTCTCTCTCTCTCTCTCTCTCTCTCTCTCTCTCTCTCTCTTCTCTCGTATTTGACGCAACGCTCTTAAAAACGCGTCAGTGCCAAGTGCCACCGCATCTCACATTGCCAGCATATATATGCGCATTTGTGTGGAAATGGAAGCACAAGCCGCGGGGCACTTCATCCACATATAATTGGCCTTATGGCTGCGAACTGTTTGCCAAGGCGCACCTCACCTTGCGATCTACCTTAGTTCGACCATTTTCATTTTTGCATACATACATACGTACATATACATACACTCACGCACGCGCGCGCGCCCACACACACACACACACACACACACACACACACACACACACACATACAGCATTGGTCAAAAGTTTTCGATCGCTCTGCATAATGGCCACATTTTCGATCATTTGGAATAATCGCGAAACTATATTAGAATAATCCAATTCATTTGGTAGAGTTCTATAGTAGTTTCGTAATAGAAAAAATAAAATGCATTATATTAAATATATTATTGCAATATAGTTTTACAATTATCCAAAATAATCGAAAACTTTTGACGGGTACTGTGATATGTATATGCCCAACATATCAGTGATTTTTTTCGCTAAAATGTTATAATGATTTTGCTGACACGGCTTCCCATATGTGAAGCTCGATGTAATTTGTACTGCATTAATTTCCCCCAAGGCGGTTGTACGTTTGTCTGAATCATATGTGTATCCATGTTTGTATATAGACGGGTGTAAGTACTTTATCACGTGAATATAACAGCAGAAGCCTATACGATGCAATCGTGTATTATATATATATATATATATATATATATATATATATATATATATATATATATATACACCGTGCGCATATAATCGAATTTTTACGAGTATCGTTGCAAGCCCGTCGGGCTGGTGGATGGGACGCGACTCTACACCACAGAAGGGGCATGTAGACAAAGATCGAGCACAATGAGAGAAGTTCGCGTGAGATTGCTCGTATGTGTCTGACCATACGGAGGTATCGTCGACTTGTTCTACTAGCGATACGCGCTTGGAAGGACGATCTGTCTTTCTCGCTCTTGTGCTTCTTCAAACTTTTTCTCTCGCTATTTATGTTTTTCAACTCTTTGCCTCCATATTGTATAGTTTTTTTTATCGAATCTTTTTTTGGTAATTACACCGTTTGAGGACTTTTTCGAAAAACGACGAGAAAATGTTTTTTTTTTCGCCATGATGTCAATTCCATTAACGTAAGTGATATTCTGTCGGGAGAGGATGACATTTTCCATTGATTCCATACGTTATGGGGATTTGAAGTTTGCGGATAGGAAGCACAAGATAGCGCATTTTTCACTGCTTTTAGCCTCGTCTTTGAATTCGTGTATTTTGACAAACTTTCAACGGGGGAAGGGGGAGGGGGAAGTGACCGCTTCGATATCTGTTCGGCATTGTATTCAGGAAAGTTTTTTTTACAAAAACGCTATTTTGTCCCTCGTTTCCGCAAACTTCAAAACCCCGTAGCCCCGTAATTAATGCCAAATGTCAGCGTCCGCCGACGGGGAAATCGGGGCAAGATGATAACGATAAGGTCCCATTCAAATAAAACAATACATATATGAGTCAGGCAACTTTAATTATTTTTCAAACTAATCAACATTTATTAGTCTTCGAATTTTAAAAGCAAAAAAATCCATTTTTTCACCGGACTTGTGCCGTATAATATATATTTTCAATTAACCCTTTATTTTTCCCATTTTACCCGTTATGCGGGGCAAGACGAAACAGCGCTGGGATAATTATGGGACACGAATTATTGGCATCTTTCGCATATAAAAGTCGTTTCATTCTCAATACCATCAATTTGGCACGCCAATCGTCTAAGTTCTGTAGGATTAGTCCGAATAATCTGGCGTCCCTATCAATTTGATAATTTACCTGTTGTAGAGGATCCAAATGCTTTACGAGTTTCATTTCACCCTTTCGAACGCAAATAGCGGTACGTTGTAAAATATTCCGGGCTTGCGATAGCGTGTATTCATCTTGCCCCATTAGACGGTTAACGAATTAAGGGGTTACCCCCACTTGCGATTTTGAAAAAATCGATTTTTTTTATTGCATTTTTTTGAAGTATAAGTATCTGAGAATATGTCCTGAAAATTTCAAGCCGATCCGAACAAAATTGACTGAGATATGCGCGTTGAAAGAGAAGAATCCGTGATTTGAAGAACTGAAATTGAAACTTTAAACGCGTTTTTCTCAAAATGGCATTTCTGAAGTCGGTGACCAAGATTAATCGAACACTAATGAACCGATCTTCTTGAAGTTTTGCAGGCTTATTTAATACATAAAAATGTAGTCTTTAATCGTTCGATTTTTTTTCGAAAAAAATGGCCGTTTTATAGCCAAAAAACGGCCGTTTTTTTTCGTTAAAATCGAACCATTAACTTTGACTGTCCGCCATTTTGTGAAAAATTAATATTTTTTCAAATCCTTCGATTAAAGACTAGTTTATACTTATATTTGACTGAATCCATCCGCATTTTTTTTTTAGATGATCCACTTCGCCGCAATGTTGGTCACCGCAAACCGTGTATATAAAAACATTATTTCATTGACGGCCTCTTGCCACTAAACAATGTAATATTTTTCAATAAAAAAATTACTGAAAGTTCTTCAATATGTGTTCTTTAAGATGGTATATTGATCGATTAAAAAAGTTTTGTAGTTTTCTTTAAAAAAATTCATGAAAAAGGCCTTTTGTTTGCGCCACAAGTGGGGGTAACGCCTTAACAAAAAATCACGCAATAACCTTGAAAATTTCTGACAAACCGTTCTTATTATATTAATAATCAGTACTTTCATTGTGTTTACCTACGTGTCTCTAATCAATATCAGCAACTCCAATAAACCGAAACAATGTTAAGCTTTAACAAAAAAGGCATCACTTTGTCAAAAAATCGATATTGTTTTTTCACTCCAGACGCGTGCTTCCGCCACAGTTGACACTTTCACACTCATTCGCCTCACCGCCTCCCCCTCCAAACCCCAACGTGAGCACTGTGCTCGCACACACTGTTTAGTGGCTAGGCTCAAGAGGGAATGATACCTTATCGCGGTCGGTATGGTAGAACGATTATAGATTCCCACGAATCTCTGAAACGGCTCTTCAGATCCCGTCGAAACTTTGCCAAACGACGTCAAATAGATAGACGAACGGCTGTCTTCTCCTCAAATTTTCCGAATTTGAGAAAAAAAATGTAGATTGGGTTATCATGAGCCAATCTACATTCTTTTTCTCAAAATCAGAAAAGTTGAGAAGAAGAGAGCCGTTCATCTATCTATTTGACGTCGTTTGGCAAAGTTTCGACGGGATCTGAAGAGCCGTTTCAGAGATCCACGGGAATCTATAATCGTTCTACCATACCGACCGCGATAAGGTATCATTCCCTTTTAAGATTCATCTTACCCCGCGTATTCGCCTTGCCGCGAGTTCCCCTACCTTTTTTCATCTCTTTGGATATGTTTTTTCGACAGGTGAAAGGTGAGGATTGAGTGCCTGAGAAAATTTTCGTTCTCGCGCAATAATAAACGAGATCTAATCTAATCAAATTTTTCTCCCTCTTCTCCTGTATTCTTGTTTTTTCCCTCCTAATTCTCTGCCTCGTTTCCTCTCTGATGCTCTCTGTCTTTCTCTCTACTATGGCTCGCGGTACGTGTTGTAAATAAAATTTCGTAATCACCCGTGTCGTGACTCGACCTCGCGACACACGTGAGACTAGAGATAATGCATTTGCGATAAGCAATTTGCGGAAATGGAGAGGCCCGGCGATTCCGCCAGCAAAGTGGCATTTGCGATCGAAATTTAGTACCTGAAATCGTTAAGGGGCCGGTCCACTTAAAAAATTTCAAAAAATCGATTTTTTGTTACTGTTTTCGGAAGTACATACATTCAGAAATATTGAATTTTGTACGGTGCAGGAATTTCCGATTGAGTTTAGGTAAGAGTTTTCCATAGTATAAACTTCAAACGCGTTTTCCTCGACACAACGTTTTCAAAATCGAGCTCCATCGTATCTTTAAAACTAATAAACCGATTCTCTTGAAATTTGAACCACATATTTTAAACACGATTCGCACCAAGATGAACCTCGATGGTTTTATAATTTTTATTTTTACTCCGTTTTTGTTGCGAAAAACTGCGAAAAAACGCGTTTTTTTTTACTTCTGTCGTTTTTCATCTGCCATTTTTTTTATTTTTTGATAAAACTTTGTATCCGAGGATCATTTTGTAGCTGGTGTCATACTGAATCTAATGGACTTTGATTTTTTTGTTTCAGACAAGCCGTTGCCAAGTTATGATGGAGCTACCTAGCCCACCGATTTTTGAGGCGTTACGTTAAACTATAGTTTTTGTGCTTACAAATGAATAAAAACGAATTAAAACATTTTTTAATGTATTTCAAGACTTTATTTATCAAGCCCAACAACTTTTATATTCATATCTTTTATAAAATCCGCAAAAAAAAATCGCGAAAATAGCCTTTTTTCGTGGCTCCAGAGTGGACTGGCCCCTTAAGGGGGGATAGATCTTTGGGCGAGTAAAAAATTTGCTGATTTTTATGATTTTTTTTTAAGGAAAGATTTCGTCGCCATTTTTGAGACTTAGGGTATGCTTTTTTTTAAATCCATCTTTCAAAAATGGCGGAGGTAGCCGTAAGCAGGTCGTCTTTTCTCTCCCTTGCATTTTCTCTCCTCTCTCTCTCTCTCTCTCTTTCTTATTTCCTCTTTCTATTTATTTATCCCTAGCTCTCTCCTTCTCTCTCTCTCTCTCTCTCTCTGCACCGCATTGCGCGCGCCACGCTCAGTTAAAGCTCCGCAAGATAGTTTCATATCAGAACACTCCGGGCTCGTCATGCGTGGACGCGGGACGCGGCAAGCAACACACTTCCTGCAACACGCTTCGCCAACCCGCGGACCTATATACGTTCCGTTCCCACGATACTCTCCCGGGCGCTTGATTCCCCTCCACTTTCCGCACCGCCCGCGCGCTTCCATATCTGCCTATTCGTGCCGTGCGCCAAACGCAGAGCCACGAGCGCCCCCGCGCGCGCGCGCGTCTCATCCATTTCCACCGTCATCAGCGCCACTATCATTGTAACTGCTATGCTCGTATAGCAATGAGCCCGGACATCGTCACGGATACCGACGTCCAACGAGCGTGCCTCGTACCCCGGTGCCACGGCTTTGCCCCCCTTACGCGTATGAACGCGCTAGAGGCGATCACACATACGTACCGATATATATATATATATATATATATATATATATAAATAAATAAATAAAATTTTTGAACTATCAATTTTTTGTTTTACTTTAATATGATTTTTATTATTTTTTTCATCTTTATACTATTATATATATATATATATATAATAGGGTGGTTAAAAAAAAATAAATTTGTTTTCGCGTTACTCAACGGAAAATGTTACTACGTTATGACGAAGTAATTCATATAAAATTTGAGAGGTCTAAACATTTTTTTAGGTAGTGTTCAAACGACTTAAAACTTTTTTTTCTCGATTTTTCGTCAATGTTTTTTCTCCATTTGTTTTCTTACTCCAAAACAACACATTACTCCAAAAAAACACGCATACTTGTTAGACGTTCAGTGATGTAAACACCGTATTCTCGTTCATCAAGTGGATGATATAATTTTCACAACGGAATTACGTATATTGATTCTTAATCGGCAAATACAAATTGTTTATGGTAAAAAAAATATTTAAATAAAAATTGTGTATTGTGTAGAAAAAATGTAATCAAGACTTATATTGAATCACGCACTAACATTTTCTGAATCGAGATAAAATAAAATTAATACTCCGATAATCATCAAAAAAGGCGTTTGAGCTAAAAAATTGTTTAGAATCCTTAAATTTTGCAATACTTTCTTTTTCTTAACATACTTCAATTTTCCGTTCAGAAAAAAGATCGATTTTCTTTAACCACCTTATTATATATATATATATATATATATATATATATATATATATATATATATATATATATATATATATATATATATATATATATAAAATTTGGGAGATTTTCCAAAAATCATACTTACTATGACAACTCGAAATCCGTAGACTTTTGAGTAAGGTAACCTAGGTTAGATATGTTCCTAATGAGGTGATCTATCACCCCCTCAAGACTTTGCTCGACCTTCCTAACGCCGTGTATATGTATATATATATATATATATATATATATATATATATATTTTAATGTCATTAGCCAAATGATATCAGATTACTAATGACATTAGCCAGCCCTCTTAATAGTAACAATAACTACAATGGTAATTACATCGGAAGCGAACAAAACCAGTTGAGATGCTCTCAAATAAAAAATTAAAAAAATCTACTTTTAATATAATAATAAAACTTGCGTGTGACCGGATAGTCTTTCGAAATTTTGAAAATTACCAAAACGCTAAGCGGTTGAATAAAAAACTTCGCTTTTGACCAAAAAAACTACTTTCATGATATGTTATTAACAAATGGATAAACATACAGAAAAATCATCCGGCCGTACGATAGAAAATGTTATAAGCTATGCCTTGGCCAAATTTAAAGTGAATCGGTCGAATAGATTCCGAGATTGGACGTACACCGTTTCATAAAACATCATGTCGAGAAAAAGGCAAAAGAAAAAAAGGGTAAATCGCAGCGGGGTGATTTGCCGTAGCGCAGTGGGCGGTCTGACCCTTCACAAAAGTCATCATCACGTGGTGAATTTTTGGAGTTTTTACCTAATCTTTATTGCAAATCAAAGTTAAGACCCCGGGCTATCAGACTGTGCAATAAATAAATCCCATTTTTTATATTCCAAGCTTATGCAGGCCGCTCAATAGTGTCAGTATATAGTGATACCGTACTATAACTAAAATCTTACTATGAATCTTATATTAGTGAGTGTAGTAATTACGTTGTTATAGCACGAAAAAAAATTATCGTTTAATAACTACATGTATATACAGTTATTATTGTTATTGTTCGTATTGCCGATGATATTGCCGGTTATTGATATCAATAATAATAATAATGATAATGATAAAATGATAATAATAATACCGAAAAATGATAATAATGTATATGGTGAATATCAATAATAATAATAATAATAACAACAACAACAACAACAACAACAACAACAACAACAACAACAACAACAACAACAACAACAACAACAACAACAACAACAAT
>OX632362.1:38950555-39005555 GCA_951751655.1 Ophion costatus | reverse complement strand
GTCATCCGGCCTCTTCGAAGCACACTGTCGCGTGCATCGCTTCTTCCCTTCTTGTTTTCATTTGAATATCAAATTGATTGGGTTTGTTTTTATTTCTCTGTAATTTATGCATTTTTAAATCCTTCCCGTTTAATATTTCGTTCAAATTCTTTTTATTCGTCGTTTTTCCGTTCTTTTTTTTTGCATCAATTCGATTTCAAGCGAGAGACAAAATTGACAACTGGCGAAACGATATGGGTCTCGGCAGAGCGCGTGGCAGACGCGTGATCAGGTATACGGATCGGAGAACGCGAAGCGCTGCACGAACCAAAGCTACGCGAGACTCCCCTACGAATCGACAGAATTCCACGACTTTTTTTCTCTACCTGTGTTGTTTCTTTTTTCGCCCATTTTTTTTTGTATCTTCACCGATCTCTTCTCGCTGGAAGCCCGCAAGGGAGAACGAGCCGAACCAGAGAATGAAGATGAAGAGGATGGGAAAAAAGAAAGAAAAAAACGTTCCCACGAGTATTGAGGCGAATTCACGGCTGAAAGCGTGGAGAGCGTGTCCGTCGCGTGGCTCCGTTCTCTTTGACTAAAGAAATTGGACCAGGTGGTCGATCTATTCGAAGGATTCTGTAAACCTATATATATATATATATATATATATATATATATATATATATATATATATATATATATATATAGAGAGAGAGAGAGAGAGAGAGAGAGAGAGAGAGAGAGAGAGAGAGAGAGAGAGAGAGAGAGAGAGAACGGGGATTTTGAAGACATTTGACTTTGAGGACCGTCCTCATAGTCCATGATATACAGCTGTGGAATCGCACGAAAATCATCATGGCTGAATATGCATTTAGGTAGGATTTATCGAATTGCGCGTGCACTCGTATAAAATGTCGATAACTTGTGATAAGCTTTGACCATGGCTTTCGGAAATTCTTACGCGAAGTCTCGAGCAGCCAAAAAATTCCTCGCAAGGTTTCGCATGTCTGACGATGAGGACGGATGATCTATCAATCGTGTCCCGACCGACCGTTCAAAGACTAAAAATGACCTGGTATAATGAGATACACAAAGAGACCGAGACAGAGAGAAAAAGAGAGCAAGACAGATAGATGTAGAGTGAAACGATACATGAAGAATTCCATTGCGGTATATATATATATATATATATATATGAGGAAGCCAGTCATGACAAAATTACAAAAAAAGAGGAATGTTGCTAATTTCGTGAGATCGAATTTTGCGAGAACGTCATTGAATAGTTTTACCATAAATTTGCATCGCATTAATCGCAGTGATAGCGAGAATATTAGTTTTATATATATATATATATATATATATATATATATATATATATATATATATATATATGTTCGTGTGTGCATGTGTGTGTGTGTGTAATGTGCAAGTATTATAGCATCAATAAGGAATACGTCGATACAGAGGGAATAGATACATCCTGGTGCTAGTGATGTAGGTTTCATAATTTTTTTTTATTTTAAAATCTTTTATTTTTGTTATATCGTTCGCCCTGATACAGCTACCGTATGAATGTACAAAACAGGTTGCTGATCTCGCTTCGAAATAAAAATGGATGGAATGTATATAAGTATACATTTCTCGTGATCTCCAGATGTTTGACTGGTTCCTATTTTTTGCAGCAGATTTCTCGTTCTCTCTCTCTCTCTCTCTCTTTGGTTTATTTCTGATTGCTTATTGCTGATTTATTCAGAGTCGATACCACTTAGTGTCTATATACCGTGCATAGTTTGGATTTAGACAACCTGCGACTTGCTTTTTTTCATTTTTGTCATCAGTCCATCGCATTCTGTAGTATTTTGCACTTCGTTGCGATGATTATGATTGTATTACGGTGATTATTATTCAATTTTTGTATTATTGAGTTTTATTATTTTTTTCTACTATTTATTGTACGATCGTATTGCATTATTATTTTGCATGATTATGCGGTAATATATTATGTTGCTTGTCGTATTTTATTGTGTTTATGATCTATATTAGGAATTTCATTTTGCTTGTTTTGTTAAGGAGTCTTTCGTGATTATTTTTGACAAAGTGCCGTCGTTGCTGCGTGAGGAGTCGGTGCAGGTGCTTCTGGCGACTAAGGTCATCGGAAATAAAAAAATAGAAAGGCGTATTTTTTGTATAATAATAGAGCTTTTGCAGGACAAAGTACTTTTTGGAAATTTTGAAATTCACGGAAATGGAAAGCTGTAGAAGAAAACTACGAAAAATCATCCGGTTAAATGATAGAAAATGTCATAAGCTCTTCTCTTAACCCTTGACCCTTAGCAAAAATCACCATAATTCGGTAAATTACATTTTTTGCAAAAGCTTTCTGGCAAATTAAAGCTAAGACCCGAGGCTATAAAATGTTCCAATAAAAAATGGAATTAACAACATTTCAAGCTCATGCAGATCCCTCAGTTGATATTATTTTGTTGTACCATATGGGAGTCGATTTAAGGGGTTGTGCCTAGTTGTAAAAGACGAATAATCACTTTTTTCACAACCAATTTATTTTGACAGTATATATCATCTTTCAAATAATATCTTAAAAAATTCAAGGTGATCGAATCAAGATTGACACATTTTTAGGTGTAGGGTGATGCCCGTCGGAACGCTCTGAGCGTCGTTCGAAACTTTAAACGCTTTTTTTTCTCGATATTACGTTTTCAGAGTCAGTGAACCAAATGTCTCATCAACTGCTGCATCGTTCTTTCCTGAAATTTTTAGGGCTTTCTCTAGATCTAAAAATACAGTATTTGATCGAAGGAGTTTTTCCTGATGTATATTTTCGATTTAATGGCCCATTTTTTCGTAAAAATCAAGACTCTCACTTCGAACACGCGCCGTTTTTATTTATTTGATATTTCGGAAATTCCTTCGATTAATCCTAAGATAATCTATTGTACTAATGAAACCTGTTCGATTTTTCGTTTCAACTTATTTCATCTGTTTCATTCTTTTTAACAAAGTGGCGGCAAATTGTAACTCGGAAATACAAAATCGGCTTTTAAAAAAGTCGTCATTTTTACGTAACTATCAGCAAATGAAGATCGAACTTAGAAAAGTGAAAACGTCAACGACCTTTAAACGTTTCTCATCGAATTTCTTGTAAATTTGGAAACAATCCATTATAATAAATGGTTCTCAAGATATCATGTCCACAAACTTTGAAAACAGTATCATTTTCCAGTGGCCAAGTTTTTGTTGTTTTTCTGTATTTTTTGGTGATTTTTTTTAACGCTCTCAATATGTAACTTTGTGTGTTAAAAAAATGCGTTGCTTTTTCACCAACTGTCTCTTAGAAAGAAAAAAATGTCGGGATCAGGCCCTTTTTCGGGCCTCTGGATAAAACTTTCAAAAAATCGATTTCTTTTTGCTTAATCCGATAGTATAGACGGTTATAAACATAGACCTGCCATCGCCCATTGATCGTAAGTGGAACATTTATATGAAAGAAAAATCCGCACTCGAAACTTCAAATGCGTTTTTCTCGAAATGTCGTTTTGCAAAACGGACTTTCAAAGAAAGAGTTTTCAAGCTATCCGTCTCAAATTGTCACCGAACATTCTTCACGCCGTTATTTATCTTACTATGGAAGCCTTTTTTGAATCTCTATATTTTTTTTAACAAAAAACTGTCGATAAAATAGGCTAAAATCGATACATTTTTTTCAAACCGCCGCCATTTTTTAAATTTTGATAAAAAAACACCTCCATAGTAAGATAGCGGCTTTCATACTGGTTAAGAATATTTTTACAAAATTTGTTTCAGATGATACTTACCGCCCCAACCGTATCCACCGTGAAGACTGCTTTTTCGAAGATATTTTCAACTATTAAAAAAAGGTTAAAAAATAAAAATAAACGTTCCGAAACTTATTTTCTGTTCTTCCTGAGTGCTTTGATTGGACATAAAAAATCAGATTGATTATCGTATTTCAACCATCGAAAAAAAATCGCTAAAATCCGCTAATTTTCGACCCGTTACACTGTGATGATCCCTTAAATAATTAAGTAAATCCCTCAAGGGGTTACGTGGGTTTCGAAGCCAAAGAACATATTTTCTGTAATAAAAAAAATTATAATATATACATTAATTTATTAAAAATGTTAAGCACATTTTGAATAAAAAATGTAATCAAAATAAAAATCACATTCACAATTTAATCACATAAAAAATTTATCCAAAAATTTCAGCCGGCGAGGCCTGGTTTCCGGAGAGCCCTTAAAAAAAGTGTCCTCGTGGTGGTCAGGATAACTCATGTTAGCTTTATCTAAAATTTAGAAACCAAATTTTTCTGTTAGCAATAAGTACAGCTCGGGATTGACCGAAGGATTTTAAAAAAATTGAAATTTGCATTTTTGGCAGAGTTGTGTGCAAAATAGTTCAATTTTTGGCACAATTTACACCACGCATAGCCTTGTAAAATTAGTTGTATTCGAAAAAAACCACCGTTCAATCACTAGTGAATCCTATTTTGAAAAAGTGCGCAAAATTTCGATAAGATCGGTGCATTAGTTTTTCAGAAATCGTGTCCAGCGCCTTCAATAATAGTGTTTTGACAGAAATGCGATCGAAGTTTTCGCTCCCGGTCTTTCCCAACGAAGGGAATTTCCAAAGGCAATCTCTCCGAGACTTTTACTCCAATCGACTTAAAACTTCAGAAGAATATTCCAGACATATTGTTCTATTACACAATAAAAAAAAAAAAAAAATGAATTTTAATGAATTCTCAAACCCACGTAACCCCTTAAGTAATCCCTGAAGTAAACGTAAGCAATTGATCGATTAATCGATCAATCCCTCTTTTCGTCTCTATCTCTGCATAGCCTTACCGTTGCATTTGTTCAGCAGTCTCGCGGGGGTCAAAACCGCCAGCTACACGACGTTCCGTCGGCCACGACTCCCGAGCAAAGGGAGAGAATCGCGAATGCGTTCGTTGCAAGGCAAAGCGTGGGAAGGACCAACAACAGCGTGGCGTTTCTTCGAGGGGTGAACACGCGCCCCACGCGTCCAGGGCGAATACGAGTCGCGAATCCCTGTAAGAAACCGTTCCCCTATGCTTCCTGAAGTATGGGTGTTCCGCACCTGACGTCTCTACCGTGAGAAAGTCGGTGTGCCTGTGACCCGTAAGGAGTTCTACTTTTTTTCTTCCTTCTTCGGTCCGTCTCCTCGTTCCATTCTTTTTTTCTTTTCAGCTGTTAACGTCGACCAGCAGCGACGATGACGCTCGTACATGTGGAGGGTTGGTGATTGTGATGCAACGTCGTCTCACTTTCCACCATCTATACTTATGCGTGTGCGTGCGTGCGGGTGTGAGTGTCGATGTGTGTGTGTGTGTGTGTGTGTGTGTGTGTGTGTGTGTGTGTGTGTGTGTGTGTGTGTGTGTGTGTGTGTGTGTGTGTGTGTGTGTGTGTGTGTGTGTGTGTGTGTGTGTGTGTGTGTGTGTGTGTGTGTGTGTGTGTGTGTGTGTGTGTGTGTGTGTGTGTGTGTGTGTGTGTGTGTGTGTGTGTGTGTGTGTGTGTGTGTGTGTGTGTGTGTGTGTGTGTGTGTGTGTGTGTGTGTGTGTGTGTGTGTGTGTGTGTGTGTGTGTGTGTGTGTGTGTGTGTGTGTGTGTGTGTGTGTGTGTGTGTGTGTGTGTGTGTGTGTGTGTGTGTGTGTGTGTGTGTGTGTGTGTGTGTGTGTGTGTGTGTGTGTGTGTGTGTGTGTGTGTGTGTGTGTGTGTGTGTGTGTGTGTGTGTGTGTGTGTGTGTGTGTGTGTGTGTGTGTGTGTGTGTGTGTGTGTGTGTGTGTGTGTGTGTGTGTGTGTGTGTGTGTGTGGTTGGTGTGTGTGTGTGTTGTGTGTGCGCGCACGCGCGCGCGTGTGGTTGGTGTGTGTGTGTGTGTGTGTGTGTGTGTGTGTGTGTGCGCGCGCGCGCGTGTGTGTGTGGGTGTTGTGTGTTTGGGGTGTGTGTGTGTGTGTGTGTGTGGGTTTCGCTTTCTTGAGATGCGACTCTCGGATTACACGCATTGGAACAGGCGTCTAACTACCACGTGTGTGTTTTAACCGCCACGCGAGCAGCACCCTTGCTGCAATAACGAATCAATGGTCTAAATGCATACACATACAGGGTGTTTGGCGCATGGACCCACACCATTTTTTGGGGGATTGGGGAGTCATTTGCTACTTTTTTCACTTTTAGATCCTACGTCCTCAGTCTCATGGTAATTGAGATATGATTTTTTTTCTAAATACCCGATATTGCAGTATTGTGGGATAAAACCACTCTAGAAAATAAGGCATAATTTTCACAATTTATTTTATTTAGTATGAAAAAAGGCGTGGGATTTCTTTTGAGAGGGTTCATTTAGCACATATTAAAGTATAGAACAAAAATTATTATAATTGTCATACTAAATGGCGGTGACAGGGCCTGACGTGGAAAACGTGTTTTTTTACAAATAGCTTCACGGGAGGACGGTTTTCCCGTAAAGTATAAGACCTGGAACAAAAACCAACAAAATTACAAACTATATGTTATCAGCTATGGGACTATGTAGGGATCTTTTAAATCAAATTTTGAAAGAAATAAATCGATTTTGTTCTCAAAAAATAAGCAGTAAATTGTTTATAAAAAAAGTTTATGTTGAATCAAAAAACGGCTATGTACACCCATAGAGAATGTAATTGTGAAGCTACGATCAAAATTTCAAATCGATCCATGCAAAGATGTTCAAGTAATCCGTTCTCCCAGTTTGAAAAAAAAATTGCACCAGAGCCTCGAAGCGCTGCGGCAAAATCGATAGTTGATCCTTTCAACAAAAAAATTCGCTACAGGACCAATTGCATATTGTTTTTATGACCCCAAAGTATATTTTTAGCCAAAAAAGAGACGATTTTTCCAAATTCCTAGAGTCGCGTTATCCCTTAAATCGTCGTAACTTTTTTGTTTGTGGTTCCCCTGAAAGAATTCAGCCAAGGCTTTGAGTAGGCCCCGATTATTTTTCCCTTACTCTGCAAGGGTCCTAACATGGCACCCGACCAGGTCCCTTAGAGGCCGGTCACACTTTGTCGTAGAGGGCCTAAAGAGGCTTATGAATCAGGGTCCGACTGGTTGCCTCAACAGAACCCGATCGAAGCCATGAAACAACCCTATTACTACCCTATAATTATCGGCTTTTTTAGTGGATACATATCAAGCGAGATGTTTTGCAATAATGAAAACAATTTTCTTCAAATAAAGGATTATTTATCATTCACCTCGAAATTAGAAAATAAAAAACACGTTCAGTTTTACAGTTTATATTGTATGCCCTGTGACAGCCACTGCCCTGATGAATCCCGTTTGGGCCCATTATCATTTTTCTCACTACGATATTTTTTGAATAAATTACCCAACCCTGTTATTTTCCTGTCGAGGCCTAGTCCGATTGTGTTGTGGAAAGCCCTAGTAGGGAATCCACATTCAAACCCTTATGGGCCGCGAATTTTTTTATGACTGCCCTCCTAATTTCTTTCACGGGTTGTAATTGCACGAAATAACTTTTGTTGTATTTTGCAATGTACGTTTATTGTAAATAAATCATTATTTGATACAATTGGTTTCAAGAAAATTATTCTTGAGCTTCCAATCTTAAAAATGTGTAAATGTATGAAAAATGCCTACTCCTAAATTCATAATAATAAAAAAAATTATTCTCTTTCTTTTGACGACAAAATGAATGATTTCTATGACATGGAAACCGTTGGAAAGATATATAAGATAAAAAGTATAAACTAGAGAACTTTTCAAAACAAAGCTGAATTCAAAATCGCTTTTAGTTTTTTTATAATGAATTTGGATGTTGACTTTTTTCATACGTTAACGCATTTTCAAGAATTTGGAACCTCACGACTCTTGTCTTGACACCAATTGTATGAACGGTTATTTTTAATGATTTATAATTAATGGTATTGATTTATTTATAATAAACATACATGTCAGAATACAACAAAATTTATTTCGTGCTATTACAACCACAAAAAAAAGTTAGGACTATATAATGCGAAATTTCGGGTATTAAAAAAAAGTGAAGAAAAAAATCATGTCTTAATTACCGTGACACTTAGGACATAGGGTCTAAGGGTAAAAAAGTAGCAAATGAACCTCGCCCCCCCAATCGCCCAAAAAAAATTGTCGGTCCATGCGCCAAACACCCTGTTCAACATAAACTTACTAATATTATAAAATGCTAATGTCTGTCCGCACATTAATTGTTTAGGCTGAAATTAAGTTAGTCGCGTGCAAATGCGATGTTGAGATGTCCATCATTTTTGGAATTTTTGTCCGTCTGTCAGTCTGCTTAAAACCGAAGTTTGCTTGAGGGGCCAGCACAAGCTTGAGATTTCATAGGTACGATTTTTCATTGCGTAGTTTTATAGCCTAGAATTTTAACTTTAATTAGCAACAAAAATTCGGCGAAAATTTGGATAATTCACCTAGTTATGGGGATTTTTGTGAAGCTTCAGAAAGGGTGTAAATCCAGACGATTTCTATGGACAGAAATTTGTCAAAAATGGGTAAAACTTAAAAAAAAAAAATAACACCCTACTCCTCTCCCTGCTGTCACAAAGTTCATTTCTTTTCGGAACAACAAAGTATACGGCTTTTCTCGAGAAAGTGAAGAGTGTATTCAAAAAATTTTTGGGATTCTTTTTAACCACTTTCCGCAGGTGAAAATGTCGCCGAACTCAAATGCCCTCGCGTTTGCGAGAATCAGGTGCCCTTTTTCAGACGGTACGATGCCGAGGATCAGCAGCTGCGAAACTTGAGATTACGATAAAGATGATACGAATTTTAATTTAAGAAGAAAAAGAAAACCTTGGTGGTGTTTTGGCTAATTGACGTCCAATCAAAATGTTGCGTCGACGAATCCCATTCGAACGAAAATTTGATTCGTGCTTTGAAAATGATGAACTATAAATATATTTTATTATACATCATTGATATATTTATCTATGGTTAGAAATAACAATATTTGTCTGGTAAATTGTTTATTAAGAATAGTTTTATACATCGTTAAAATAATGACATTTTTTATTATTCTTCATTTATTAACAATATATTAATATATTATTAGAATATTCTAATAAAACATTCTTTCGTATTTTATTTATTAATAACATATTTATATATTTAACGATCATAAGTATTATACGTAATACTTACGATACGTTAATAAGTAAGTATAAGTAAATAACGATCATACACTATTATAATTTTTTTTAGAGACGTTTCGAATCAGACCGAGCGAGACCGATTTAGGTCGTGCGCAGAACGGCTATTCGCGTGAGTCACGCGACGAAGCATTGAAATAAAAGGCTCGTTTCAAGTGTCTAGATTTCTTTTTATGTATACATAGGCGAATAGGCTCAAAAGAGAGGAGGAATAATAGGCGCGACGCGCGAGTGTATCGCGGTACCTCACGTATAATGTCACTCGAAATTATTCGTGCCAACGTGGAGCACATGTATGATCGGCCGATGCAGCCACCGCAAATTGCAGGTAACGTTAGATTAATGTCTTCACCGTGTCCACTTTCCATGTGGGCATGTGGCAATAAAAGAAATAAAGAGAGAGAGAGAGAGAGAGAGAGAGAGAGAGAGAGAGAGAGAGAGAGAGAGAGAGAGAGAGAGAGAGAGAGAGAGAGAGAGAGAGAGAGAGAGAGAGAGAGAGACACACACAGAGAGAGAGAGGGAGAGAGAGAGAACGAGTTAAAAAGGAAGCGAAAGAAAAAGAGAAGGAATAAAAATTCATGCGGACCACGACCTCTGTAAAGGGAACAAGGGCAACGTCACGCCCCGCGTGGTGGACACCTGCAGTGGCAAATTGAAGATGACCCACTATCGGCGATAATGATGATCTGGGTTTACGTATGCGTCGCGCATGTCCAAAGGTACGAGGTGCAACCGCGACGGCCCACCGGAGCTGCTTTTTCACCAGCTCGCCATATTCGTCAGACCACCCAAAACACCGAAAATTGAGGCTCGATCAAATCCCCCATTCGCACTAAATTCCATCATTTTCTTATTGTTAGTGACATTAATATTTCGCAGAGTAAAAAATAGGCTTGTCCTATGTCGAATGGACTGCCCTTAAGTTGCTAACTCTCGCGGCAAAACTCGAGAACCTGGAAAAACAACTGCTTTGAGAATTTGTCACTAACTGAGCGTCTTGCACGTCATTTTAGGGAAAGTCAGGCCTTTCGACCATGAACGTCGAAGGATGGAAGAGTTATGACAAAATGTAGGGAATACATTACAATTTTGTATGAGAAACCTCGAATTTAGCTTCGGTCCTCTTGCAGACGTATTTACTACATTCATTAACGCGAAATTCCAACGCAATTCAGGATTATTCAGAATAAATTGCGCTGAATTGTCTAGATTTTGTGAATAATTATTTACTTTGTGGAAAAAAGGAGTAGGATAGCACAATCCCTGAATATATCATCCTCACAAACCAACTACGGTGTTACTGTCGTCCCAGACACTGAAAGTAACTAGTAAGTACCTAGAAAGATGAGCCTAGTTCCTATAAAGTAACTAAAAACTCACTGGAAAGTTGCATCTAGTATTCAGAGAGTAACTAGAAAGTCAATTTGAAGTTGCGCCTCGTTGCTAAAAACCACTAGAATGTCACTAGAAAATTAGGTCTAGTTCCTAGAAAAAAAACTGGTAAGTTATATGTTCAGTTCCTAGAAAGAAACTGGGAAGTTACGTTTAGTTCCTAGAAAGAAACTGGGAAGTTACTCCTAGTTCCTAGAAATTCACTCGACAGCCACTGGAAAGTTACATCGATATATTAGAAAGTAACTAGAAGTTACTTTACTTGAGTTACCTCAAGTTTAAGAGCTTGACGTAACTTTCTAGTCACTTAACTATTTCTCACTTAACTTACTTACTTAAGGTAGTCACTTAAGCTACTTACTTAACTTAAAGTAACTGGAAAGTTACGTCGAGTTGCCAGAGAGTAACTAAAACGTCACTGGAAAGTTACGTCTAGCTGCTAGAATAAAACTAGAACGTCACTGGAAAGTTCGGTCTATTTCCTAGAAAGAGTTACGTCTAGTTTCTAGAAAGAAACTGGAAAGTTCGGTCTAGTTGTTACGAAATAACGTAAAAGTAACTTTTTATTACGTTAGCCTGTCAAAAAATGTAAGGCTTGCCTGAATCAGCGGCATTCACGATGTTAGTCAAAGAAAAGTGAATCACGTCGATGAAAAGCTCTATTCATGATGTAGACTTTCGTAGTCTTCGTTATACCAACTGACAAAATTGCAAAAAAAAAAGCTAAAAAAAGAGCCTTTCGCGCTACCATTGTTCGCGTGAAAAGAAGTTTCCTAATATCAAGAAGGTTCGCCAATATAAAGAGGAGAGCAACTGAAAATCAACGGTAAAATACATATATATGAGGGACGTATCGGCGGGAACATGCGGTGGCAGAATAACCTGCAATTTCTTAAGGAATTATTGCGTGGTTGATGACGAAGAGGAAGAAGAAGAGGGCGAGGAAGGAGAGGGAGACGAAGAAGACGAGGAGGATGATCCTTTATTCGTGTACGAAGAAATTACGTCGTTCCTCATATCGTTGCGACCGCAAATTATACCGCAGCAGAACACCACGAAGATCGATGTAATCGAGCCGAAACTGCTGCCACTCAGATCGAGTCTCTTCCATCACGTATCGCCCTACCTTCAATTTCAGCTCGGCAGCTCGTACGGGACGAATCTCCCATTGGAATTGACGAAGCGTCTAAAATGGAAGTTGACAGCGGTGACACCAAAAATCGTTCGTCAGATCGTGACGAACAGCGGTTACGTAGCGAGCCAGGATACAAGCGATTGGTGCGGTTCCTGGTGCGACGCTATGTTCGCCATCAACTTCCAGTACGTCAAGAATTTCCAGAAAATCAATCACTTCCCGGGTGCCTACGAGATCGGCAGCAAGGATCGCCTGTGTCGCAATCTGCGAAGGCTGGTGAGTACCCACGGCGGAAAGAGATTCGACTTCGTTCCCGACACTTACGTCGTGCCTGAGGATCTGCCGAAGATCCGTGCGAATTCGTATCAAGCTAGACGGGGCAAATGGATCGTGAAGCCACCCGGATCTTCGTGCGGTCGGGGAATTTTTTTGATCGCCGAATTCGCGAAAATTCCACCCTTCATTTGCAACCGGAAGATGATCGTTCAACGATACCTATCCAGGCCAAAACTGATCAATGGGATGAAATTCGATCTTCGCGTGTACGCCCTCGTGACCAGTTTTGATCCATTGAGAATTTACGTTTATCGCGAGGGCTTGGTGCGTTTCGCTTGCGATCCTTATAGCAACAGCTCCTCCAACCTGAACAATCGATTCATGCACCTGACCAACTACAGCGTGAACCGAGCCTGTTCGCGTTACCGCTGCAACGACAGCCTGAAAACCGGCAAAGGCCACAAGTGGTCGCTGGGCTACCTCTGGTCGTACTTGAACGATCGGGGTGTCGACAGCAATCGGGTGTTGGGAAAGATCAACGATATGATCGTCAAGACCGTCATAGCGTGCGAGTCGAGCATCAACTCGTTCACGAGGATCTACATGTCCTCGAGATACTGCTGCTACGAGCTCTTGGGCTTCGATGTTCTGCTCGACGAGAACACGAAGCCCTGGCTCCTCGAGGTCAACGTATCACCCAGCCTGCAGACTTCCTCGGCCCTTGACGAGGCTGTCAAAGGTCCTCTCGTCAGAGATACTCTGAACATCGTCGGTTATCAAGTGCCAGCCAACTTTCCGTCACCGTCCCGTCGCTTGGAACCCAAGTATCATCATTCCCGATCATCATCCTCATCGTCATCCTCATCATCGTCAACTTCACCCTCGTCAATCTGTCAAAATAATCTGTTCTACGAGAAAGAGCTGAGTCGCAGCGCAAAGAGGAAACACACTTGTTACACCGGCAAGTGGAACATCAATGGCGAGGCTTGCGTCGCTTCCATTCTCGATAATCTGACACCTGATGACGCACGCCATCTGATGAGATACGAGGACGAGCTTGTGGCCATCGGCAACTTCGAGAAAATCTTTCCAACCACCGATTCTCGCAAGTACTTCAAATACTTCGAGAAAGTCACGTACTACAATTTGCTCTTCGATGCCTGGGAAAAGACCTATGGATCGGATGGCAGCAGGGAAAGTGGAATTGGCCGACTTCGCAACTTGAGCGAGCTCAAGTATCACCTGATCGATCCGAAAGGTGAACAGAGCCGACATTTTTTTGTTCCCGTACGTAACGATGTGCAGCGATCTGTCTAAAAATTGTAAATCAGTAGAAAAATTGTAAATTGAACTATGAAGTTGTAAATTGGGGGAGAAAAATCATTAAAAAATGTACCCTAATGGGAAACGGGTTCGTTTGCGTTTGTGGTCACCCATTAAAGTATGGCAGCATTTCCTGTGAGTATAGTCTGCCATACTTGGAAGAAATGCATGACTTTGCCAAACACATATGATGATCGGGACCTTCACTATTATGGAGATGACTTCTCTCCTGGAAAGCAATCATCATTGCACAACCACTGATTCCCCTTCCGACATTTTCCGCCCCCGACCGCCGATCAATCTTTTCCTCAAACCTGTTACCCGTTGTCGTTGATTACGAAAATCCCCTAACAATTGGACAGCAGGGAGCGCTACAATTGTTTCTAATGCGCGAACCAACGAAAATGTAATTTGATTCGTCACCGCAGAAGTCTCGTTGATTGGTCCGGAGCGTCTTTAATCGCGGACGATTGATTCGATCATTAAACAAAGAGGAAATCAAATTATCGAATTTAAAAAGGAGGGTACGAGGAGCCTACATCTTGAATGTTTGACTGTGTGGTACACTTGTGTGACCCGTGCTGGCGATCCCACCGAGCCACATACGAGGATTCACGGTCATAAAACGTGCCGAGGTTAATAAATGTGTACTGACAATTTAATGTCTCTATTGTGTATACTATAACTGTACGCTGTATACAAGTGTGTGACACACACAGACGCACACGAGTCAAGGCACAAGCGACGTCTCGTCAGTGGACACCGCAACTTTGCGCGGCCTAGGACAGCAACCAGAGACGAGGGAACCGGCTCTTGATTCAGTTAATCCAAAGGGGTCCAGATTTCTTGGCTTCCGCCCTTCGAATTCAATTAATCGGCTGTCCCGTCACTTAAAATACAATATATCAGGCATACAACTTGAGGAGGAAGTATTATACGTGCATCATCCCTGTACGTCGCGTGGTATAATGACGCGTAATGATGCATATGGGCTTCTTTTTCCATTGATGGAAGAGCCGGATATCGCGTTGAATGCATCACCGAAATAAATGGACTTCGCCGTTCATACCGACGCGACAATTAATCGTTCTTGCGACGCAGCCGTCGAAGGTGACAGACATCTGCCAGACTCTCGTTATGATTTTTATCCCCTTGGAACTCGTCACTTCGGACTGGCTTCGTAGAAATGACGATTGGAAAATGTCAGATCGCCTGATGACCAATTTTGCTTTACTGCTGATTGTGAGTGTTATGGCTGGTTTTATTGCTAGGGTTTGTGGCTAGATGCAGGCTTTGCATTTTGATTTGGTATCGGACTTTCATCAAAATGTAAAAGAGGGTGAATAATTGGGATCAATAATTGTATGATTATTTGTATGTATGAAGAGATCGATAGAGATCATCAAGATGTGTGGTCAGATTGACATAGATTAGGTCGATATATATATGATGAGATCCGCAAAGATGATCAGATCATATGACCAGACCCATGTATGTGGCCAAGTCCATTGACATATGACAAGATTCACGCAGATGGTCAGTACTACATAGATGATCAGATCTACAAAGATGATCGTATCCACATACAATCCAGTCAATTATCTCGACTTCCTCTTACATTCCATCAGCGAGTTGAGCACCCTCCATCCCCCAATATTCCAAACTTGCTCACATAGTTCCTTATAAACCAACATTCACGTCCACACGGCTATAAACCAAATATAAAGAGCGTAGCAATAAAAACAGCCGACATCAGAGCGAAGGACGGCTATGGGGCCACTCCTCCGTATGTGACACACAGACACACACCCACAAACTTACATTTACGACATGACATGATATGCGGAATCGACCAGAGGCATACATCTGACCAAACGCATCAAACTTCGCGAGAGCGCACCTAACCGTCGTTTGAAGACAATGGTGACTACGGACAGGGGAGCAGGGGCCAGGACAGGAGGACGAAAGACCGGTAGGCACCTAGTAAAATATTCGTACAAGTCTGTATGCACGTACACAGGCACCTCCGTCTCGTGTCCACGACACTCAGTGAATTGATATCGTTATTGTAACAACATAATAGACATATTTTCTTATTGAGATTGCAGTCTCGTGTATGTACGATGGGTGACGTGCGCATGGGGCCAAAGCCGCACGGTGGCTTTCGTCCGCGAGCGCCTTTATGAATGTATTCATTCATGCCTGGCGAGTCTTCGTGTCTATAAAGCTCGATCTTGTCGAACGAGCTGTAATACGCGTTCCTAACGTATATATATATATATATATATACACACATACACATATGTGTATATGGGTGTGTGTGTGTGGGCGTGTGTGTGTGCGTGCGTGTGTGTGTGTGTGTGTGTGTGCGCGTGTGGGTGTGTGTGGTATTACTTACCACTATATCCGAAGGAGAGAATATGCCATGTACATAAGGCTAAGGACCCCGGACCACTCCGAGTAATCATGAGGCAAGTGTCTCGCGGTAGGAAAGGGCGCCGTTTATTTATCTATCTATATATATATATATACAGGGTGAGGCACATAAAGTGTTACAGAGCAATAGCACCCAAACTATTGATCATATTCAAAAATGTTTCAGACAAAAGTTTCAGTGTTCGAGAAGGCCGTCATACTGGACCACCCTATTTTTTTTATCGGTGGAGGCGCTGAAGCTACGTCAAGGTCAACTCCACTTTTTAATATAAAACCATATATTTTCGTTCGATGACATTATTACCGATTTTAAGACGAATTCAGCGACCTATAACACAAGGTCATTCTAGTCACGCAAAGTATGAAAATAGACGAAAAGTCGAAAAATATCGGAATAATCACTTTCAAAGGATCCACTAACCTTGGTTTGGGTCTACCTACAGAAGACGCTTGAAGTGATGATCCTCGACTTGTAAGCACTTATTAATCCGGTGATGAAAGGACCTTCAGCCAGTCTAACTTCAGCCAACACTTGTGTTGTAATTTCAGTACACGCTCGGCGTATTCTTTCTTTCATGTCGTCAGGCGTGGTAGGTGCTACCGCCATTACGCGTTCTTTGACAAAACCGCATAAAAAGTAATCTGGTGATGTTAGATCTGGCGAACGAGGTGGCCAAGCTACAGGGGCGCCTCGTCCTATCCACTCTTCACCAAAAATCTCAATCACTTGTCTTGAACACAGAGCATGATGGGGTGGTGCACCGTCGTGTTGCATCGACATGTTCATGCGAACATGCAAGGGCACGTTTTCCAGTTATTGAGGCAGAACGTTGTAGGTCGCTGAATTCGTCTTAAAATCGGTAATAATGTCCTCGAAAAAAGATACATGGTTCCATTTGAAGAAGTGGAGTTGACCTTGACGTAGCTTCAGCGCCTACACCGATAAAAAAAAATAAGGGTCGTCCAGTATGACGGCCTTCTCGAACACTGAAACTTTTGTCTGAAACATTTTTGGATGTGATCAATAGGTTGAGTGTTATTGCTCTGTAACACTTTATGTGCCTCATCCTGTATATATATATATATATGGTAGTGTTAAAACTCGTTCGTTGCGAAGAATAAGATCGTGCCGAGAGCTCCTCTCAGAGCGCTAGAGAGAGGAAGAGAGAGAGAGAGAGAGAGAGAGAGAGAGAGAGAATACACGGCGGCGGTATACGATCGGTAAAGTAGCCTCGTGCCGGGAAGCTCCTCTGCTGATATCTCCCGAGAAGAAACCGGGGGCACACCCCGCGCGGGGGCGTGCTCTCGAGGAGAGTCCGCCGTAACGACTTAATAAACCGTTGGTCGCGGTTGCGCGCGAGATACGGATGCGGGGGAGGACAAGAAGGAAGGAGGCGTTGGAGGAACGGGAGCGAAGAGGAGGAAGAGGAGGAGGCAGGAGGGAAGAGGATGAGGAGGGAGAGAAGAGATTGGAGAGGAGGGAAAAAAGTGCGAAGGTGCGGGGGCGAGGGCATCAGTTCTACGGAGGGATCGAGACGGGGAACGGTCAGGTGCGTCGCGTGCCTCGTTGCCCCTTCCTCGTTCGACTTCTTTCCTCTCGGTAGCTTCAGCCCTCTTGCTCACTCTCGCTGACTCTCGCGCGGCTCGTGTTTTGTTTTGGGAAGGCCCGAACGAGCTCGTTCCCACGCTTCCGACTGACTCGTGGCTCATGTACACACGCGCAGGCAACTGGCTGTTCGTACGCGCCCGCGTGTTCTTTATACATGTGGGAGGTTATTTAGAGGACATCAGACTTCGAGGACTGTCCCCATAGCAGCCGGTTGTCCTCGTAATCCACATGAGGTGATCCTCAGTGGCCTCAAAGTCGGCCTACGATAAATGAAGGCATGTACGAAGGTCATACCAAGGACTGCCCGGTCGCCAAACAGCCGGAGGTTGAAGAAACAGCCAGATGCGCTGATAGGGAACATTGCGTAGATATAACGGGCGCGAAATGACCTTTCCCCCACATATGTGTGCGTAGGAAGAGGCACCCACACGAAAGCAGTGCTTCTGGTGGTTATTGCGCGTCTCTTGGACACTCGACGTGAGCGCAATAACGATGCCAAAGAGCTGATGGTGCTGTAGACGACGACCAACCGGCCAGCCCTACTGACGCGATAAAGGCGCGATGGCGGCACGCCGTACGGTTCTCGTCTCGATCGCAATCGTAGACCCGTCGCGCTATTTGTCCCGGCAACTCGTTGCGCCTCGAAAACACGGGCCTTGGAACATGTGGCTGGGCGTTAAAAAAAAACGATGGAGGCCTCCACTGACTATCGTCGCGATAACGTATGATGATTGGTTGATGCTGATTGCGACAGGTCTGCAAGGACTCACTGATGGAGGCTGTCGAGAACGTGGGAGTTCTTGATTATTGGATCGCTGCTTGGACTTTTTTTTTCTTGATACGACACGATAACGGGTAAAGGGTGAGTATGAAAGGAGGATCTAGCTGGCAGCTATTTAGGCCGAAGGAACGAATCCAATTATCGAGGCTCTGGGATCGCGCTTTCGTTACGTTTTATCGCAGCCTGCGACACTCCAATCGTCATCGTTGTCCAATCGGCCTAATTAGACCATAATGTTGCTCGGGTTTTTACAGGCAATGCGATCTTCTATCGTTTATCAGGAGTATGTGGAATGTTCGGCAGAGCTCCGATGATCAAGAACTACGAGATACTTGCGACCTTCACGAGTAATGAGCAAGGAAAAATCAACACCAAGACAGCAGGCTTGGTCGTGGTCTGGATCTTGCTTTTGCTTATCAAGGAGATGAACGTGGAAATGTGAGATTTCTTTATTTTTTATAGATTATTAATACATAAGTATGCGCAATAGCAAGATCCAATCCACGGTAGGCTAGACCTTGGCCTTGCTCTTGCTGTGGGTCATCACTGGTGGACATGACCACAGCAAGACTAAGAACAATTCTATGGTGGTGTAGGGCTTGGTCTTGATCTTGATTTTGGTCATCACTGGTAGAGATGAGCACGGGGATGTAGGAATTTCGTATTACTGATAGATCAATACATGAGCAAAGATAGACGAATAGGCTTGCAGAGGAAAGACCAAGATCAAGACCATTATGGATTTGGTGTTGTCAGTGGTAATCTGGGACTTGGTCTCCGTTTTGCTCATCTATTCATCCATCTCAGATTAATACCGCGGTCTTGATCTTGGTCTGGCATTTCCGCCTTGGTCTTTCTCTGGCTAAAATACATGAAATATTTATTTTTATCTCATTCGAAAGGTTCCTCCCGTCTTGCTTCCTTTTGAAAGAAGGAATAAATAAATATCGTGGACAGTTTGGAATATGGTAATCACTCAAGATTCAATACAAAGAATCAAGTTGGTTCGTTATTTATACTACCGCGATTTCCAAAGGACGCCATTGAAAAGGTATTTAGCCAAGGTATCCAAAATGGATAGAAAGTCACGAACCATTTCAGAAACACAAGCAACAGGCAGCACCGCGTTACAATATTGTGTTTTGGGTCTGACATGTTTTCTGATTTCACAACTAATTTTTCCGATTTCACAACTGATTTTTCTGATTTCACAATTGATTTTTCTGATTTCACAATTGATTTTTTTTACTTTCACAACTGATTTTTCTGATTTCACAACTGATTTCGCAACGATATCTACTGTAACGAATTCCAGATTCATTGGTGTTGAATCGACACAGGAAGCATGCTAACATGGAATTCTATCAAGGCAAATGTAGCAACATTTTGCTGTGACCTCTCAACGCTGGCTGGCGACAAGATCGCGAAAATCCTGCGGATGTGACCTTACCGGAATCTCGACGATTTGATTATGGTCCTGACGTGGCTATCATGGGTATAGTCATCACTATACTCAATCCCTGCGACCGAACTTCCTCTGGTCCTCAATAACAATTTATATTCATCGTCTTCTCGATGTCACGCGCGCGAGGCAGCAGGAACCGAAGAATTTTGTTTAGGCAAAGTAAACACAGATTCGTCGCGTGTCATGCGTACACGATTGGGTTTGGACTCCCTGGTGGTTTTCCCAGACGCACTCCCCCGAATCCCAATGCGTTTAATCTCTCAGGAACAGCTGACAAGGCGCATATTCTCACGCAGTAACACCTCGAATTCTTATCGTCCTACGTTCCAACGCTCCAAGAAAGAACACACAACGCTTTACGTTCAACTCGCACACACACACACACATACACACACGCACACACACCGTCACACATCTTCGTAAAAGTCAGATATAACGCGTGTGTGAACGTACGGCCTTTCCGTTCCTCCCTTTTGTTCCTGATGTAAATATCGTCACGCATTCAACGTACAGCTAATAAGAAACGGGTGTATGTTAATTGGACTCACGAAAGAAGCGGCCCGGTTCACGATTTACTTGAATCAAGTTCCCATATAAATGTAAGCACCCCAAAGTACGTGCCCACTTTGAGGTGCCTCAAAAAGTCATCGTCGAATGTCCGACAAAGTCACATATCGGGCAGCAATGCGAACCTGTGGAATTTGTGCCATCAACAGCCATTTCCATGCATACCGGAGTGAAGTTTAGAGTTGGACGGCTTCAGGGCTTCGATACTTGGATGGATATTCGTTTTGGCGAGATTTCCTTGGTGGGCACACCTGCTAATCACAGTTAGGACCCAAAGCATCATTGTACCCTATAACTTCTTCATTGGACACCAGGCAATTCGAAGATAACGCGAGCTGCTTGACACTTGGTGGATATTGGTAACTTATGAATGGCACGTTGGCACACTTCGCTAACGCAAGCCAATCGCCTACCGCACCTCTCGCTCGAATCATAAAGGTTGTTCCGTATGATGATCAATACATTTCCACCGCTTGATCGGCAGGCGAGCCTTCGACTAACCGAAGAATCTCGGTACCAGCGGACAACGATAACTACAGGCAGGTACTCTTTTTCCTCTCGAATCTATACTGTATAGATTTTCACCCTCACAGCGGCTCGAAATAGGAACCCTCGTGCACCAATCAGGATTACTCCGTGTGGAGTAGGTCGGTGCTTGGGTTTATAAGCGTGCTCACCACGCGAGCCCCGTGTGTGTGTACGGGCATGCGAGCTGCACGTGTAGATCATAAAATTTCCGGGACATCGAGACGAGGGGCAGAGAAGGGGGGAGGAGGGCGAGGATATAAAAGAGGCAACGATTCCTACAGAGTTTTTGGGTTCCCACGATTCGCCGTCGGGGTGTATGCGTCAGGTGGCTAGCGTTCCTTTGGAGGTGCTTGCTCGAACTCACTCCCTTTCGAACCTTTGCCCCCTTGTCCCTCTCTCTCTCTCTCTCTCTCTCTCACACACACACACACTTTCTTTCACCCTCTCTCTTTCTCTCTTGCTCGTTTCATCAAAATAGAGCTAATGGCAAGGACCCTGATCCTTGAATGTTTAAGGCCTTCGGCCACAGTAACGGGTATAAAATCATGTGCGAATTTAACCATTTTTTTCGTATGAAAAAGTGATTCACTCGTAAAATTATTTACATATCTATTTAGTTGAATATCAGGGGGCTGGAATTTTTTTTCTTTTTTTCGATGTACAAAATTGCCGACTACCAATATTTTCTTTTATCTTTTTTTTCAGGCGCTCCGCGCCGTGACATTTAGCATCCACGATTTTTTACTTTGAACAAAAAACAAAAATTCTCGTCAATCTACATTAGAATACCTCGAGAAGTACGTACGGAATTTAAAAAATATTGTTTTATTCTTAAGTTGCAGATATTTGAACTTAAGAAATGAATTTTCAGTGAAAAATTTCGTTATAACTGCTCATAAAATGAAAAGTTTTCGATTAATCAGAAATTATTTGAAATGTAATTAGGAAAATTTCGTTATAACTGCTCATAAAATAAAAAGTTTTCGATTAATCAGAAATTATTTGAAATGTGATTAGGAACATAAGTTTTAAATTTGAAGTAAATGGAGTGAGAACTGTTGAAGTTATTTGCCACGCCAATTGGAAAAAAGCTGGTTCGAGCAGTCGGCCGTTTTGTACATCGAAAAAAAAAATCTAACAGCTTGATATTCGTACTAAATAGATGTGTAATTAATTTTATGATTGAATCACTTTTTCTCTACGAAGAAAAATTGTTAAATTCGCACATGATTTTATACCCGTTAGTGTGGACTCAGGCCTTAAGCAATACGAGCCGAGGCCTGATTCCGAAACGGACATCTTTCCGGCTCGATAAACTTGCGCGTCTGTGTATAGGAACGCTGACAAACCTTACACGGATTTGACGAAAAAAGACGGAGAATCGATGGAAGGGCTCGTTAACCTTCATTCTTTTCTTCGTTTGTCCTGTCACAAAGTCCTCAAGGCTGAAAAAGGGCATGCGATCTTTTTTCTCTTACTATCGTAATGAATTCGAGATGGATTGATTAGCTTTGCAATGGGGGATAATGCCTGACGGATAACGAAGTACAGATTTTGTCGTTTGTTGTTTTTTTTTCAAACACTTTTGGTATCATGAAATAATTTACAAAAAAGAAACGCGAAAATCGTTTTTATTATTATCTTTTTAAGGGAGAATTGCAAAAATTGTGAATCTGTTTGGGTTTTGGATAGCAATTGTTTGGGTTTTGGATAGCAATTTTTCTAAACATTGTACAATTTTGATAAAAGACAGTGCAATTTTTAGTAAAACGTTTTTTACAGAAAGAAACTCAAATGTTGTTTAATTATCAATTTTTCGTAAATGTTTGTTTGGGTTGATTTGTCCCATGGTTCACAAAAAATGGTAGAGATACAAGTTGTTTGGGTGTTTTCGGTTTGTATACAACAAGAAAAGTAAACATTTTAATATGACCCATTTTCCGTAAATGTTTGTTCGGGTTTACATGAAAAATTTTTTTACAAAAAGATGGTATAAATAAAAAAGATCGCAATGAGTTTTAAAAAATCTTAAGACTTGAACAATTTTAACAAAAATCGTTACTCAAAAACCCAAACGAAACAATAAAAATTGAACTCCGTTCCTCACCGTCTCCTTTCACCGATGCCAATATGAAACCGGCTCATCTTCTACATTTTTTACAATGGACCAAAAAAAACGTCACCCCAAGCAAACGAATATAAATAGCGCACACAATTTTTTTTTGCCTCGTCCGGCTGCGATAAATTGCACGGACAATTGAGAAATGGCGAGGATATTCGAGCGAGCGATTCCCGTGTAGATTCGCAGGTCATCCGCCACGTTCTCTCATCCAAAGTTGCGACGAGGAACGGCCAGTTGTATTTTTCATCCGTGCTTAAGGATGTTGAGTCCCTATGAAACATGTTAATATTAATTGTCCAATAAATAGCTTCTTAATCGTCATAAAATTTTTACACGACCTCCTGAATAATTCTTGTAAAAACATACCAAATTTTCAAAATTCTATCATCTTTACTTCAACCTCCTTAGGGGTTGAAAGAAAAAATGATAAGAAAATTCTGAAAATTTGGTATGTTTTTGTATGAAGTATTTAAGAGGTCGTGTTAAAATTTCACGTCGATTAGGAAGCTCGTTATTAAAAAATTAACATTTTGTTAAGAACAATTTTTAATAGAAAAAAAATGTATCAATAAACTTCGTTTTGTTTCCGTTGCTTTCAGTATATTGTAGATATTACAAAATTGAGAGGTCAAAAAAAAACGTATCGCAACGTTACATCAGTTTCCACAAGAAAACATTTAATTTGTGAATGTTAATTGTTCAATAACGAGCCTCCTAATTGTCGTGAAATTTTTACATGACCTCTGAAATACTTCATACAAAAACGTACCAAATTTTCAGAATTTTATTGTCATTTGCGATTTAGGACTCAACATCCTTAACGCGTTACCCCCACTTGTGGCGCAAAAAAAAGGCCTTTTTCATGAATTTTTTTAAAAGAAAACTACAAAACTTTTTTAATCTATCAATGTGCCATCTTAAAGAACACATCTTGAAGAACTTTCAGTAATTTTTTTATTGAAAAATATTACATTGTTTAGTGGCCGTCAATGAAATAATGTTTTTATATACACGGTTTGCGGTGACCAACATTGCGGCGAAGTGGATCATCTGAAAAAGAAATGCGGATGGATGTCGTCAAATATAAGTATAAACTAGTCTTTAATCGAAGGATTTTAAAAAATATTAATTTTTCACAAAATGACGGACAGTCAAACTTAATGGTTCGATTTTAACGAAAAAAACCGAACGATTAAAGACTACATTTTTATGTATTAAATAAGCCTGAAAAATTTCAAGGCGATCGGTTCATTAGTGTTCGAGTAATCTTGGTCACCGACTTCAGAAATGCCATTCTGAGAAAAACGTGTTTAAAGTTTCAATTTCAGTTCTTCAATCCACGGATTCTCCTCTTTCAACGCTCACATCTCAGTCAATTTTGTTCGGATCGACTTGAAATTTTCAGGACATATTCTCAGATACTTATACTTCAAAAAAATGCAGCAAAAAAATCAATTTTTCCAAAATCGCAAGTGGGAGTAACCCCTTAAAAACGGAGCCTGGGGAATCGAGAATTCAGCCGTTGTGTAGGAAAAAGAGAACGAACATCATTTATTTAAATTCAGATTCGATACACAGCGTACAATTGTAGTCGTGAAACCGTTGAAAGGCACGGACCTTGAAGTTGCGTCGCACGGTTGATGCTCGGCGAATTCACTTTTTAAAATGGCTTTAACGTTACGGATACGGTTTCACGCATAGACGAGATACGAAGGCGCCATCGGACACAATACGCGGTCCAGTGATTCGAAAAAAAGGGGAGGACAAAAAAAAAACAAACAAAAAAATTAAGATGAAAAAAAAAAACGAAGCCGATATCGATAGCCGAATGTTCGTTAATCCGAAAGAAAAAGCTGACAAAAGACAACCAAGAAGACCGTAGCATCCACAAATTTGTACATCGCAGCGAGTCTCGTCGTCGTTCTCCGTCGAGTTGCGTTTGCGATTACGAGCGATTCGAATGCAGTTGGCAGTTTGAACGCTTCTCTCTCTCCGGCTGTCACCGAAAGCTACGTTTCCGCCGAGGTGTCCAGGTGGAACTTCGTTTTGCAGAGTAGCTGAAGCCTGGCGATGCCCTTCTGGCGATCATCGCCGTACTGGTCCTCCCACGCGTCCAGGAGCATGTTGTAGTAGCGTTGAACATCGAAGAATTGGAAGTACTCGTGTGAGGTTGCTGTTGGAAAGATCTTCTCGAAGTTGCCGAGCTGTGTGAGCTCGTCCTCGTAGGCGACGAGATGGCGCACATCGTCGGGTGTGAGATCCTCGATAATGTCGAAAAGATATTCGTCCCGGCTGGTGAGATCGGTGTAGAGGGAGTGTTTCTGCTTCTCGTGTTCGGCAAGGTTGATCCTGTGGAGGATGGGCTCGATGGCGATGGGGAGATCGATTCCGTGTACCTTGGCGAGATTGATGGCTTCGCGGCTGGTCATGGTGTCCGAGACTTGATAACCGGCCAGGTTGAAGACGTTTCGCACGAGGGGTCCTTTGACGGCGATGTCGAGTGGCGAGGATGACTGCAGGGAGGGCGATATGTTGACCTCGAGTAGCCAGGGCTTGAGGTTATCGTCGAGTATGATGTCAATGCCGAATAGCTCGTAGCAGCAGTATCGGGATGTCGTGTTGCATCGGGTCAAACTGTTGATGGACGATTCACCAGCGATCATCGTCTTCACCGCTATATCCTTGATCTTCGCCCACAATTTGTCCGTGTTGACGTTTTCCTTCTCGAGATACGACCAGAGTGACTTGACGGTCCACTTGTGGCCGCGGCAGGAATCGGCGCAGTCGTTGCTCGTGTAAGTAGCGCTCGTCTTGTTGATGCTGTAGTTGGTGAGATGCATGAAACGATCGCTGAGCGAGTTAACGTCGTCGACGTACTTGACGGATGCGAAGCGCACCAGACCGTCGGGATACATGTAGATTCGCAACGGATTGAAGCTCGTGACTAGCACGTAGAGCCGTAGATCGAACTTGGCTCCGCCAATGAGCTTCGGCTTGGACAAGTATTGCTGTACTATGACGGGTTTCTTTTTGGGTATCTGGGACCACCTGTGGACGACTCTTATACCGGTACCGCGAGCCGAGGCAGGCGGCTTTACGATCCATTTCTCCTTGCCACCGGTCTTCTCCCACACCTGACGGAAGCAACGGAAATCCTGCGGCAGAACGTAAGTCCGCGGCGCGAAGCCGAACTCCCGCCTGCCGTGCTTCATCATCATACGACTGAGACTTCGCCAGAGACGATCCTTACGGCCTACCTGGAAGGTCCCCGGGAAATGATTGACCTTCTGGGTCTCCTTGATCGTCTTGAAGCACACGGACTTCATGTGCTTGCCCCAAATGCCCGACCAATCGGGTGACTTCTTCACCAAACGGTAGCCCGTGTTCACGAGGGTCTTACGCACCAGCAACGGCGTTATCGCCGTCAGACGCCACTTCATGTGCTTTCTCAAGGCGCGCGGCAGATTCGGCCTCTTCGTGCCCTCGTTCGACTGAAAGGCCACGTAGGGCGGCACGTTGTCGAAGAGACTGCGCCTCAACGGCAACGAACACGCCTCGTTCTCCTCGTCCTCGTCCTCGTTATCGTCGTCAACGTTCGCAACGTTCGTGTCGTCATTGTCGGTCGTTGAGACCCCGTCGATGTACGACAATTCCTCCTGATCGTCCTCGTACTGAGAGTCAAGATCGTCAACGTTGTTCTCCATATTCGCACCCAACCTACCCATCTCGTGGTGAGTGTACGTTATCACGTCCATTCTTTATTATCTGCAACAACCCCCCCAATGGGTTCTTTTGGGTTTTCGTACTTTCGCCATGCCTGCTTTTGGAATTTCTTTTCGAACGGGAGCATCGCCGGGTTTGAGAACCTTTTTGTCCTTGCTGAACTTATAGAAACTAAAGTTCGGCATCGTTGGAACACAACGAATTTTTTTAGTTCGCTAACCGCTCAAGCTTTTTTTTCTCCAGATTTTAAATATGGAAATCACCCCCGAATCACTTTCGAAAATGCTTACTTGGAGATCTAGAATCATGACGCGCAAAACATTTTTTGGTATGAAAGTGTGAAGAATTTTCCTTGCGTTACAACGATGCGAACTTCAGCACCATCTGAATTTAGGGGTAATTAGTGCGTGGGACGTCGAAATTTGACACACGGAGAAACACAGGGGCCTCAAAGTTTAGAATTAATTACTATGCTTCAAAAAAATAGCATTAAATACCAAAAAGTATTGAATGGAAGATAAAAATTGTAATTATGGTATAGCAATAATGAAGAAATTTCAATTTTAACCTACGATATGGCACGTAAACTGATACAAATAATACATTTTATTCGGCATATTGTGATTTTTTGTAGTATTCAAAGAATATTTTGTCAACGTGATTTTACTAATAACTTCGTAATATTTTTCGCTATACGCCGAAGATTTATGCTATGTGTCTAGTGAAATCTATACATACACGAAGATTCAGGCTATACGTATAATAAAATCCATATGAAAATATAGCGTGTAACAAAGGTTGGTATTTTACAAAGCACGCATTATTTTTACTATACAGCATATAGGACTCGCGCCTATGCGAGAATAGTTTCAAATGTAATATGGACGCATCATTTTTACTATACGGTGTGAGAATCATTTTTACACTTCTATAACAACAAGGCTTAGAATTCCGAGCTGGCAGTAAACTGCTATACTTTTCTAGCACTGAATATTAGAATTCTGGCAACCAGTGTTAGAGTTTGAGGCCGTATTTTTCTCCGTGCACAAATAAAAGCAAAGGAATAAATTTGCAAAAATTCTTTCCGCGAAATAAGCTTGTTTGGGTTTAAATATGTTTTTTTGTGTTTTTTGTTCTGTTTGAAGTTGTTGCAACTGAAGTTATTTTGGCGATGTTATTTAGACCGCCGATCGACAATGGCGGAAAAGACAACAAATGATTTTCAAATTTTAAGGCAATTCTAAAGGCAAATATCGGCAATTTGGACTTAAACCGGAATCGCATTATGCCCGAATGTCTAATTCGCATATCACATATATAACGTTGCAATTAATAATAACAATAATAATAATAATAATAATAATAATAATAATAATAATAATAATGCCCAAAATGTTTATCTCAATGAAAGCTAGTCTTTTAGCAGACGCGGCAAAATAATAAAATCTCTAGCAACGCCCTTCTTCTGAAAATAATTGCTGATATTTTGCTGATGCTGAATAATTCTTTCACAAAATAAACATACTCAAAATATCCATACATACTTCGTAAGAAAAGACCCCCAATCCGAAAGAACTCAACAAATTGGACAAAAAAAATCCCTTCCCGAACGTCATTTTCAAAAATCTCCACCGAATTTACCCTAAACCTTTTCCAAATTTTTTAGAACGTTTTTTCACAATTTTAAATACTTCAGGACATTCCGTCGTTTTGGGTAACATATTCTTCACCTCAGCCCGATTGTACAGTGCACTTTTTAATTTTACCATACCTATAAAAAATCGCCAGTCATCAGTATTACGATCGAAGATCAATCGAGCAGCGCCAACTGCAACAGATCAAACAGACACGAGACTTTACATAAGCCGTATAGTGTAACGCAGTATGGAGCGTAATTAATTTTCCGAATCATAAAATACCGCAGATGTTTCCGAAATGCAAATGACTCCAGGCTCAGCGAGAGTTTTTAATCTTTGAATTTAAACGCATGAGGTATACGGTAAAGAATTACGATGCGTGTACGTCCAACTGTAATCACACGTGACGTATACGTGTATACGTTCGTGCATATTTAAGATAATTCTCTTGCACACGCAGATATATATATATATATATATACATATATATATATATATATATATAATATTTCATCGTCCAAAATTACATGACTTTAATAGCGTTATATATTTTTTTCAAGATCATGTAAAAGTTAATTCCGAAGTAATAACCGCTCGTAAAATGAAATCGTAAAAAAGCGTTTATGATTCGTCTTAAGAGGATGTCAAGGAGTTTGATGTGCAGGAAAAGGAGCATAAATTTGAAACACAGTCAGATTACGTTTAAAACAATATTTTTTATTCAATGATAAAAACGTGCGATCACCCGTCCATCGTGCGAGCAGAGAATGGTAGCGGGATTAAAAAAAAACGAAATGTCATATCTTAAACATAACAAGTAAATTTCCTATCGCGATATAATAATAATAATATTATTGCTTTATGAGAAAAAAACAGTAATCTCAGGTACAAACAAACAACCCTTATCACAGACATCAATTAAAGCTTCATCACCTACACGTTTTTTTTCTTTTCGTTATACTCTACGATATCGCACTATTCGTGTATACGTGTGTCATAGTTATACTTTGAGTGTAGTGTGTGCGTGTGTGTGTGTGCGTGTACGAATCTTAATAATTGCTGAATCGCAAGTTCTTTCAAGATACGATAAGCATTATTGGAAGACATTGATTTGTCGTTATCGTTTTATCACTTCTCTCAACCTCCCTCTCTCTCTCAATGTATTTCCGCGTTTGCCATAGCCCTTGAGGGTCCTTCCCGCCCTTTCCTTTTCCCAAGGCGGCTTTCCGGCAAGGCTCGCAGGTCGAACAGACCCGGTTGAACATCCCCGAACGACCGGAAGTTCTCGGCGCGTTCGTTGCAATTGCTTGACGTTTCCAGGCGACGTATCCCAGTCGTTTCGGAATCCTCGATGACGACGACGACGACGATGAAGACGTAGCTGAGGTTGCTTCACCACGGGCGCCACGGGGCAGCGGAAGACGATTCGTTGGAGTCGCCGGACGAGCTGGCGACGCTCATCGGACTTTGCGGTGGTGTGTAAGCGTTCTGGGTGAGGTTGTCGATGGTGATTTTGGGACTGCTCGGGACGATGCCGGGGCTGGTGGTACCGTTGACGCGTTGAGGTGGCGTGGCGGGTCCTTCGAGGCGTCGAAGACATCCGCCGAGATGACGCATCAGGGATGCACCGGCTGCCGGATGAACGGCGGAGGCGACCGGGGTGGAGAGGAAGGTCGAGACCTCCTGGGCGCACTGTGTGAAGCCCTCGCGGAATCTGTCGGCGTAGCTGTTCTCCGGTGTGAGGGTCAGTCGTCTCGCGGCCCTCAACGTATGAAGATGACGAACCGTAAGCTCGAGGATGTCGGCTTTCTCCAATTTGGCGACGTTTTCGCCTTCGGCTTGAAGGGCTGTCACCATGAGGTCTTTGAGCTCGTCGAGGCAGCGATTGATGCGCGCGCGCCTCTTCCTCTCCAGCATGGGCTTCATGACTTTTCTGTACTGGTAGGTCCTCGAGACCGGCTCCTCGTACTCCATGCCTCCACTGACCGACGTGTAGGTCGTGTGCGGCGCCATTGCTCGATTACCGCGATGACCGTTTACTTGCGAAATGATTCAACAACCGCGAAGCACTGATACGAACGCACTGATTAAAAACCGGTAACACACTTGATTCGGTGCTGCCTTTGTCTCTCCGTCTCTTTAGCGACGGAAAACGCGTTGGATCACAGTGACAGTCGGTTCGACTGACAACTCGAGATTCCGTCTTCGCAGATGCTTGTTCCTCGGAGTGCCGAGCTGATCTGTCGCTGATCTGAGTTCTGGAGGGGGTCTTATGGCCGTATTTATACTCCTCGGGCGGTTGCCCCCACCAGCGGGCACTTCTATCCGCGCCACCGCATCGTGTGCGCGGACCCTCGGAAGATCCCCCTCGAAAACGGCCCCGACGACGCACACACGAACGGCACACGCATTAGCGGCTGCGCGCGCGAGGGAGAGGGCCAGGGGGGGAGGGGGAAGCGTATACAAGCAGTGTAACAGCAGCTACCAGCCGGAGGAGCGTATCGTGGGAAGCTCGCGGGCCGGAGCGTTCCCACAGCCCAACAAGCGGCGCAGGTCTGCCGGGCCAGGTTGGCTGCTGCTCCTTGCGGGAATAGAGCGACGGGGGGGGGGGGGGGGGGGGGGGGGCGGGAGACGCAGTAAGGGGAGAAAGAGGCGAGGGGAATTTCAAGCGACACACCTGCACCCTCTCTCGGACGTGAGGCCCGCGTGAGGCCCACGAGGATCGCTGTGACTCTCTCGTGGGGCAATGAGTCGGTTGAATAAAGAGAGAACGACACCGCGATGAGGAGAGACGAAGAGGGAACGGTGGACGCACAGCCGAGCACACGCCACGACGCGCGACCAGCACGAGGACGTCTCGCGCTTCCTCTCCTCCCTCTTCTCTTCATCCACGGTGTGTATTCTTCCTCTTCTGCTTTTTCTTCGTCTTGCTCTTCTTCCGACGGCTCGGAGCTCATCTGTGTACCGTCGCTGCTATACCGCGGCAAACTCTTCCAGAGCAAAGTCATTTCCGAGACATTCGACTTTGAGAAACATCCTCACAGCCCAATGTCCCCGTACTCGACCACACGTAAAACCCAATGTCTCCGAAATCACCGGGAGATAGATGCGTGGATGCTCGTACAGAGGTAAATTCGAGGACCTCCGTGTCCCTGAAATCAACAGTCGTTGGGGAACCTAATCACGGGCCGTCCTCAAACCGGCCAGATACGCCGATTGGTGACGTTGCATAGATGTAAGGGGTTTGAAACATCCTTGCCATACACAAGTCCACGGAACTCCCAGTCTTCGAAATCACCTTTGCTTTGAGGTGAGCGTATTCGTGCAAAGGTCGTCTGCCACCTCTGTCCCCAAAGTCAACGATTAAGGTCCGTCCTCGAAAGAGCCAGGTTTGCCGATAGCCAACAGTGCATGGATATGACGGGTTCGAAATATCCTTCCACCGTGTACATCTATACGTAGACGGATGAACGTATCTTTACCCTTAGGCGAGCCAGCAGCGAGTCGTCTATCGCTCTCTCCGGTCTATTGCGGCTAGCAAACGACGGGCTTGCGCTCCCGACACTTGTTGCTCGAGCCACGCGGCATATATGTATCGTTGAGTGTACATACAGACGTGGCCTCGCGCCGTCACGTGCACCACTCCGCTTCGTAATTGCGATCTCGTGCGAGGAGCTACTTGTTGCACTGCGAATGCCTGTACTTGCTGTACCTGCGTGTATACACATATACAGATGTACCTATGTATTTGTGTGCATGATAGCGAGGAGAGTTTGCAGCTACAGTGAGCGAGGCGCGGTTCCAATCCGCAGAATGTTAAACGTTCGGCGAAGTCGTTTTTTCTTCTTTGCTAATCCGCTAGATCGGTCTTCTTTTTCGTTCGTTAGCGGAATATCGCGGAGAGACAAGTTCAGCGTGATGGGCGTCGAACGAACTACGTGTATGGTGTCGTCGTGTGCCTTCCGTTGTCGGATGAGATCGATGTCCCTGACGCCTGGGGACGGTTTTGTTCCCCGGTAGGGATTTGGCTCATTTCATAGTGAAGCGCCAAGGCAATTTGGCAATTGGGAGGTAAGGATATCGAAGGGTTTAGGGTGCGTTTCAATGTGGAGAGTTTGGCTCGTTTTGAAGTTTAGGGATTCAGGGATGTTCCAGAGATGGGGAAGTTTGGCTCAGTTGGCAGTGGGTCAAGTTGGCTGAGGTCAAAGTTGGGGGATTTTGGGATATTCCAAAGTTAGGGCGTTTGGGCTCATTTGGAAGCTGGTCAAATTGGCTGAGTTCTAAGCGGGGGGATTTTGAGACATTTCAAAATTGGGACTTTTTGGCTCATTTGCAAGTTGATCAAGTTGGCCCACTCGAAAGGTGGGAAGTATTGGGATATTCCAAAGTTAGGGAGTTTTGGCCTATTTGGATGTTGGTTAAGTTGGCTGACTTCAATGTTGGAGAATTTGGGACATTCCAAAGATGGGGGCTTATATGGAAGGTGTCACACTGGTGGCCGTCAATGTTGGGGAATTTGACTGATTCCTATGAACTTCGTTGGGGCACTGTATAATGAAGGCAGTCATCGGGGTGCTGATGTTCTATGATAGCGCGATACAAAGACACTTCGGTGAAGGTCTTGGAAGGCTCTTTCGGAATCCGATTCGTTGGAGACATGTACGGGACGTGGGCTGAATGCCGCATTGATGCCACCACCACGTGTGTTAGAATCTCCGAAAACCGAATCTTTTTGTAATTCATATAACCGGTTTAGCTGAGAGATCGGATCTGTCGCGATGTACAAAATGGACGAGAGGGGAGAAGAACGAAAGAGAGAGAGCAGTATCTTGCAGCGATGAAGCCTTCCTCTCTCTCTCTCTCTTTCTCTCTTTAGTCACTTTTGGTATTAAACGTAGGCTTTTAATGGCCTCAGCGGGCCCATCTCATCCCCCTAAAAAATTCAAGCTCTCGAAATCGAAATGTGGGGATGACAGCGAGCGTAGCGAACACGACAGCGGACGAGGACGAGTTTTACTTGCGGGTCTTAACGAGCCGCGTTTAGGCCCTTTTGGAAAACCGATATCCCAACAACAAGTGGCCACCGCTCTCGGCTTGTCACGCTGCGTCGTATCCTCGAGGGGCGGAGACCTCGTCCACTCCACGGGGAATCAAATTTTATTTAGGACCTTCAAAAAGCTCAGACGGCAATAACGTTTTGGTAAACAATTATGGGCCTGCGATGACTATCAACCTGTTTGTCCCGTTTGCTCAAACTGCGGCTAAACTACTATGGATACGACCCGGATCGAAAAGGTAGCCGAACGGGGATCTTTTTTTACACTGTATCAAGCTTGACGGTATCTTCGGCCACCCCAATTGGGTGTCTTTCATTCTGCCGACAGGCAGTTTGATGCGAGCTAACGAAAGGAGGCATTGATTTTGTTTGAGTTTAGGACCATTAAGAACCACGGACGGCAAGGTAGCCCGATGACAGTAAAGTCGAAGGAAAGAGGGAATTCGTTCTGTTTGGCTTCCTTCTCACATCATACAAGCTTGACGACATCTTCGGCAGCCTAATTAGGTGCCTTCCAATTTGGCGATAGGCAATTCGAAAAGGACGAAGGAAAGGAGCAACCGACTTTGTTTGGGTTTAGGACATTAAAAAATCTCGGACGCCAAGGTAGGCCGTTGCTAGTAAAGTCGAAGGAAATGAGAATTGGGTATGTTTCGATCTTTTCTCACATCGTCTCAAGCTTGACGATATCTTTGCCAGCCTTAATTAGGTGTCTTCGAATTTGGCGATAGGCAGTTCGAAACGGACGAAGAGAAGCGGGAATTGACTTTGTTTGGGACCTTGGAAAACCTCAGACGGCAAGGTAGTCCGATGCCAGTAAATCCGAAGGAAAGAGGGAATTGGGTGTGTTTGGGTCTTTTCTCACATCACATCAAGCTTGATATCTTAGGCAGCCACTATTGGGTGTCTGGCAATTTGCCCATAGGCAGTTCGAAACATTGGGAATTTACTTTAGTTGGGTTTGGAACGTCTAAAAAGCTTGGCGATCAATGTAGTTCGGGCACCTACGAAGGGAAGAGGCGATCGATGTTCTTCGGATCGAAAGACCGGTCAACATTGACTAACGATACCCAAACAAACCCAAACAAAAACGGAAGCCACACCTGAACAGCCGCTCAGGGCAGGTCCCAATTATCCGGGAGTTCACGGGTGCCGTTTCACGCTCGTTCGTTTCGTCGATATCTCTCACATGTAATTATATCCGCACTGGCAATAATCCTAACGAGAGAGTCCCGCAATTACATATTTCCAAGTGAGTACACACCCACACACACTCAAACACACACACACACATAACATTGCATTTTGTTCCCCGTTCACGCGTGTGCGTATCGTACAATTCCACAATTCCGATTATCGGTGCGTGCACATGCATCATCCGCGTGTAGTGAACTCAGACGAACACGAGGCCGTAAAGCTTAAGGTGGCTTTTTTCTCTCACAGCGGGCGCAAGGTAGCTTCGTTAACTGGATTCCGTAGCCTGGCGCGATATTAACGGTTCGTTTCATTTATCTTTTTTTTCAACGTGATCATGGTGCTAGTGGTGGTACACGATAAATCGAGTAATCGACGAGATTGTGCGCTATAGTTCGCCCACGTACACGGGCATACCTGTTGTAAGCGCGCGCTCCGTAGGAAATCATAAATAGCAAAGGCTTCGACTACTCGTGATATGCGGGGGGAAAATTCTATGGCTTATTAAGGTGGAAATCCCTTCAGGCAGCCGAAAATAAGCGAATTCTCGTGCTTTTTTTCTCGAAACTACTTGTTCTGCATAATAAAAATTTTCTGTACTACATACTATTAGATCTTTTGATTTTTGGAATGAATTTACTTTTTTTCAAATATTCAAAAATCGCGACTATACGACACTCGCCTCAGAGATGGTTGTCGCCTCTGAAAGAAAGAAACAAGAAAGAAATTAAAAATTAAAATTCGATGAAGGGTACGTATTAAAAAAAATGTTTAGCGAAATTTTCACTATAGTATTTGTTAATGGAAAAGCCATTTTTCGAGAAACTTTTGGTACACATAGACGGTAATTATGTTACCTAAAAGTGTGCAAAATTTCAAAATAATCGCTCAGATGATTTGCGAGTTATCTCGTACGAGGTTCACGTAAAAAGTGCTTTTCAGGAACCCACGTTTTGAGTCTCAAGACTCAACAATGTCATGTCTCAATAACCTTCCGAACGTGCGATTCCGGGGTCGCAAAGTAGTTCCCGAGCTTCCACGTGGAGTACATTTTCGGCCGTAAGCTCTTCTTCGCGTTACCAACGGATCTCCCCCCTTAATGGCATACCAATCGCCAATTTCTCATTAATCTCGATTGAAAAAAAACCCGCACACATATGCAAACGTGTATACGTGTGAAATCGATACCGAAGGGCGTGTAGAATGTCAATTTGGTAAGTGGAACGTTTGTGATCGCGGCAGCGTTGAGCTACGCTGTTGTGCACGCGGTGTATGGTGTTGGAGACATATGCGTACGTATATGAGCGCGCTGTTGCGAAGGAAGTGTCCAGCTGGCATTGCAATTATCGCATTGATCGCTTATTCGAGCGCCGGATGCGAGCACGTGGGTATAATATAAGCGGCGATATAGAGAACGAGGTTCAATCCAGCGTCGAGTATACACACAGGCCACATACGACATACCCCAGTCGTTTTACTGCTGCGTACCCTACGGGCTGTCTGGGGCCTCGCGCGGAGTCCGCGCTTTATCACGGACGTGCCGTAATTCGATGGTGCTCTCGTATCGCGAGGAGTGAGGGGAGCTACGCGGTTCGAGTACTGCGGTGCCCAACTGTAGATTGCGCACACCCGGGAGCGGAAGGGACGCGTAGTGATTCGGCCACTTGAATCGATTCATTGAGCAAGAGTCGGAGCGCGGGAAAAAAAGTAGCGAGAGATCGCTCGTTCCATATTTATTGATGTGTATATGTATACCTTATGTCGGTTGGCGGCGAATGGAATGGGCGGTCTCGGGCTGCAAGCTGCTAATATCCTTCCAACGAACATCAAATGATGCGGCAAGATTTTTCCATTAGGAGGCGGCATGAAAGTCGGAAGTGCCAATTGGATCGTCCTGATGAAGGAAAACCACTTGCCGATGGGAATTCGATGATCCGGAAGGACCCACCAACGTCCAATGTTCATTCTTTGAGCTGATGACAAAATGGACAATACTGGGGCACACGAGACCAGTGTGCTGTACCAATCCGCTGGGAATCCTCCCGTCGGCAGGTTCTCTCGCGTATTTTCCATTATATTCTTCCAGTCGGAACGAGCTAGGAAACACCAGAGTCGTTTACAAACCTGTTTGCGCCTAATGGTGCCCCGGTATAGCGCAAGCTCAAAGAAGTTCACCGCAATTAAGTTATTCCATGGTCTGGCTCGTTTGCAGCGCTAATTGATTACGTCGATGATCCGTCAACTGGCACTTTCCATTATGGGTCCAAAGACCGCGGGAAAGGCGTCCAGATCCATGTACAGTGTCTGGACGATAGATCTGCCAATTAATCCCATCGTGTCACAACTGTATCTTCTCCGTTTTTGTACGACGCTTTTGCGTTGTTCCGCTCGGGTGATTATCGTTGTGCGTCATGCATTCGCCTTCTTGGCTTCGGCCTCGTCGGACGTCTGCGTCTCATTCAAAAGAGAAGCCTCCATTATACGCGTTGAAGTGGGATTGAGAAGGAAGAGTGCTGTGGCGAAAGGGGTAGCGTAGAAGCGTGTTTGAGAGACTGGCAGAGGAAGAGAAAGAAGGCAGGAGGACGAAGAGCCACCGAAATTCCACGGGTTTACTCGTTGGCTCGTGCTACGCCCGACCGCCGACGCGCCACGTCGGCTCGGCTCGTGGGAATATTCCCAGGCTCTTCTCGAAGAACTGCGAACCCGTCGTTCCGGGCCGACGGATACAACCGAGGGGCAGATGGATGTATAACGTATACGTATATTTACCATGACCGCACACACGGGATGTTCGCCTTAGCTGCTCTGCTCCTCCTTCCAACTTCTTGTTACTTACGCTTCGTTTACTCGGTACTGTATAGTGGGACACAAAAGTGGTACGAGAGCAGGGCTTCTTATTGCCCAAGCGACTTGTATACAAGCTGAAAAACGTAGGTGTGATATTAGGCTGCGTATATTCTACAGCAGGACAAACGGTGTGATCGGACCACTTGTGGCCCTGTCTAAACGTTGGCATCGTTCCGTCTCTTCTCAGCCAACGCACCACATTGGATGATCACTGGACCGACCCGTGGTTATAGTCCATTTTGCATGGAAACCCAAAGGAGACGTGGCCAACTGTTGACATCGTTCTGTCTCTGTTCAGCCAGCCTGGTACATTGGACGATCTGTCGATCGACCAATGATTGGAAGGCTTCCACCAATATAGGGGCCTTCGCGGGATTCTAGTCCATTTTGCATGGAAATGCTAAGAAGTCCGGACCAACTGTTGGCATCGTTCCGTCTCTATCCAGCGAACGCGCCACATAGAACGATCACTCAACCCGCCAATAATTGGAAAGCTATGTAGGAACCTCCACACGGGATTGTAGTCCATTTAGCGTGGAACCCAAAGGGATCCGAGGGAATGCAGGCTTCATTGTGCGTTCAAGCGTGCGTCCTCTTTCACGCTGTACGAGGGAGCGCAGGGCGAACGAGAGAGCACGCTATCCTGCCTCTTCCTTCAACCTCGGCTTCTTCATCGTGTCCCCTTCCTCCTCTCTTTCATCGTCTTCTTCTTCCTTCGCCGTAGCAGCGGCTCGTCGCTTCCACCATCGGTAGACGTTACCTCAGCTATAGCCGGACTCCCAAGCGCGAGAACCTTGTGAACATAAATCGAGGACCATTGTGGGTAGCACGGGCCACTGCTATTCTTGCCCGCATCTTGCTCCATTTTGCTTCTGAAAGTCGGGACCGAACAAGGCCCCGGGCATGAATCATTAGATCCCCGAGAGACGCTCTGTTTTCCTTCATCTCTCCTCTTCCTTCTGAACCTTTTGGTCGCTTTGTTTTTGGTTTCTCTCCAGGGTATTGATGAATATGAAACCTAGGCTCCTTGACAATGTGATCTTTGACCTCTAGTGGCCTCCATGATATATCCAAGGTACGTTCGTACGTGCTGCTTCCCTTTTATTACTCCTCACTCTTATTATCATCATCGAGGACGTCACCATCATCGTGACCTTACCACAGCGCGCTTGTTTTGTACCGCACCGCCCTGTTTATGATTCGTCCATTATCCGCACGCTTCCGTTCGCCATCCGCAGGTCGTCGTATCAGCCGCTGTCTTTCTCTGATGATTCACAATCCTTTTCGACCCCTGCCCATGTCTTACCAGAAAGCCATGGTCTACCCACATTTAGCACGTGGATAACAATGGTGCCAGGTAATCCACCCGCGATTGCAATTTCACTAATTCCAGCATGTAATAATAAGCTAGCTGCGATACCATTGATGCCAGCAAGTACCAATTAGGTAGATGTAATCCCATTGATTCCAGCAAGTACCAATTAGATAGTTTCAATTCTATTGGTTCCAGCAAGTACCAGTTGGGTAGCCGCGATCCCATTGATTCCACCAAGTCAAATGAGACTGTCCGTTTGGCCAAGCGAACCCAAACAAGATTCGAAGACTTGCCAATCTCCACAAAGTTATCAAAGAACTCCCAGCCTCCTTTTGTGCTCTATGGATACACGTCGTACAGACCATGTTGACCGAAAAAGTGAAACTTTCCAGATAGACCAAAATGATGCTGCTGAGGTACACCTCGATTAAATCTTTGATGAGAGACCATCCTCGTTGAAGACACGTCTAGACCTGATAGACGCAATCCTCTCTACGGCATACGCAACATTGAAGGAAAAAAATGGTTTCCGTACGAGAACGCGCGCGAGTTGAGCGATGGAAAAAACGAGCTCGCTCGTCTATAGTGTACATATACGGCCTCGTGCCCCGTCGCTCTCGCACGCTCTCGGTTGTGATTAATTGGACTCGCGCGCCTCCGGTGTGCCTCGCACACACGCTCCGTTAAAAACCGCTTCTTCCCGGCGTGCACGACCAAGCGAGTAATCACGGCTCACCGCGCGACGTGAATCGTCATCGCGTTTCGTGGTTATCGCGTTACGCAACGCAGCAACGACGACAACGACGATCACCAAGAATGGCTACGGCTCAATTCATACGGGTGAAAGTACACACCTAACCTAAAAGCGCAACAACGCGCACGCACTCAAATAATTATTGCTGTAAAGCGCAATGACGCGAGTCACGTGACATGCAAAGTGATATGAGTCAGTCGTTGGGATCGCGAGCCAGTCTTTTGACGATAGACACGGTAGGCAAAGACAAAAAGCAAAGACGGACTGGGACCAATGGTGATTATCTTGCCGAATGAGACGAGAAAAAGGAATCAAGATTAGTGACGGATGGAGTGTACGGTGTGCAAGATGGATCAGTCAGGAGACTGTAATGGACAGTCGACCATGATATCTACGACTGATCTATCTTAATCTAGACTCGCAAGCATGGATGAATAAAAAACGTACGGAATAAAAAATATTATCTCTCTTTCTCTACGAGTCGTTCAATACGGTTTCATTCAACAAAGATTGCGCGCGAAAATCATTCTCCAAGACCACTCCCCAGACTTGTACTGAATAAATCAATCGTGCGCCATTGAGGGACGTTTTTTGTCGTTTCTTATGGAGGCAAAGGTAGCGGCTTTTCTCGCATGTCTTGTGTCGGGAGAAGGAAAGAACAGAGTCATTCGAACTAGAGGGCAATAAAAAATCTTGTTCGGGAATACACAGAAGAAGCCGCACACGCCAGACACTTGATGCGATCGGCGAGAACAGAGATAAAGAGAGAGAGAGAGAGAGAGAGAGAGAGAGAGAGAGAGAGAGAGAGAGAGAGAGAGAGGGAGAGAGAGGATGCTGCGGCTGAAAACTACACCCTGACAAGAATGTTTAGGGATCTCTGCTTCGGCTTCTTCTGGTTGCTCTTTTTCTCCCTGCATGTTTCTTCCCAGCTCTCTCCCGGGAGTCTTCTTGCTGTGAGATAAGACATGGTATCCTTTAATTAGGATCGAGTTAAACCACTTTGGTCCGTATGGGATTCATGGAGCATCATCGAATCGACGTTTCACCAAGTTATCTTAGCAAACAGAGCTCTCGAGGAAACTCCACCAATGCGTATCACCTGCTCGTCCAACTTCATCTAAGTTGTTTTTGCGCTGGAATAGATGCTCGGAAATTTATCGATATGAATCGATAATTGGCCGAGGACTTCTGAGCAGTCTGTTGCTTTTTGCTACACGCGGCTTTTTCGCTCCTATCTAGCCAGCATAAACTGCTTTCGATACATTCCCAGTCGTCAAGTGAACCCGGCTGCTGTAGAATTCTAGGTTGTTCCAATTCCATGCGGTCACTGTTGGTCCGAGCCAACGGGCACTCGGATTTCATCCTCCATACGAGCAAGATGAATGGGGCCCCTTTGGAGGGCGGCCCACTATCCCTAATTAAAGCTGAGACTGCACACACGAGCCCTCGGCCTCTCCTCCCATATCGTATTTCTCACAAAAAAAGAAGAAGAAACGAAAACAAAACTCCCTAAAAAAGTCCCGAGGTTCCATCGCACATGTAACTTTTCTATCGGCCACAGCCGTCGTTCAACCGAAACCCAAGCAGTATCAGGAAGCCTTGGCTTGCTGTCCAATCGTCTAGACCCCGGGGTCTCTCTTATTTCTAACCTTTCATGCATTCGGAGCCAAACCCTTTGGGGTGAGACTAATATTGAGTGAAGAAGAGCCAGAAAGCCTTATGTAGCTTATCAATTCCACTCTTTTCCAAACCCAACCGAGTATAACGAAAGCATACATTGTCCAATTCACTTCTGCATGACTCTCTCCGACCCGGTTTCGCTCTTTCTAACATACCTTTACTTCCCCAAAGCGAAATCTCTGCATCTCCGTCAACGGCGCTTAGCCTCCAATCTCTTAACACCCTCCATGTGCCCTTAGGGTGAGAGTCCGTCTCCATCCATTTGCCCGGGCAGCTTGCCTTCGCTGGCCAAGTGACGGCCCTCCTCGTCTGCCCCTTGCTCCCGTGACTGTGACCGTCTCTGTTGCACCAGGGGAGCTTCGCAACACCGGGTGTGTGCGTTGAAGAGGCAGCTCTCTCGGTTGATCGTTCCGGCCTGCCTGTTTCTCCCTCTCGCTCGCTCCCTCCGCGCGTCACGCGTCTTTTAGGGGTTGGCTGTCGTCGTTCAGAAGGCACAGGTGGTATCGCGCGACTCGTGGGAACTGGCGAAGCTGAATCTTCCCGTGGTCATGTACACGGAAGACACACGCACACACGCATGCATGGCGAGGCGAACCCCATTGGCAAAAGATGGTCGGGCAACAAGGAAACGGAGCCCGCAGCAATTCTGGCATAAGAAAAGCCGTGCAAGTGTGTCAGCTCCACCCTTCAGAGGATTGGCCTATTCTCTGTGGGTGTCGGTAAATAGGACTCCCCAAGCACACCTATGTCTACCATTAAAACCTTTGCCATCTCTCTTTCCATCTATACGGATAAACCTGGAGGCTCTTTCCTCTCTCGCTCTCTCGATCTCATTCGTCTACCCCTCTGTGTTAACCATCACGAGCCTCGTTTGGCTCCTTATTGAGGCTCCCCGAGCGGCTGCCCGCCTTACGTGTATATTCTGATGGGCAGCACATACCGATACACGATTTACTATATTTAGGGGTCGTTTTTCAAGCCTCGTGACTGCCTCGTGGCCGGCACGGACGTTCGAAACGTGCCTACGCTGCACACGCATTGTGTCCGACTGTGGGAGAATCCGACGTATGGGCTCGATCACAAAGTGTCCGCTTCGATGCTACACGCGCAATGTCGGAGTTCGGGATCACCACCTTCGAAGGCCTATTTTTTGTCCCTCTCCCCCGGGTCCCTCAACCGCTAGCTGCATCATTTCTCTCTCCCTGGCTCCCTCGTTTATCGGGCCATTGAACACTTCATTCTTCCTCGAGGGTAGGCCTGTACCGTAAGGAGGAAAAGGGCCCAGAGGAAATCTCCCCGTTATACGAATATCGACTTGAATGCTTTGGATTCCTCCGGTGTCCAGCGATCCCTTCCAATGATCATGGATCTTCGTGTTCCCAACTGGACCAACGGGATCACGGGGGTGAGATCACACTCTTTCGTACGGGCCTACAGCCTATAGAGGCGTGCCCGGATCGGATTCTCAAACCCCGAAGCATTTTCATCCCTTAATTGGACATTACCCATGCATCGAAGGTTCCTTGTTGGATTTCCAGCCCGCGTAGACGAAGTATTCATCTAGCGAGATCGTTGAGCGACGTATGGATTTCGCGTTTTGGACATTCGTTGTCCTTGCTCTTCTGGAGGATTCGACTACGAGGAAGGCAAGTAATCAAAACGCATATGGCCCTTAGAGAACGCGATTTCACTCAACCTGATTAGGTGACCGTTACACGATGCCACAATTTGGACTACGACAATGCCGCAGACACGAACTTTGCATTGATTCACCCCTTTCCACCCCTGTCCAAAAGTGCTTGCCGAGGGACGAGTGATCAAGCAAATCAAATCACCAATTGTTGATAGATCTCCTTCCAAAACGATCTGCAACCCAACCTATCAAGTTCATTTGCCTCGACAAAATTGCCGGACAAAAGTGTCAGAAGGGTTGAAGCCTTTCCGATCAGAGGCCACCGGCGTAGCTACTACGTTTTTTTCCGTCCCTAGCCACGCCCCGCCACTCTTTGCCTATCATCCCATTTTTTCCCAATACAAAAGCGCTATGCGCGTACGAGCGTAGCCAGCTTATGAAGCCCTCGCGCGGAGCTCATCCCGCCACGAATAACCAGTTTGCAGCGCAAAGAACCGGTTAATTACTCACCGCGCTCGACGCCTGATGGAACATATATGCTCTATATCGGTACGGAAGAGGATGGAGCGGCGCTGCTAGGAAGAAAAATCATCGCAGGATCGTAAAAGAGCGCGCGCCCCTACTTTATTCTCTTCGGTTTCTCTGCGGGAGAATCGAAGAATCGAAATTGGAAATTAAGCAGAAAAAAAGGAGGTTGAGTCCCGTATTAGATCAAATTTCGTTAATCATTCGTCGTAGAAGATAAATATACCTATCTATATGTATATGAATGTATATGCATGCATGCATATATATATATATATATATATGTATATAATTCCAATTGTTATATACATAACAATTGAAGTAATAATAATAATGATAATAATAGTAATTGTTAAACGATCCATGATATAATTAATAAAATTATTGAGTGATTGATGAAGAATAATCATTATTATGATGAACAATGACAACAATATATATATATATGTTGCTGTTGAAATAATAACAATAATAATAGTTCAATCATCTTTAATATACTTAATAATACGATTAATATTAAGAAAAATCACCATTATTATAAAGACAGAAATATACATTTATTTATGTATATATAGACATATGGGGCTATTAAAATAATAATAATAATAAATAAACAAACTATTAATAATGGAATTAATCGAATTTTTCACACTAACCATAGTTATTATGGTTGTTATCCCGAAACTTTCATATTTTCGTTATATAGTAAAAGATCAATAGAAATGAGTACTATTAAGAAGTGTAGTAAAAATATCAATGTAATAATAACAGATTGTTATTAATATTTTTTTCATAATTATAACATACATCCATTCATTTATATGGAACACGGCAATCTTTCTCCGTGGTCTACATTGTAATAATACTTCGGTATTCGTTCCGAGTGTCTAAAAAAAAAAATCATCTCGGCCGCCTATCTCCACGGGGTTCCAGCCTTCATCCGTTTCGAAAAAAATCCTGCCTAGCTCGCAAAGCTCGGCTGCGTGAAAATCAACGGGAAAAAAAATGAAAAAAAAAAACAAATTCAAACGACGAAGATAATAAGGGCATGCGAGAACTGCCTCATCGGATTATTGCACTTTCAGCCTGTGTGCGAATGAGTCTCATCAGAGGAAACGCGGAATGAGTCTAGTACCGCATGAAGAAGGGAAAAAGAATCGCATATCGGTACGCTTGAGAGGGAAATAAAATAAAACATTAAGGAAAAGACTGCGTGTAAGTAGACGCGCGGCTGCACGCGTCCCTCGTTACGAACGTCATCCGTTTCGATCGTGAATCGCGAGCGTTATCTTTGAGGAGTCTTTTCATTGGAGGCGCGCGCCCGACGGGAATTCGCTTTCGTGCAGCTATAAGCGGACGAGCGAAGATTATTGCGAGTCTAGATTCGTCTCGATTCAAGAACGATTATGGTTTTCTCTTCTCCAGCACTCAATGGCTATGCGAAACGTACGATGACCTTATATGATTTGCACTATTCCTCTCTCTTTCTCGCTAATCTTGGAGTGTCCCTCCGATAATGAACGGAGCGAGATAAAAACTCGTCAGTGGTCATTTTCTTTCGTGAGCGGTCCGCGCACGAGACTCTGTGCCACGTGTGACACACACACACACACACACATGCTTAGAAACATAAATTTATGTACCTGATTTTCTACGAGTTCTTTCATTGCACCGATTTATATTCGTTTTTCCTCTCCGTCTCTTTCTTGCTACGCCTCACATTTAACTTTATTATTATTATTGTCACTATTACTACTGATAACAACAACAACAACAACAACAACAACAACAACAACAACAACAACAACAACAACAACAACAACAACAACAACAACAACAACAACAACAACAACAACAACAACAACAACAACAACAACAACAACAACAACAACAACAACAATAACAACAGTATTATTATTATTGTTATTGCTGTTGTTGTTGTTGTTGTTGTTGTTGTTATTATTATTATTATTATTATTATTGTTGTTATTGTTGTTGTTGTTGTTGTTGTTGTTGTTGTTGTTGTTGTTGTTGTTGTTATTGTTATTATTATTATTATTGTTGTTGTTATTATTGTTATTGTTGTTATTGTTGTTGTTGTTGTCGTCGTCGTCGTCGTCGTTGTTGTTGTTGTTGTTGTTGTTGTTGTTGTTGTTGTTGTTGTTGTTGTTGTTGTTGTTGTTGTTGTTGTTGTTGTTGTTCTTATTATTATTATTATTATTATTATTATTATTATTATTATTATTATTATTATTATTATAAACCAACCAAAAAAAAATAGGTACTATTATTGTTATACGATTATTATTATTGCTACTTTGGTGCTTTGCCCCGTAGCTTACTTGGAGATAAATAACTCGAATCAAATCAAATCTTTCTCCCTCTCTCTCACTCTCCATCTCTCCCAGCTACTTACTATATCTCATGTCGAACTTTATTATGATTATTATTGTTATTATTACTACTATTACTATCGCTATAACTATGGTTATAATTGTTTCTACAACATGCATAACTATTGTTATGAGTGTTTCTACAACATGCATAACTATTGTTATGAGTGTTTCTACAACATTCATAACAATTGTTATGATTGTTATTATTAGTATTGCTTTTATTATTAGTGCTCTGATAGTACATTGGAGCGCGGACCCTCCAAGGTATCTGCCGGCAGATTTTTCGCATCCCGAGTTAAAAAACAAACTATCATTGGTACATTTCCTATAGCTTGCCAGGGAATAGAAAAATGGAGTCAAATAAAATCTATCTCTCTCTTTCTCTTCCTCTCTTTCGCTCTCCGGCTTCGATTCTATCGCTTTCTCTCTCCCGCCGCCGCTCTCTCTCTCTCTCTCGCTCTGTCACTCTCTCTCTCTCTTACACTGTCACCTACCCGGACATTGAGATCAAACAAAAAAGTTTACGTTGGTTTTGCAAACTTTTCTGATAATCGAGATAACGATGTAGTATATACCGGAATACCTACCAGTCATCCGGATAATTTCACGAGACCGCCCCGGGTGCGCGCTCGCGCATTTACGACCGAGAGATTCCGTCGAGAATCGCATAGTTGCAAATGCATAATGAAGTATGCGGGTCCGTCAATGCTCCATGGAGTATTGATGCATGTATAATTTATACTTTCTTTTTTCGCGAGCTTGAGCACGCGTGAGCGTGTAGTACAATGATAATAAAAAAAATAAGACGTATGCGCGTGTGTGTTCGTGGATATGTACGAGAGGCGGCGATATTGAATACTCGTCGCCAGTTAAGTGCGCGAGCCAGGTGTGACAGCACAAAATGACAAAGTTTCCGGCAGTTAATTACACTCGATACAATGTAACTCGTGTGTGGCTGCATATGTGCTAAATGTGTGTGTGTGTGTGTGTCAAAATCAGCAACAGGGAGTGTCCACACCCAAAATAATTTTTTTTATCGCTATCGATAATAATAAAACAGCATCATAAATAGTGATAATCGTCCTAGTCATATAATGATTATATTATCTATATAATAATAAGACAAATATGTATAAATATGAATGAAGTTAAATGTGTATTAACTATTTTATTTTGTGAATATTAATGACAACCGTAGTAATAATGATAATAACAAAACATTGTAGTAATACTAATTACCAAATGAACAATATAGAAACAATAATACTATCAATAATACTATTAAGTAAAAATAATACCATTTATTACCAATAATACTATTACGAATACTATTAAGTAAAAATAATACTATTAATTAACAATAATACTATTAAGAATAATAGCGATTATTTTGGCAATTACATCTATCGTAGGTAAGCTCTGTGCACTATCTGCTGTCATTACGATTATATTACTATGGCAGTTTTTACAGTGGCAGTATAATGTTTCGAATACTGTTATAATTAATAGCTTGCCAATAAGTGCAGTATTAATGATAAAAATGTGATGATGCAGCTAGTTGTTATATTAATAATATAATATCTGCATTTATGCTACAAACATTGTAATAATACTAATTACCAAATGAACAATATAGAAACAATAATACTATTAAGTAAAAATAATACCATTTATTAACAATAATAGTATTAAGAATACTATTAAGTAAAAATAATACTATTAATTAACAATAATACTATTAAGAATAAGAGCGATTATTTTGGTAATTACATCTATCGTAGGTAAGCTCTGTGCACTATCCGCTGTCATTACGATTATATTACTATGGCAGTTTTTACAGTGGCAGTCTGTTTCGAAAACTGTTATAATTAATAGCTTGCCAATAAGTGCAGTATTAATGATAAAAATGTGATGATGCAGATAGTTGTTATATTCATAATATAATATCTGCATAAATGCAGATAGTTGTATAATTCATAATATAATTAATAAGTATATACGTATATGTGGATATCTATCGACCTCGAGAGAATCACGGCTCGTGCTATTACGGCGATGAATACACGCCCGCAGTGGCGAAAGTACACCAAGAGCAAGTACCTGCACGCGGGGCACTCGATCACACCTGCGATTTTTTTATGACTTTCAGTTCAAACTCGATGAAGAATTTTGCCTTGGCCACGCTTGCCACAACTGATGCTTAACCTTCGCTGATCCCACCACGCTAAGAGGTACACACCTACATACATACACGAATAACGCGCGGAGATATTTGCCAAAGTGAAGAAGAAAAAAACGAAAAAACAAGAAAAGTGAAATAAAAGAATGTACCCTGCGAATGCAATCGCGAAAAAATAAGGCAAACATAATACGGTCTCGCGCGGTGCGCGATATTCTGCGGTAGACGTTTTTTGCGCGCTCCGTATCGTCGAGGATCGAGAGGGGTGCGCTCGAAGGATGAATAATAGGCATTTTTTTTTTTTCGTCTGCTTTATACATCTGTAGAAGTTTGATCGAAGGTGGCGGACGAAATTAGGACGATGGTAGAATTTTTATTTCGTAAGGACTTTATAGGATTTTTTTTAGAAGTTTTTTTTTCTAGGGTTTTTTTCGAAGGGAATTTATACGGTTTTACAGGTACTTCGTAGAGCTCTCCTGGGGCTTTTCAGTTTTTCTAGGGATTTCCAATCTTTGGCATTTCAGTTTTAAAAATGTTTCTAGCAATAATTTTCGGTTTTCTCGGAGATACTTTATAGGGTATTTTTGCAAGGATACTTTTGCAAAGATTTTTTAGAATTTTTATAACTTCTTGATTATCAAGGCTCGTCAGGGATTTTTTGTTTTTTTTAGTCTTTCTAGGGCTTTTAAATCTTTTGCCTTTTACGATCTAGGTTTTTACAAGGTTTTTTTAGGTTTTCGTAAGGTGTTTTTAAAATCAAGGTTCAACAGGGATTTTATAGGGTTTACAGTCTTACTAGGGATTTTAAATCTTCAGCTTTTTACTTTCTAGGTTTTTTACCGGGTTTGTTAGCGTTTTTAAGAGGTTTTTTAGAACCAAGGTTCAATACGGATTTTTTAGGGTTTTTAGTCTTTTGAGGGTTTTTCAATCTTTAGTTTTTTACTTTCTAGGGGTTTTATAAGGTTTTTTAAAATCAAGTTTCAACAGGAATTTTCTAGGGGTCTTCCTAGTCTTCCTAGGGTTTTTAAATATTCTACTTCTATTGTAAAGGGGTTTTTCAGTAAACTTTACAGTAAAAGAATTTTTGTGTCTATTACTTTCTAGGTTTCTTACAAGATCTTTGTAGCGTTTTCATAAGGTTTTTTTTTCATCCAAGTACAATAGGGATTTTCTAGGATTTCACAGGATTTTTTTAGAGTTCTTCGGTAGCTATTTTATCGGGTTCTTTTCTCCGGATTTTCTGGGGTCCTTAAACAGCCATATAGCATTGATTTTGTCAAGATTGATCACGTGGACCGAGCTGCAGTATTTTCCGGCAAAATTTTTTTTTTCCTCGTTATCATTCAAAAAACCAGGAAAATTTATAAAATCAACCAACTCCCTGCGTCGGTGGTCGGCAAAAAGGCGTTTCGAGGTTCCCATTTTTTACTTTCTCCCATTCCCGTGTTTTCGTTCCGTCCCGGAAAAAAAAACAGATACCAAACATACATTATCCCGGATTGTCGAGTATTTTTTCGAATTCGCAGAGTGGCCGCAAAAAAATTAACGTGCACGCGCATGCAACTCGCTCCACCTTTAGCGCACGGGTATCGCAGATGCACAAACACGAGGCGTGGCATTTTATTTGAGAATGTACCGGTGAGTACGTGCGCGTGAATACTCGTGTGTACCGGGTGCGATCGCAATACAGGAATCTTGTCTCGCTCGTGATACGTGACGGTCTTTTGTGATATCCGCGAAAAACGCGGGAATGCAATGTGCCTGCGTAAATGTATGTGATGGTCCGTATAAACGCGAGTTTATTTAACTTTTTCAACTTCCGTCCTTGCGATCCGAGCTACTTTTATTCACTTCTTTCACGTTCGCGACACACACACACACACACACACACACACATGAATACATACACACATATGTATCCATGGACATATGTATGTATGTATATTGTGCGTGTGCGAGTGCATACATATATACATACATATATGTATATAATTCAAGCAACTTTTTTTTCATCAAGTCACAGTCAGTCAAGTTACGCTTGTCGAATGTCTCCGTCAACTTTTTCCTCCTCTTAACCTCGAATGAATTCGACGGAGACGGAAATGATCGTGAACAGAAGGCGATTGATATCCATTATATATATATATATGTTTCCTGAGTCCCAATACATGCCCTATCGAGTTTTTACGTATCGCCAATTGAACCCTTTCCTATGACACCTGCTGCACTTCGCTAAACGAATCTAACGATTCGTTGCATCCGTAGCGGTCTTAAGGATGTTGATTCCCTATGAAACATGTTAATGTTAATTGTTCAATAAATAGCTTCTTAATCGTCATGAAATTTTTACACGACCTCCTGAATACTTCATGTAAAAACATACCAAATTTTCAGAATTCTATCATGATTACTTCAACCTCCTTAAGGGTTGAAATAAAAAATGATAAGAAAATTCTGAAAATTTGGTACGTTTTTCTATGAAGTATTTAAGAGGTCGTGTTTAAATTTCACGACGATTAGGAAGCTCGTTATTAAAAAATTAACATTTTGTTAAGAACAATTTTTAAAAGAAATAAAAAAAAATTTATCAATAAACTTCGTTTTGTTTCCGTTGCTTTCAGTATATTATAGATATTATAAAATTGAGAGGTCAAAAAAAAACTTATTGCAAAGTTACATCAGTTTTCATAAAAAAACATTTAATTTGTGAATGTTAATTGTTCAATAACGAGCTTCCTAATTGTCGTGAAATTTTTACACGACCTCTGAAATGCTTCATACAAAAACATACCAAATTTTCAGAATTTCATCATCATTTGCGATTTGGGACTCAACATCCTTAAGCTACACTATATTCTTCTGATTCTCTGGTGCACAGACGTTTCTCTCCAGGTTACAGAAAAATCCCGAACGCCCATCCACCAGTGTCAGTGTATATGTATATATAACATATGGTTCGTATACATATATTAATTGCGTTATTATACAACATACTATAATACATAATAAATTCAAGAAATTTTCCAATGTATACGTATACTTAGAATGTACATATATGTATATATATTTTTTTATATACATATATGTATATTCTAAGTATACGTATACATTGGAAAATTTCTTGAATTTATTATGTATTATAGTATGTTTATAAATATATAGATAAAAAATATAACTATATAAAAAAATAGTTATCGTGTCATGTAGATAACATATAGTTAACTATATAAATATATAGATAAAAAATATCTCTCTCTCTCTCGTTATATATATATATATATATATACGATTATAAATTCAGGAAAGTATCGGCAATCAATTACGAGCCCGCATTGATCACTCGGGGAGCTACAATCACTCAGATGTGCGATATAAGATTTCCTCTTTCCTGCCGCATCAAATTGACCGCCGTACTGACTTCGAGTCATGATCATTTCCGCTTAACTCAAAAGTCGGTGAATGTCGGAGCTAATGGAGCGTGGAATAACACACCGGAAGCGGTAAATTTTGGAAATTATTGTTTTTGCAACTTTCCACCGGACGATCCGCAGACTCAAAATTATATTTCATTTTAGAAGTAACCTGCCAAACCTTACAAATGGATTCATATTAGCACTTCTCTCAAATCCATAAATATATGTGTGTGTGTGCATATATATACACTGTCACATAAGTAAAATGTTATACTAAAGTCAATATATTAATATTGTTCAAATATATCTTTATTATAATCAATATAGTTTAATTGGTAAATTGATAGCATTTATTATGATCGTATTGCTTTTAAATTCGATTAATTAATAAAGATTATTCACTATAATATATTTATTGAATTAAATTAATTCGAATCAATATTTATCTTAATTTTTAAATGATATATATATATGTATGTATGTATATTCAAACACGCACGAGTCTCGGATCCGGCGACCTAAAAATTAATACCGTCGCGGCATCGGTTCATCGCGGATATTCGGCGTATACGTGTACTCAAGCGCAATACGATGGGTTTTGCAGGCTTCGATCCGCGGACATAAATTCACGTACGTATCGCGGCACAGGGATCAAGGTGGAAGAAAACGTAGCATGTGCTCGAAACGCGCGTCTTCGATGCTGTGCGCACACGCAATGACTATGTGCAGGATCCTTTCAATTGTATCCTCTCTCCCTCTCTTTCCGTCTCTTTATTTATTTCTCTCTCTCTCTCTCTCTCTCTCTCTCTCTCTCTCTCTCTTTATTTCTCCCTCTCTCTCTTTCATACGATCACACACAAATCATTGACAATCGTTTCCTCTCGTCGTAAAATTCTGACGGTGTTGTGGCTCTCTAGAAATTCACGACACGACACGTCCTCCAACGGCCTCGAGAGAGAGAGACGGAAAACGGTAGAATGAACGAACGTGTATATTATATTTATCAACTGTATATACGTATATATTTATATGCATATATATACGTGCGCGTGTCTGTTATAGCGAAAGAGGCGCATGCCTTCACACCGCGAGTTCCCATGACGGCGGCTCGGCTCCTCTCGGTGCCATTGCCCGTTGGATCAACGCTCACTGTATGTACAGGCTGGCCCGAAAAGTAACGTCCGAATGGAACATCCAGACGCCTCGTATCCAATACTTATTCGAATCACCCACATGTACGCTCTACGGCTTTTTTCTTTAATTTTCGAGAAAAAAGACAATTTTTCGAAGAATACATTTTCGAGCTTTTCCTTAGGCGAGTAACCGCTGCGACGGGTGAAAAAATCGATTTTTCGTCGCATTTTCTCAAAGCATACGTTTTCAAGAATATATGGGAAAAAATTAAATTCGAACATTTTTCAAAATTCAATTTAAAAATGTTTCAAAATTCATTTGTTTTCAACCAAAATTTTCGTAATTGCAGTTTTTTTTTAATTCAGTATTTTTGAAGCCCTCCGATATAAAGAAAAAAATTCAACTATTTTTGCACCCGTCACCTTCTCAATTTTTGTTTTTTGAAGCACTAAGTAAAACGACAACTAGATTTATACAGATTATAAGAATGAAAAAGTTTGATCCGGCATTTCGCAGCCAGTCCTTAAGGGGTTACCCCCACTTGCGATTTTGAAAAAATCGATTTTTTTATTGCATTTTTTTGAAGTATAAATATCTGAGAATATGTCCTGAAAATTTCAAGTCGATCCGAACAAAATTGACTGAGATATGAGCGTTGAAAGAGAAGAATCCGTGAATTGAAGAACTGAAATTGAAACTTTAAACGCGTTTTTCTCAAAATGGCATTTCTGAAGTCGGTGACCAAGATTACTCGAACACTAATGAACCGATCTTCTTGAAATTTTGCAGGCTTATTTAATACATAAAAATGTAGTCTTTAATCGTTCGATTTTTTTTTTCGAAAAAACTGGCCGTTTTATAGCCAAAAAACGGCCGTTTTTTTTCGTTAAAATCGAACCATTAACTTTGACTGTCCGCCATTTTGTGAAAAATGAATATTTTTTAAAATCCTTCGATTAAAGACTAGTTTATACTTATATTTGACTTTATCCATCCGCATTTTTTTTTCAGATGATCCACTTCGCCGCAATGTTGGTCACGGCAAACCGTGTATGTAAAAACATTATTTCATTGACGGCCATTTGCCACTAAACAATGTAATATTTTTCAATAAAAAAATTACTGAAAGTCCTTCAAGATGTGTTCTTTAAGATGGTACATTGATCGATTAAAAAAGTTTTGTAGTTTTCTTTAAAAAAATTCATGAAAAAGGCCTTTTTTGCGCTACAAGTGGGTGTAACGCCTTAAATGTTATTCAAACGAATCGTTGATTTCACGACGGTCCTTGAAACGACCCTTGCATAAGTATGCTCACATCTATCGGCAGGTGATTTCGAAGCCACGTGGGTCCACGTAATATCGCCTATGGGGACAATTGGCCGCTACGATATCGAACGTCCCAAAAATCACCTTCCCCGTATGTATGTGCATGCATGCCGGGTGAGATGCGGGAGCTCGTGCCTTTCCGCTACGTGCGGGCACGTTTTCTCGTATACATAGTCGGAGAGACGACGTCGACGACTCGCGCGATCGCGTTCGCGCTTCACGTCGATCGGATTCTTTGTAGTTACCTCTCTTGTCTTCACTCTGCGAGGAGATTGTGAAACCCGCGGACGCTTATGTGTATATAATGTGTGTGTGTGTGTGCGCGCGTGCGTGTGTGATTTTCTTCATAACATTTTTTTTTCACTAGTTTTTAACAACAATGATATCATTTTACCGGAACATTTTTTCTACAGCTTGCCATTTTCGTAATTTTCAAAATTCCAAAAAATCATTCGATCATACGAAAATTTTGTTACAACACCGAAACTACTTTTTTATTATTTTTATTTATTAATTTTATTTTTATTTATTTATTAATAATAAAAAACGACTTTTTTATTATTTTTATTATCTCAGATGAGCCCAGTTGCCGTAAGCACCTGCCACAACGACCTGCCATGCAGCAAAGGCGGCACTTTGTTTAAATAATAATAAGTCCACTGTTCGTCAATATTTTCCGACTAAAAAAAAGCTCAAATTTCGCAAGACCATGTACAAATTGCGTGTAAAATTCCAACCTCGTGATCCCGAAACTCTCATCGCAAAAAAAAATATTCAAGGCGGGCCTGTTTTTGGGCCCCAAGCCTGTACTTTGGGCCCGAAGCCTCAAAACGACACAATCCCAAAATCCATTCCCGCTATGGATTGAAGCGAGCAGCAAGCCCGAAACGGCCAAAAACGTGGAATCATTTTGTTTTGTTCTTTTTTTACTTTTGCAAAAATACTCAAACAAGGCCCATGACGATTTTTCATCGAAATCGTGCCAGCCAACGTGGCTACATCGTAATTTTTATTCTCCCCCCCCCCCCCCCTCAGATTCGCCTTCTGCTTTTGTCACCCTCAACTGTTTCGATAAAACCTCGTACCAGCCGAAATTCGTCGGTTCTCGTCGCACCTCGTTCAGCATCGGAAAATCGACGCATCGAGGATTCGAATCACGGGCTGCCGCGAAGGGGAATAAAAACGTCACGGCTCGTGGCAGTAACCTTCCCGGTATTACGCGATCTCCTACGGCCGCACGATCGCCGCAACGTCGCTCGCGCGCGAAAGCAATTTAACCAAGAGAGTACCACGAAAGCCCCTCTCGTCCTCGCCTTCGATGATCGTGT
>OX632362.1:38860380-38950355 GCA_951751655.1 Ophion costatus | reverse complement strand
AACCCCTCGGAGGTTTTTTCCCCGTAATACACCCTCGTCTCTCTTCTTTTCCTCTCTGTGTACTCAAGAATCAAGACGGCAGAAAATACGTTTATTCATGGTACGAGACCGAGTTCCCACAGGAACAAAACTTCTCAAGTGTTCTTGTGGGTATATAAAAAGATTTTTTGTAAATACACACACACACACACACACACATATATATATATAAATTAATATATATATATATATATATATATATATATATATATATATACAGAAGAACCTCGATCATCCGAACCCTCAATTATCCGAACGATGACTTAGTTTATCCGAACGCTCAATTATCCGAACGTTGGCGCGAATCCCGTCGATTTTTTTAATTGACAAAGCCGTTCGTCAATTAAAAATTGACGATTTAATTTTTTTAAATATTTAAAAAAGCATTCGACTTTTTCACGTGATTTTTATTTTTTTAAATATTTAAAAAAGCATTCGACTTTTTCACGTGATTTTTATTTTTTTTAATATTTAAAAAAGCATTCGACTTTTTCACGTGCTTAAAATACATATACATTATATATATATATATATATATATATATATATATATATATCCATCTCGATATATACCGAAGTCTTCATATATACCAAATATCATATATACCAAAGTCGAATGCTTTTTTAAATATTTTTAAATAAATATAATATTTTAAATAAATCTTTAAATTTATTTAATTTTATTTAAAATATAAATATTTTAAATAAATATTTTTAAAAAAAATTTATATGTATATATATAGTTTTATATTATATATATAATTTATATTTTATATGTAATTAATATATATTAGAATTAATTAATTATAATATATATTAATTATAATTGATTAGTTATATATATATATATATATATACATACATGCATACATGCGCGCGCGCACACACACACATCGAATTTCCATCAAAGCCGCCGCGTCACCGCCGATGTTTAACTTTCGATCTATAAGATGATCCTTCGAATCGTCGAAGTGTATGTTCCTTTCGTCGCTCTTCGTTATGCACGGATGCGCGCGAACTCACAGACACCCAACTCGGCGTTTTTCCACGCGCGCAAAGATCGAACGAGACCGATCGATCGGCTCTGCGACGCTGGCGAGAAGAGTTCATGTACACGAGCGTGAATCGATCTCGCTCGATCGGCAACAAAAAGCCCGCCAGTTTGTCGAAGGAGGTATAATCATCGTCTCACGCCGCCGTCGTGAATGAACTCGCGCGAGAACGGTGCCGAGAATTCGGAGGCGCCCGCCTTCCGGCGTATACTTTTGATCAAGTTTTTTTTTTTTATTTCTCCCCGACAACCAAAAATTCCCGTCGGAAATGCTGTTTGTTAGGGGACAATGATGCGCTACTTCGGTACTTTTCGTATGTTTTGCGCAATCTGTGCAAGCACGGTACGATTATTGAAATCGTGTTTTTTCGTCGCATATTCACTGCAATGAAGCGAATGGAAAAATGTTGGAAAATGTTGCGAAGACGCTAAGCGATATTCTTGCATTTTATCTATTTTTCAAAATATTGTCAGTAACGATTATTTTTGTTGATATTATGACTGTAATAATAATTATAATGATAATGACAATAACAATCGTCTTTCATGATTATTATTATTGTTTTTATAATCATTGTTATTTTTATTATTATGTTTTTACTATTATTATATATGACAACCACAACAGGTATGCTTATTATTATTATTATCATGGCAATAACAATAATAATTGTCTGTCATTGTCATGACTGTTTTCCTACTACTATTGGTATTGACGTTACGTCAGTGACAAAAATAATTATCATCTGTGATTGTTTTTATTGCTGTTTTCATCGTCATTATACTTTTTAGGTTTTCACTATTATTAGTAGTCACAGTGAAACAACAAGAATAATAACAATAATAGTACCAATTATTATTGTTATTATTGTTATTATTCACTATCTCAATTGTTATCATTATTATTATTATTAGTATACAATTACTACTATTATTATTATTCTTCGTCTTTTTCTTATTATTATTGGTATTATTAATTGAATGTCAAAGAATCTTTTGAGGACATCACGGGGCGCCGTTGGATACGATCGCGTTAACACACACCTCGGACTAATTCCGTATCAGTGCGATCGAGATTCAGCGTCGATAATGATAGAAAGACTTTTAGAACGCAGAGTTCAGTGACCAGTAGCCACGGGATATTATGTATATGCGTACATATACATATACATATATATATATATATCTATCTGTGTGTGTGTGTGTGTGTTTTTATTTTATTTTTTATTCACGATTGTACGTCACAGAGAGGAATCTGTGACGAGGATACAGTGGCCGATCGTCCAATCCGATAAATATCGAATCCGTTACCAAGATAATCAATCGTGAAAAAAAAATCAATATTCATCTTAGAATACAATCGCGGCGTAATCCGTAATAGGAATCGGCTTCGATTAGAGGAAAAAACAGAGCAAAAAAGAAAGTAGACACGAAAATTATAACGCGAGCATACGATGGACCCGGACATATGCAAGATCTGAATTCAACCATCTTTGAATCTAGTCCGCGTCTCGGGAGTCTAGGATGAGAAGTGAAAAAAAAAAACGAAAAAAAAATTGGGACGTGGGGAAAAACGACGAAGATCGAAGAAAAAATTGGGACAGTGGGGAAAAAAAACAAAGATCGAAAAAAATTGGGACATTCGGGCAAAGGGCAAAGATCGAAAAAAAATGTGGGAGATCGGGGAAAAAGGACAAAGATCGGAACAAAAATTGGGGTATTGGAGAAAAACGACGAAGATGGAAGAAAAAAATTGGGACATTGGGAAAAAAAGACCAATGTCGAAGAAAAAAATTGGGACATTGAGGAAAAAGGAGAAAGATGGAAAAAAAATCGGACATAGAGGAAGAAGACGAATAACGTAAAAGTTATTTGGGACATTGGGGAAGAAAGACCAACATCGAAGAAAAAAATTGGACATTGGCGAAAAAGGACAAAGATAGAACAAAAAATTGGGATATACGTAGAAAAAGACAAAGAACTTATAAAAAATTGGGACATTGGGGAAAGAAGACAAATATTGGAACAAAAATTGGAACATTCGGTAAAAAAAACAAAGATCGGAAAAACAAATTTGCACATTGGGGAAAAAGACAAAGATCGAAAGAAAAAAATTTGCCCATTGGGGAAAAAAGGTAAAGATCGAAAAAAAAAAAGAAAACGAATACCAGTGGCAACGGGCGTCTTAGTCCAGGGGACCAAAACCATCGGGCCCCGAATACCTGAGATTGTGGGGAGATAAAAGATGCTGAAACGATACGCAGGATATTACAAGGAGCGCGAGAGGGGGAGAAGAAGGGGAAATACCAAAGTGACGGTAGCTGAAGGAATTTCCGGAGGAGATACTTCACGAAAATGGATCGATCTCGGATGTCTCGGACGATATCGAACGATCGGACGTGTTCCGACGATGACCGAGAGAGCAAGAGAAAGGGAGGGAGGGGACGGTAATTAGGAGAGTGCCTTAAGGATTTTCGGCCTCCTTAATGCTCGCATCGCGCGAGCGCACAACGACGTCGGCTCGTTGCGAGTTAAAAAGAAAGAAACAGAAAAAAAAAAGAAACGAAACCACTCTGAATGATCTTTAGCGGACAATGTAATCACGCTAATTATAATGATCGTGGATGACGATCGTGCGATAAAATGGAAAACTCTCATGCATTCGCCCGTGGTGCAACGCACCGAAGGATTCAACGCATCGCTGACGTGAAAAAAAAACTTCCCCCTTCATTGACGAAGCCCGGGGAATTTTCGACCGCGATAAAAAAAAAATCGGACGGCCCTTCCCGAAAGATTCCATTGCGGCTTTTGATTTTTGATTTTTTTAAAGCGCTATCGCCATCTGAAAAAGAATTTTTTTCGTACCCATCATCGAGCCATTTGTTTATATTTAATGGTTTAATTATTGATGCATGTTCAATTTTCAATTAGTGTTAATTTTTCAGCTTTTAATTATTGATAAATTTTTAACTTTTGATTATTGATAAATTTTTAATTTTTAATTATCGATAAATTTTCAGCTTTTAATTATTGATAAATTTTTAATTTTCAATTATTGATAAATTTTTAATTTTTAATTATTGGTAAATTTTCAGTTTTTAATTATTGATAAATTTTTAATTTTCAATTATTGATAAATTTTTAATTTTTAATTATTGATAAATTTTTAATTGTCAATTATTGAAAAATTTTTCATTTTTAATTATTGATAAATGTTGAATTTTTAATTAAAAAATTGTGAGTAAAAAAAGGACCGTTCGTGGGAAAGTGGTTCGCGAAATTGGCAATACCGGATCTATGGTGTTAGACATTGTTCTCACGAAATTCTAACGAGCGGGTTCGTAGACTCGATCCATTGAATCCTGATCAGGCGCGAATCGTTGCACGTACTTCGGCATACATACGCGCTGTCAAATTCCTGCGGACCCACATACGACACCCATATGCACCCGAATGTACATACATGTGTGAACAGAGGAATTGATACATAAATAAGTTAATAATAATTCATAATAGTAATCAATATTGCGAATAGAAATAACAATAATTGTTAATAATAATTAATACATACATACATTTTTGGTATGTTCAGTAACAATATAAAAACAGTAATAACAATTATTAATACTAATTCAAATAATAAGAAACAATATTATATATACTTATATGCGCGTGAGTGTGCCTGTGTACAGTGCCGTCCAAAAGTTAGAAACAAAATTTTTAGTTATGTGAAAAATGGTGGGGTTTTAAAAGAATTTTTGTGTGTACATATATACAAAGTGGCAATTATAAGGTGGCCATGTGTTTCTCGCGGGTTTCGCTCAGAGATTTTGCGAGTGACGGAATATATGATTTTTAATTGTTTTTCAAGACCGCTTCGAAAAAAATTTAACGTATTTTTATGGTATTTGCCAGAAAAAATTGAGCATCCTGGAAAAAAATCAAAATTTCTTTCTAAGTACGGTAAAATGAAGATAGTGAATTATTGAACAGGAAACAATCTCGAAAAACTTTTTTTGTGTATCCCGTAATCGAGAAATCAATTATCAATAATGCATTTTAAAGTGGATGAATGGAATTTAAATTCATTGAAAAAAAGTTTTTCAGCAATGTTTCGTATTCGGAATCGAATTATCTTTCTTCTGCTGAACTCAAAATGGAATTTTGCTTCGATCCCAGAATTCTCATTTTTCTTGGCGCATACACCTCACAAAAATACCGTTTATTTTCCAAAAGGAATTCCTATCAAGGAGTTGTGCCTAGTTGTAAAAGTCGAAAAATCACTTTTTTCACAACCAATATATTTTGATCGGATCGAAGTTAACAGATTTATAGGCTGTTATGTTGACGCCCGTCGGAACGCGCGGAGTGTCGTTCAAAATTTGAAACGCTTTTTTCTCTAAAGTCCATTTTCAAAGTCGGCAAGCAAAATATCTCAAAAACTACTGCATCGATCTTTCTGAAATTTTTACCATTTAAAAAAAATTTTTTTAGAAAATATAGTATTTGTTCGAAGAATTTTTTTTTCCGATGAATACTTTCGCTTCGTTGAATAATTTTTTTTTTTACCAATAATCAAGACTCGCACTTTGAACACGTGCCACTTTTTCAAATTTGATATTTCGGAAATTCCTTCGATTGATCATAGGATAAATTAATGTATTAACGAAATCTGTTTAATTTTTTGATATTAGATAACTGGGTTCAGAAGGGCAATGTTTCTCGCAAAATACGTTTTAGAAAAATGCTTCCCGGACATCGCCTATAATGAACTATTTTTACCCCAAAAAATTACAGAGAATTTTTCAGATGATATCTTTTCAAATACCTACTTTTTGTAGAAATTTATCATCGGGATTTTCTTTAAAAAAATTCCCAAAAATAGCTGTTTTCGACTGTTACAACTATAGGCATAATCCGTTAAATATCATATTTTTCTCGGTCGCAAAATCACCGCGTCAGACCCTTAAAAAATGAATGGCCACCTCACAAATTCCACTCTACATGATTTTGTACGCTATGAATATTAATTAATAACGTACGATTCCAAATATGATATTTATAAATGAAAAATTGAAATGTAGTGAAAAATAATTGGAGTTATGCTAAGAAAATTGCTTTCAATCGAATCCGCGATGAATAAAGCGAAGAAACAATGGATATCAGTTCGATGGAAACGAGTGTCACCGCGATGATTAATTCACATCGTATTTTCGACGTACTCGTGGCAATTAACGGCTCAATTGTCTCGTCATGTATCGAGGAATCGTAGGTGCGGAAAAAACCATCGTTAATGGACGCGACCACAAAAGTATTTGGCGAGACTCGAAGCAACGTCAATAATACACGTGCGAGCAATTATTGACCGTAGCGCTATTTATATTCTATACGCGTTGTTCCGAGAAACGAGGAAAAAACGTTTTGGATGGCTATTCCCGAGGACCCAGGCGTACTGAATTTTGTGACGTACGTTCACTGAGTGGTCGCGCGTACTTTTGCAATTTCGTCCAAAAATTTCCTTGCTTTGAAAATAGAAGAAGGCACTTTGTGTCTCTTCGTCGAGGGCAAGTGCTCGTAACGAATTTCCAAGTAGGAAGATCTTCGTGACTTTCCTCGTCTCACAAACGTATCACGAATTCGTCCCAATAGTTTGGGGAATCCCCGAGAGAGTCTATACTTGTATTCAAATACTTGTCAAACTTCAAAGTTAGATTTGGAATTCAGTTTGAAGATTGATTTTTGGAAATAATCCGACGAGGATAAAGATATCTTAAACGGGTGGAAATAATTTAATGAGGGGTGCAAATAATTCGCTGAGAGTGAAAATAATTTCACGAGGATGCAAATAATTCAATGAGGCTAACTAAGAATAATTGAATTGGAATGAGAATAATCTAATAAGGGTGGGAATGTTTTGATAAAAGTAAAAATAATTTGATCAGGATGAACATAAGTCACTTCATAATTCTCATTCATAATGAGAGTAGAAAAGATTTCATGCGATCGAAACAATTCAATCAGAGGAAGAATAATTCAACGACAGTAAAATTCATTATATAAGAATAACAATAATTTAACGAGGGTGCAAATAATTCAATGAGAGTAAAAATAGATCGACGAGGGTAAAAATAATTCAATGAAGGTAACAATAGTGTAATTGGTATAAAAATAGTTTAAGCAGAAATGTTTCAATGGGAGTGAAGATAATTTAATCGGAATGGAAATAATTCCATAAGAATAAAAATAATTGGTACAATAAATAATATAATAAAAATATAATTGGTATAAAAATGGTTTGAGATGAAATGTTTTAATGGGAGTGAAGATAATTTAATCGGAATGAAAATAATTCCATAAGAGTAAAAACAATTCAACTAAAGTGAAAACAATTTATGGGGCGTTCAAAATCCTTATACGAGGGTAACATTGTCCTCACAAGGGTAAAAATGGTTTACCAAAAATAATAATAATGATTTATTTGAATTGAAATAAATTCACCAAAGATCAAAATAATAATGTATCGAGTGTAAAAGTACTTTCACGAAGCTGGAAATAATTTAACAAAATCTTATAAGAGTGAAAATCATTTCATAAGACCGAAGACAATTCACTGGAGATGAAAACAACTCAATTAAATTGAAAATAGTTCAATTCCCGTGAAAATAATGTGGAATGGAAATAATTTCACAACTCGAAAAGATATGTCAAATTTCATTTGTCATATAGACAACGAAAAAGAAAAATCAGTGTTGGCACATTTTGGTGCAATCTAAACGGTAGGAAGGACCATTTTTTGTTTGTTTTACAGACCACTCGCAAAATCATTCGCGATTCGTCATTTCACATTTGAGTGGCTCTTGCGCGCGCAAGTCCTAAAATTTTCGAACGCGACGTTTTTTTTGTCATATTAAATTTCGCGTGATCCAAAGCCATTACTCTCGTATCGTTCTATTATAGCGGTAGGGTATTACGTACACGTTGGATAACATGAGAGACAGAGAGAGAGGGGGGAGAGAGAGAGAGAGAGAGAGAGAGAGAGAGAGAGAAGCTTCCACACATAGACCAAGTCTGTATGTAAAGGATAGAGAAGAGCAAAAAGACGAAGAGAGAGAGAGAATATTACCTGGTCCCTTGTGGATCTCAAACAGACTCGCACTCGCGGTCCATTCCCGGTAACGATTACGATGAAATTACAATCGTCTCGTTCCCCATGAGAGACTTGGGCACGACGACTACGGCGACGACGTACTTGGCTAAGGAACCTTGCGTTCTTATATCCCTCCCTTCTATCTCGCGCCTCTTAGTATTCAGCGATAAAAACGTCCTGCATAATCATAGCTCTCCTCGTGGATATATAAGAGCGCGAGAGGCCATTCGCTTCCTCTCGCTGTTTTGTGATACAATTCAGAAAAACTACTCTCTTTCTCCCTCCCTCTCGCTCTCCATTTGAGCTCTAGATTTAGTTTCAGTATTCATAGTTTATTGCTTTATATAGCTTCCCACGTTACGTTTTTTGTTTTTGCCGTATATAGGTTCTCCGGGCCACTTGGTCTTGTATTTAGGTTTACGTTTTTGATTGTCTATTTTGATTTTATATTTTGCCTCAAATAGCTTCACTGCCTTGTTTTGCATCGCTGATTATTTTTGGTTTCTATGGCTTTTTTCTTTATACAACGTTAAGCCTTCCTTGCTCACACAATAATATTCAATTATTGTTTATTTTTATATTGTATCTCATACCCTATATTTTTGATACGTTATTTTTTGTGCTTCATAGCTGCTTTGTTCTACCGTGTAACGTTTGTTTGGCTTATACTTATTCTTCTATTGATTATTTTTTTTCAGTTATTTTTATTACTATTTTTGTTAATAACTTATATGTATTCTATTGCCTAAAGGTTCTTACTAAGACATATATTAAACTATCAATCAGACCAATCTAATCAATCTTTGTCTCTCTCTTTTTGTATTACATCGAATCCTTACTTCTATAATTTCTGTTCATTTTTGTTTTATAACAAATCCTCATTTCTCTAATCTCCTTTATTTTGTGTTTTCGTTTTACTTAAAATTTTCATTCCTGGTGATTGTTTTTGCACATTTTGTTTGTACCTTTATATTTGCCTGATTTGCCTGATTGTGAGACTCAGGGCATAATGAATATTATCGATCAATCAATCTCTCCCCTCATCTCTCTCTCTCTCTCTGTATTATATCGAAATCGCTCCTCCATAATTTCTCTTTATTTTTTTTCTATATCAAATCCTCATTTCTTCAATCTCCGTTTTTCTTTGGTTTCGTTCATGAAATTTTCATTACTGTTGATACTTTTTGCACATTTTATTTGTACCGTTATATTTGCTTGAGAGTTTCGACTAGGTCATAATAAAAATTATCAAACAATAAACCAATAAAGCTACCAATCACTCCCTCCCTACCCCCCCTCTATCTCTGTAAATACATTTGCACATACACACGTTCATATACATATTGCTCTATTGGTTACATATTTCAGAGCAACCAACAGAAGAAAGCGAGAAAAAGGAGTGGCTGTTCATGCACCTCGAAGCTTCTCGAGGATTGGACCATTCGTTGCAGTTTTTCTTCTGCATTAACTTTTGTGTTTATTCACATGTGTGTCACTATTATTTCTCCAAGAGAGAGGGGCAGGGGGGGTGGTAAAATGTATTCGCTCTGCTCTGTTGGCTGCGTGAGTCAGGCCCATTCAATCGCAGCCATACGTGTTCGTTGCATGAGATTCGTGTTGCCCATATAGTGGTACAATCTTGCGCTCTCTCTGGCTCCACCTCTATCGTGCGCGATGTTCAATGTACGAGCAGCAGTACATACAGGACGTAATAAGACGCCGCTCGCAGAGGGCGCTCACCGAGCTCGAGAGTGTGTAGGCGAGAGAGAGAGAGAGAGAGAGAGAGAGAGAGAGAACTCACGCGATGAAATTGCTAGTAGAGTTTCATCGTTCAATTGCACTTTTTTACCAATATTATAAAGTTGTAGTGTATATTTTTTTATATTTTTCATTTATATATATATATATATATAAATATATTTGTCTTAACAATATTAATTACTTAAATCAATTAAACCTCAACAACTTACCAATATTATTAAATTGTAGTGTAAATATTTTTTATTTGTTATTCTTTATTGATTTAGCTTTATATATATATATGTATATATATAATTTTTTTTTTTTAATTAAGTGTATGTATATTTACTTTTTGAAAAAAAAATTCAAAAAATTGATCAGGTTATGACGACCTTTGGAAAGCGTCAGATCGCTTGTTGCGCTACGGCGAACCACTCCGCAGTGGATCCATCCGATTCGCTTTGAATTCGGACGGAATATGATTTATAACATTTTCCATCGCTTGACCGTAGGATTTTTTGGTACGCTTATCCATTTGTCACTGAGAAATTATCAAAGTTGGGTTTTTTTAGTAGAAAATCGAACTTTTTATTCTACAGTTTGCCATTTTCATTATTTTCAAAATTTCAATAACGCAAGATAGGTAAGTCATGCAAAATTTTGGTAATTCTTTAGATAAGTGACTTTTCCGAAAAATTTGTTTTGCTATTTTCTCAGTCATTGCGTCATAAATGATGATATTCGGTCGGGGGAAACTGAAATTTTTCGCGAGCAAAATATCGTTGAAAATAATTTTGAATTTTTCAAAAACCCGAACAAACAATATAGTCATCGAAATGTTAAAAAATGCCTTATTTTTATCACGTGTTTCCGCGAGCTTCAAAACCCCATAACTTTTTATGGGGGGGGGGGTGAATTTCAACTGCCCCGACTGAATATCATCATTTATAACCCAATAAATGAGAAAATAAACAAAAATGTTTTGCCTCATTTTTCGGAAAAGTCATTTATCTTACTTTCACTTGTGAGAATTGCCAAAAGTTTTATTATACTAAAAGTACATTTTTTATTATTCATTTCAGCCGAGCCTCGTTGCCAGGGAGCACCTACACCAATTAGCCATGCAGCAGTGGCACTTTGTTTAAGTAATAATAAAACCATCGTTTGTCACTATTTATCTTTAAAAAAAAAAACTCCAACTTGCCAAGACTGTGTATGAATTGTGTGTAAAATCCCGACCTCGTCATCCCGATACTGTCGTCAGAAAAAAATATTGAGAATCGAGCAGTTTTTTCAGCCTCAAGCTCAGCCCTCAACCCAACATGACCGTAAATTCTCTGCTCATTTATAAACACAGACACTCTCATAACTAGACGACAAAAACATGGAATCAATTTACCCCTCGAACCCACTCACTCCAAAAATCAAACTTAATATTCCCTCCGCTTCGAACCCTGACCCAATTCCATGGAAAATGTCTCGACATCGGAATTTCTTGCCATTCCGTGTTCGTTCCCACATCGACAGCCCACCTGCGAAAAGTTTGCCCGATTCCCCGGTGCAATGTTTTACGCGCGTTTATTCGCGATCTGCCGCCAATCCGCGATCAATGAAACTTTCATTTTACCCCCGAACAAACTCTGTACATTGTTTCGTGGATCGGAAACTTTTACGATGCTTCGTCGTTTCGCGAAATTTCGGGTACGCGCCCGCGAGGAGGCAAAAAAATGCCAATCGGCAATATTCCATCCACCAGCCCACCGGAAATGAAACACGCCGGCGTTAACACCTCACGCATTCATTGACGGTTGAGAGAGCATATAGCGCGCAATTCTCGAGATCGACAATTACGATCCGGTCAATTGTATATACGAATGAATAACATTCGTATATAGATATATAACAGTCACAGGTGGCGATAATGGGAACTTATTTTTCAATTTCATACAATGTACAAGTGCGTATATTTTTATGGGTTATATATATATATATATACACACAAATAAATAAACCCGATCAATATATATATATGAATGTTATGGTGTGAGGAGAGGGAAGGGGGAATCGAGAAAATTCACCTCTCAATCCATCAAACAATATCATCAGATACAAAGAGAAATTTAATGCTAAATTTGATCTTGTATAATTCAACTCCAAGTGCAATCGTTGGATCCTTTTCGTTCGTTTGGTTTGCAGCGGAAGACTGCTCTTCAATTTCAAACCCAAACGGCTAAAAAAAATTGTAAATATTTCTTAAATTCGGCCGAAAGTTCTTAAAAAAATCGACCTCTGTAGCTCTAAAGACCTCTCTCGAAAACCTCGACATCATTATTATTACAGGCATTGCAGTTATTTCTTCAAGTAACGTTAAACAACAAATGAATGAGAATTGCATAAACAAATAAGTAATTAATGAATAATTAATACATTTGAATAATTGCTACACGTGTTGAAGTTATTTTTGAGGCGACTGCACTACGTGTAGTAATTATTTCAACGAATTTATTATTTGAAAAGTAACTGCAATACGTAGACAAAGTATCGGTGTAAAAAACTTTGAGGCGTTTTTTTCAGTGATCGTAATTCGCGTCGAAATGATGGTATGAAGATTTCGAAAAAGATTTTCGGAGCTGTTGATGCTCCAGATGTAACTGCTATTTTCTTTTAAATACCATTAACATGGGAGGCTTTTTTCAAACCGATTTTCATTATTCAACACGTCCCATTTAATGAGTTGCGTGGATACAGATTATTGTACTGGTGTTCATCGATTGGATACACCGGAGTGGTGACCGCCGGTTCACCGGCTGGCACATCAACGAGTGAGCGGAAGGCCAATACTTCTGAGATCTCGGCGTAGATACTCGAGTTACAGTCTGTGCACCAGAGAATCAGAAGAATATGGGGCCGTCCATACCGGTACGGGTTTTCCACAGTTTCTCCGTGCCGTCGGCAAATGCGCTACAATTTAGCTTAAGACGGCTATACGCGAAACGGAACGTAACGTTAGATTGGAGAAGTGCGGGTAAGTGGAAGGTAGTGATACGAAAGCGTTCATATTCGGAAGGGTAATATGTAAGCGCCCGCAGCTGTATACGCTGGAACTCAGGAAATAAGAAGAAAAAATATCACGGAGCATTACAATATAATATAAAACGAAACACACACACACGCACGCACACACACACACACACACACACACACACACACACACACACACACACACACACACACACACACACACACACACAGACACACACACACACCCAAACACACACACACACACACACGCACACACACCAACACACACACACACACACACACACACACACACACACCAACACACACACACACACACACACACACACACACACACACACACACACACACACACACACACACACACACACCAACACACACCAACACACACGCACACACACACACCAACACACACACACGCACGCACACACACACAATCTCTTATATTATATTGTACTAAATACATTGTTTATATATATGGGTGTGTGTGTGTGTGTGTAATCTTGTAAATTGCAAGAAGTTGAAAAAAGAGCTCGTATTATTGGCAAATGTAGCTGCGGTGCAGGGAGAAGGAGTTAACGTGGCCAAGTTATCGAACACACACACATACACACACACACACACACACACTCGCGCGCGCGCGCACGCATCGAATATATATATATATGCATGCAAGCGACACACACCACTGGGGGTTCAATCGTTTCGATCGTGTTAGTGGAGTGACGAGAGAAGCGCGAGGATATCGTGTGGCTTCCTCCACCTCTTACTCTCATTCTCACTCTCTTTCTCTCTGGGTGTCGTCTCCCTTGCCGTCGTCGGTGCCTCGTCCGTGTGTATTATATACGAGGTAGCACTGAGAGCAAATCGTACATAAATGCATGTATATATATATATATATATATATATATATATATATATATATATATATATATATATAGATGAAGCGAACGAGTGAGGCGAGAGCGGACCTGATCGTGACGTCACGTCCGGCGCGCGAGGGACCGCGCGCCTCAACGAGTGTGGGAACCAGCGGCAGGTGCGCGTCCGAGAGTCAGTCAGAGATCGTGCGCTGAGGGACGTTACTCTGCTCGCGCGAGCGCGAACTAAAAAGGGGCAAAAGAGCGAGAGCTCGCACAATATATCGCTCTCTCTCTCTCTCTCTCTCTCTCTCTCTCTCTCTCTCTCTCTCTCTCTCTCTCTCTCTCTCTCTCTCTCAAGAGGTGAAAAGGGCCGTTGAGGGAGGCAGAGGAGTCTGTATGGATGCGGTAGCGAAGCGAGAGAGAGTCGTCGCTCTTTTGTCGTCCCGAGAGAGACGGCGGTGATGCAGGGCGGAGGAGGGCAGGGAGAGAGATATAGAAGCAATGATATCTCTCGTCTCTCTCGCTCTCGCGCTTCCAGGCGCCTTTGAATGCTAAGAGGATCTCCCTGGGAGCGACGACGCGCCGCTGCAGCACCGGCAGCGCTCAGTCAGCCAAAAGGGGTATGAGGGGCAAAATAAAATGAAAAAAAAAAAAAAAAGATATAAAAAAGTGGATCTCGTGCACTGCGCACACGCGCTCGCCTCGTGTACATTTCTCTCTCTCTCTCTCTCTCTCTCTCTCTCTCTCTCTCTCTCTCTCTCTCTCCCCCTCTCTCTTTCCGAGTATGTGCTGGCATTTCTCCGTGTCCGTATATTGTAACATGCGAATGTGCGTATGTGTGTTAATGCAGCTCTGAAGACCCGTATGCGGAACCAAACGAAAAAGGACGGGAAGCGCATACACAGCATGGGCACTCGTGAACGGAGATACGTCTTTTTGCTTGGTTATTGTGTGTGTGTGTGTGTGTGTGTGTGTGTGTGTGTGTGTGTGTGTGTGTGTGTGTGTGTGTGTGTGTGTGTGTGTGTGTGTGTGTGTGTGTGTGTGTGTGTGTGTGTGTGTGTGTGTGTGTGTGTGTGTGTGTGTGTGTGTGTGTGTGTGTGTGTGTGTGTGTGTGTGTGTGTGTGTGCGTGCGCGTGTGCGTGCGTGTGCGCGCGTGTGTGTGCGCGTGTGTGTGTGTGTGTGTGTGTGTGTGTGTGTGTGTGTGTGCGTGTGTGTGTGTGTGTGTGTGTGTGTGAGCGCGCGCGATGCCACGCTCTTCGCGCACGCCGAACGCCTCACGCACGCTTCGCCACGTGCATATGTGTACCTTGCACAAATTCTTCACACAGGCGCACTTGGCCATACACATATGTATATATACATATATATGGAAGTGCGTTACGCACGCGTTAGGTGTGTGTATATTCTGGACGCCCGTTAACGCACGCTATCTTTTTCTCGATGTTTTTTACTTTCTCACTCGCTCTCTCTCTCTCGCTCTCTCTCTCTCTCTCTCTCTCTCTCTCTCTCTCTCTCTCTCTCTCTCTCTCTCTCTCTCTCTCTCTCTCTCTCTCTCTCTCTCTCTCTCTCTCTTTCTCTCCTCCTGTCACCCTCTTTCTCGTCGTACTCCGTGTGGAGCACCTCACGTTTTTTTTCGCTCCATACACCCCGCCGCTGCCCCTCCGGACCCGTCACTTGTACCTTATCTTCGTCCCCTTCGCTGTACTGGCGATGCTTCGCTTTGGATCGGGTGCGGGGGGAAGGGGAGAAACGATCCAGAGAGAGAGAAAGAGAGAGAGAGGAGAAAAATGACGAGGTACACGTCGACGCGCGGATTACTTACAGCGAGAAAGGGCTACTTCTTTTCCGTCCTTCGTACCTTGTACGGCCCCTGACACACGAGAGGGGGGGGGGCAGCACGAGGCGAAATTTAGGACAAGGAGAATGGAAAGTGGGATTTTTTATTTGCATCGCGCCTTATTTTTGGGCAGTTATTATTGTTATTGGGTCGTTATTGCTGATGTCGAAGTTATTGGGAGTAATAATGAAAATTGTTGTACTGTATATCGACATTGGTGAATGGGCGGTCGCGGGTTCGGCTCTGGCGGAGGGGAAGATGCTGTGCCTTGGTAGATCTTGCCGTCAATGGTATGTACAACTGAAAGTATGATACGTATAGCGATGAAACAAGTAGTATCGTGAAGGACAAATAATGGGGCGCGTAATATAAATTACGCATAACCATTGACAAAGATTTTAATAGTTTTTACGATTAAAATAAGTGGTATGTTGATCAAGGTACAAAATTGCTGGTGTACCTCGATCACAGTGAGAATTCAGTCAAATAAAAGACTATTTTTGACAAGTTTCAATATTATTTACGTTTTTTGAGTTTATGATGTTCATGGTATATTTATTGAACTTGTCATAACGGATATCTGTATTTTATCAAAAATCTATTCACCATGAATACGTTTTTTCTAACTTCTTTATATTCTGAGTTTAAAATATAGAAAACTATTACGTTTGTTCTTAAAATATAAATTAGGAACTTTATAATTAAATTGTGCAGTGTCCTTCTTCTCTTAAACTATTTATTGTTCTTAGAGGTTTCTTACTCAATAGGTAAGCTCCCTATATTTGTTCATTTCAGGAACGGAATAGAATTCCTTCTTAGAATTAGATTTTGAAGCTTTTTTTTATTTTCTCTTCAATAGGGGGCGTCCATAAATGACAACGCAAAATTTCCCAATTTTTGACACCCCCCCTACATTCCGTTACGTAACGGGTGCTTTGTCGTCAACAATTGCATTTTTTTTCAAAGAAATAACTAAATATTAAAGGATCGGGTTTATACTCATTTTATGAAGTATATATTCATCTAGTTTTATACCAATTTTTATAAGTTAAAAAAAAATTAACCCGGATTTGGCGAAGAAAAAAAATTCTCTTCATCGCCCCATCGATATCTTTATGAAAGCTTATCTGTAAATAAAAAGTCAACAATTTATCGATATCTATACAAACGTAGCTAACGTTATCCGTAGCCGTTTTTTTTATTTTGGTTCTTTTACAAAATAAAGACAGTTTGGACATTTTTTTTCTATCTTCAAGGCCCTTTTTGTACTCAAGCAATCTTTAAAAATAGTAATGGTCAAAATTTAAAAAAATCGCCTACGTACGTCCTTAGTCACTGCGATTACAAAAATGTTTTTAAAAAATTTTCAATCGTTTGATAAGTTTTTGAGTATTCATTGAGACAAGGTCGAGAAAAGTAGTTTCGAGAAAATCGCGTTCAAAGTTTTCGTTCCGTTTTTCTTGATATAAAGTTATGTTTCTTTCCGGAATATTGATACCTACATTAAAGTATCAAATCGCGGGCGATATGACGGGTTTTCATTTTCGTTTCTCAAAATAATAAGAGCTTGCACTTCATCTATTCTGAACGATGAGTTTTAAATTTAAACACTTGAACATGCAGCAATTTTGGTATTTCTGACAGTTCTAAAATCGTGACGTAACGCAAACCTCGACCCCCCCGCCCCCCACGTACGTAGACCGTAACGCCAGGGCGAACCCTCCCCCCTCCAATTGCGTTACGTAATTTATGGACGCCCCCATATCTGACCACGAATATAAGTTCAAATCTTTTTTTCTGGCCACCCAGAACAAATTAAATGACACGATCATGTTTAAAGGCACGAAAAATACCAGTATACGTTAAGGTTTTCCTCGTTTCGTGCAAATACTAAAGCATTATCACGAAATCCCAAATATCTGTACAATGCCGTAAAGGAAAATCATCTCTAAAGATATGTGCTGTACCTTGGCCATGGATCAAGTTACAACGAGTTTGCCAGGATCAATGTATAACACCCCCACCTGTTGATGTTTACTCACATAAAAATATTGAGTATAAATACCTAATAAATAACTAATAAAGTATGCGTTGGAACTCAGGCATTAATTGAGACCTCAATAACAATAGTGTACTATTTCAGTACGAAAATCACTACACTGTTGCTGGTGAAAGTTTGATGGTAATGTAATTATCATCGACGTAAGCAGTTGGCAGCATACGTTGCTTGTTACTATAATAACAAACATAATTATTTATTATTATTAATGGAAACAACATTATTATTGGTGTTGTTGTTGTTGCTACTATATTCTTTGTATTTTTACTACATTCATTGTTGTTGCTTATTATTTTTATGATTATTACTATTATTATTATCGTAGAGAGAAAGATAGATAGATAGATTTATAAATAAAGAGAGAGAGAGAGAGAGAGAGAGAGAGAGAGAGATCGATACATAGTTTTATTGTGCCCTACTTCTATTACTTTTGGGCAAAGTAGCTAGAGACGCCTGATAAATTTTCATGCCCTTTATTCGTGTCAAAGAAAAATACAAAATTGACGATAAAAAAGGAAATAATAAAAAAAGAAAAACCTATTCATTATTGATAATTTAACTATTGATACTATTATTTTTGAAGCATAACTATTATACCTATTGCCAATCATGATGATAATAATAGCAATGATAATTTTTGGTATCGAGACTGTTTTTCGTTTACCTTTTTTTATGTGTATACCAATATTCTCATATATATATATAGGGGTTCTTTTTGTAATTATTGTTGCTATCACAATCGTTGTTATTATTCCTGTTTATTGTATGAAAAATGTTATTACTGCTGTTATTATTGTTTAAGCATAATCATTATCGCTCCGGATAACAGCGACGATAATGATAAAATGGGGGTAATAATTATAACAATCTTTTGGCGTCGAGACCCTTCGCTCTTGCACCATTTTTATGTGCATAGTGATATTATATACTCCTAAATAAATAAGAAGATAACTAAGAAATACTATATATATATATATATATATATATATATAGTTTATATGTAAACTATATATATATATATATATAATTTACATATAAAATAATAAATAAATAAATAAATATATATATATGTATTTATTGATTTATTTATTTATCTTTATGTAAATGTATGTCCAAGGACGACTCGTCATACGAAAAGTCGCCAACATTTTTCGTCAAACAAACACACGAACACTTAAACGCATTATATTCACACGCCCATGTTGTTTCGCGTTTACTTTTCTTTGCAGACAATAATTCGTGTTGTTCGAAGATACGAGAAATGTCGAACAAGCACGAGGAGGCGACAACACATAAGGAGTCTTCGAGAATACACGCGTTGCAATCCATCGACGCTTCGGATTCGATCTCTTCGTTTGGTGGCTCGTTGCGGGCGCGGTATAAATAGGTACAGAGGCAGCAAAGCACTTGTGGCAATACACACGCCGTCGTCCCTCGATCATTCGATTTTCGAGGTCGCGACGTTTTTTTTTATCGATCGGCAAATATTTGCCATTCGGGAGAGAGAGAGAGAGAGAAAGAGAGAGAGAGAGAGAGAGAGAGAGAGAGAGAGAGAGAGAAGGAAGACACGAGTTTTATTAGATTATTAGGATTATTAGTGCTCTAGGACCAAAATGTCCTCTGGCACACAAGCCTCATTCTTCGTGCAATACAAAGAAAACAAAATACGATGAGAATAAGATAAAGAAAAGAAATGTGAAGGAAGTACAATGAAGATATGCAAAGGAAAAAAAAAGGAAAATACTAAGAGAGAGAGCTTGATCGGTTGATTGATTGATGGTTGATTATACGCCTCGGTATAAATCTTTCGGCAACAAGGTACATATAAAGAGCAAGAATAAAAGTATGAAAAAAATACAATAATTAAATTGAAATAAATAAAAAAGAATAACAAAGTATAGAGACAGGATAACAATGTTTGGAGAAAGAAGCCATGTAAATAAAAAAAAATGACATAACAAAACATAAGTAGCAAAGTTATATAAATCGAAAATAAAGAATTAGCGGGAAAGAGACGAAGGGAGAGAGAAGGATACATAGTGGCCTACTTCTATTACTTTTCGGCAAAGTAGGTAAAGACGCCTGACCAATTTTGATGCACTATTCGTGACGGAGAAAAATACAAAAATCGAAATCAAAAATTGAATAATAAAAAAATATATATTTTCAAGAGGGAGGGTGCGGGAGAGAGAGAGAGAGAGAAACAAAAAAAGCCAAGAAAACGCGGAAGAAAAGAGAATTAAAAAAAAGCTGAGCCTGGAGGTCGACGAAAGTGTGAACGCGATCAGTCAACGGCGCTGGTGCAGTCAATGCTCAAGAAATAAATTCTCGTTGACAGTGCATCGCGGCGCGAAATCGATGCTCTCTTCGACAAGATCCCACTCCTCGTCGGGAGATGCACGTGGCGTCGGTCTTGACTCAGTAATTTATCGCCTGCAAATCGCATCATGATTTATGTGCGCAAACGATTATTTTTTTCTTTCCTCTCTCCCACTCTCTCTTTTTCTCATTTACACCTTAATGCTCGTTTTTTTTTCTTCCACATCGATGGAATTGTCAATTTTTCTTCGTTATCGCACAAAAAGGGAAAAAAAGGTGCAACGCGACGTTGCACGGGTGCGTTTACGAGGGGAATGCCGGGGGGACTTCGCTTCGAACGCAAATCGGGGCCGTAGGTATCTACGTGTATGTACGTACGGGGCACACGCGGGGACGGTACACGTCTCGCACGACACTGCAAATGTTTGTCAAGCGAGTACGTATGCGGATACACACCGGCTTATTTTACGCGGTACAGTGGAGCCCGCATTATTCAGTCGTGATTTTTTCAAAGCTTTTTCCTGAACTTTCTACCCCCCCCCCCCTCCCGGCCCCACCCATCGAGTCACGGACCAATCTAATGTTTTCTTTTATCTGTTTATCGTATTTGTTTATTATGCTTGCTAGACCGATACTGGTTTGGGGGTTGCGCATGGCCGATACTCGGAGCGGTGACCGCTCAGCCGGGCACTGGTTGTCGCATCAACCAGTCAGAGGACCGATACTTTTAAGGATGTTGAGTCCCTATGAAACATGTTAATGTTAATTGTTCAATAAATAGCTTCTTAATCGTCATGAAATTTTTACACGACCTCCTGAATACTTCATGTAAAAACATACCAAATTTTCAGAATTCTATCATCGTTACTTCAACCTCCTTAAGGATTGAAATAAAAAATGATAAGAAAATTCTGAAAATTTGGTATGTTTTTGTATGAAGTATTTAAGAGGTCGTGTTAAAATTGCACGACGATTAGGAAGCTCGTTATTAAAAAATTAACATTTTGTTAAGAACAATTTCTAAAAGAAATAAATAAAAATTTATCAATAAACTTCGTTTTGTTTCCGTTGCTTTCAGTATATTCTAGATATTATAAAATTGAGAGGTCAAAAAAAAAACTTATTGCAAAGTTACATCAGTTTCCATAAAACAACATTTAATTTGTGAATGTTAATTGTTCAATAACGAGCTTCCTAATTGTCGTGAAATTTTTACACGACCTCTGAAATACTTCATACAAAAACATACCAAATTTTCAGAATTTTATCATCATTTGCGATTTGGGACTCAACATCGTTAAGACCTTGGTGTAGGAACTGCAGTGAAACGTATGCGCACCGAAGAACCAGAATAATAGGGGGCCGTCTATACTGGTACGGGTTTTACACAGTTTCCCCGTGCCCTCGGCAAACGCGGTATAGTGTAGCTTGACGGATTAGGTTACTGTGAAAATTATGGTTACTACGCTAAAACTGACAGTAGAACTTTAAGGGGTGTAATTGAGTAAAACACCTTGTGAATTTTTCGTTCCTTTTTTTGTTGGCTTAGAGGTTATTGTCCTAACTATCAATAAATGATATCCAAAAGGTTTTATGTGGGTCCGAAAATTCGATCTATCGAGTGAGGTCATGGTGCCGATTTGCAGGTAACTTGAAAGCGACCTTTGAATGCTCGCTTTTTAAATTTCGAGGTCATTGGGACGACAAATACATATTATCGACTGTCGGTACTTATTCGGTTTCTAAATTCGGACACTAGATGGCGTCACTACTCGAATTTTTTGAAACTAGAACAATAGGTGGCACCAAAACGTCCGTTAAAACATACGAAACTTTCAAAGCGTTTTTCTAAAAAGCATGTTTTTCGAGTCGGGCGGAAAATGGGCGCCTTTAATTTAGGCCCGATCAACTCCAAATTTTAACTGTAGCTTCCTAATAACACTTTCTAGTGAAGTACGTGGAATTTATCCGATTAATTGTAATTTAGTGATTTTATGACCGAAGTTTTCATGAATGAAATAAATTTCCTTCGTATTGACGCCATTTTTGTAAACTTCAATATTTATCAAAAATCCTACGTATTTCACTATATTTTGATATCTTTTTTCAAAATCTTTTTCGTTTTTTGTTCTAGATTGAAAATTGTGACCTATATTTCTGCGCCCACGGATGTCGTTAAAATAAAGGAGTTTCCTTTCATCAGCCACTGCGCCGCCATTTTGTTTTTAAACAATTAAGACACAAAAATCTTCTACTTCGAGACTTATATAAATATCTATCGCAACCTGGGTTTAAAAAGATCGATTCGTTTTCCTCAAATAAAATGGCGAAAAAGACCCTCGATTTCGCCCGCACAAGTTATTATCACCCCTTAAACGCGTTTTTCTCAAAAGTATGTTTTTTGAAACGGCGTACACGATTTCTCGACATCTAATAAACGGATTGCATTGAAATTTTGGACACTCGTTCAGTGTAACAGTAGATTAGTCTTGACCGACGTCTTTCTTCTTAACATTTTTTTTCATTAGTTGTTAACAACAATATCTCTTTTTCACTCGAAAAGACGCGGAAAAAGAATACTTTTTTTTTGATGACCCAAACACGATAACAAGAAAAGCTCGGCAAAGTTATAGCCAATATTATCTATTTTGAGAAAAAAAAAATGTGTTTTTTTGTTCCAAATCAACCGAGTGGCCAAAATAAAGTGCACCGTTGAGCCCCTTACGCATGCGTTTTTTTTTTTAATGAACTTTGGTACACAACTTTTCTAATGTACGTCTAAATAAATGTTCAAACGATTTTTCAATAATCTCAGTTATTGTTTTGAAATTAAGGGCAGATGTACACGTAGGAGCCGGAAAAAGGTCATTTTTGTGAATTTTTTCAAGGAAAACTATTTGAAATTTCGGATTGGGGTTATCTAAACTATATACATTCTATCTAAATTTATTTATTAAATTAAATTAAATTAAATTAAATTAATTATTAAGTAATTTATTAAATTAAATTACACGTATAGGTGTAAATTATTTTCTTACACCTTTTATATGTGTATTTATATATTCTACACCGACATATGGAAATTATCAATTGTTTTCATTGCCACTTCATTGGAAAATAGTTACCTTTGAATATGCGCGTGCATATGAAAAGACACGATCGAGCTTCGACGTCAAATAATTGAAGACAAGTTTCTATATATATATATATATATATATATATATATGCATAGCGTGTCTCAGCAAAATATACGTGCAATGTACATAAGAAAGAAAAAGTAAGAAAAGGAGTATATAATACGTTTGTATCCAAGCGTCATTAGCGAGGCCTCATAGCAGCAAAGAGAATTTCATGCACACGCAGACACACAGACAGAGCCATACAACACTGAGCCACCCTGCAATCACACACTTGTTACCTTAGGACCAATTTTCTGACTTTGTTCGTACTTTACCCTCCTTCGTTTATTTTCTTTTTTTTTTTATCATTCAAGCTGACTTCATACACGAATGGAGTGTAGAAATAAAAACGAGAGTCGAGTAACGAAAATAAGGGAGCGAGGCAATTACGCGAGCGTGGCCCTCTGTCCGATTTGCCGGAGAAAGGAATGGGACGAGCGTGCGTAGTCTCGCGCTGCTACTCGTTTGAGAAAAGGTTGAGAGGTAGAAACCGGCGATTTCGAAGAGTTGAATTTCGATGAGAGGAAATAGAGGGACAGAGGGAGAGAAGGAGAGAATGATGGAGAGGGTGCACTTCGAAATTTCATTAAGGGAGTACTTGAGGCAGAAGGTCCCGAAGGGTCCTCCGAAGAGAGGAGGGAGAATTGCCCATTTTTTGGAGCGCAAGATTCTGCGGAAAAGTATTATTATTTTTTGATATTTTTTCTGATAGGAAAAATACCTGTCGTGAGTCAACGAGAAACAATGATTTTTTTCTCGATTTTTTTTGGACATTTGTGGCATTCAAATACGTTTGAAGATCGACTCGCAAGAGTCGAGAACATCAACGAGAGATGGTCGTATTCAAGACATTGGATTAGGACACGAATAAAATAATTTTCTTTCATTTAAAAAATATGTTTCCTTTGTTCATTAATATAATTGATATATTTCCGTTGTTTATTAATATACTTAATATATTTTCTCTATTTGTTGATTTATTGAAAATATTTCATACATTTCCATGAGGGGAATAGAAAGGCAAAGGAAGATGAAAGCAGGGCCTACTTTAAAATTTCATTAAGGGTGTATTTGAGGCAGAGATCATACCATAAAATTTTCCTATTTGTCCATAACTTTTGCTGATAGGACAAAGATCCATCGTGAGTAAACGAAAAAGCCAGAATTTTTTTTCTCAATTTTTTTTCTACCAATCGTTGCATTCAATTCTGTTTGAAGGTCGATTCTCGAGAGGCGAGATCATTCACGAGAGATGGACGTATTTAGGAAATAAAAATAGGACACAAATCAAATTATCGTATTTTATTAAAAAAAAAATATTACCTTCGGTTATTGATATATATATTTAAAACATTACCGTCATCTATTAATATGTTTATTTCGGCCATCAATATATTCTACATATTCCCTTTATTTATTTATATATATATTTTTGATTATCTTTGTTTATTAATTATAAAAAAATTTAGTAGGAGTCGTAGTTTATTCTTAGTTTTCTTATATATAGTTTTATTTTTACGAAACCCTCCTCCTTTCCATGCTTATCTCTAACCTATAAGCTAATCGATTAAAATTACAATCATATAAAATATATTTCGTGCACATTCAGGTTGCAGAACTCCACCGATAACTCAAAAAAATGTTTAAGAGATTTTCCCACCCTAAGTCTGCCAAAAAGCGGGCGATGAAAAAAAACCATTTTTATTGTCTTCTAACGATACAAACAGCTTGCCCTGTTAAAAAAAACCGAAAAAAAAATATTTCAGCCTGGCGAGTATTTCGAAGTAGCCATTGATGGAGGTAAATTTCCCTTGGCGATGCCATTAATCCTCATTGCTACACGTAAGATATAATCTCAATTATCTCAGAGTGCGGCCAATGGCGAGCACTCCGCCCTTTTTCTCGATCAATAACGAAGATGAAAAAAAAAAAGAACATCGCAATGATTCATTCGCATAGACATAAGTGTCGAGTAAATTATACAAAATACACCACTGAAATCGTCATTTTCTGCTCGAGGACACTCGAATATCTATATGGATACGGTGCTATAATTTCACGTTGCCCTCAGGGGAGTTGCGAGTCCCCCCCCCCCCCGCTACGTACTCCCTTGGACGCATTTGCGTATCAACTGGTGTCACACGAAAGGGCGCAAGTACCACTCCTTCGAATGGTAAATCGTGCGCATTTTCATTTTTAAGAATTTCACATTGGCACACAGGCAGGAGAGCAGCTCGCAATTTGAGCGCAATTATAGAGATCGAGTCTCGAGGGAGAAAGAGAGAGACGGCTCGATTATGATGAGGCCTTTCCTGTGTACGATTCCCTACCGAATCTGAGATATATACGTCTTTAATGCGATTTCGCGGAGGTCTTGCAAACGTCGTGATACAGAGAGGGGGGGAGAGGAAAGGAAGAGAGAGAGAGAGGGAGAGAGAAAAAAGAAATACAAATTAAGTTATATTAAATTTATTTATTATGTATTTATTATTTATTAGTACTAAATTATTTCTAGTGCAAAAAATAATCATGATTAAAAATCATCATGAATACTCAAAATAGCGAACAGAAGCGAAATAATAATAGGGTTCCTTGTAGCACGCAGAGACCGAGACATCATTGATGTACCATAATATTAATGGAAAGCAATAATTTCGATATTAAAAAGGGATATAATAATAATGATGATGATGTTAATAATAATAATAATAATAATAATAATAATAATAATAATAATAATAATAATAATAATAATAATAATAATAATAATAGATGAATGCCCGGAGCAATAATGGCCGGAGCAATAAAGTCTACCAAATAAAAAATAAATAATAAGCAATTATAGTAAGGAAAAATAAACAGACAAATGAAGGGCGAAAGAGAGGGAGAGAGTGAGAGAGAGAGAGAGAGAGAGAGAGAGAGAGAGAGAGAGAGAGAGAGAGAGAGAGAGAGAGAGAGCCAACCTCCTCGGGATATTCAAAGTTTGATAATAATCATCATAATAAATCATGACAAGAAAAGGAACGAAAAAACGAACGGAGAGCGAAGAAAAGGGGGACGATTAGGAAGGAATAAATAAACGAGAAGGAGAAAATTGAAAAAATAGAGAGCAATAACAAACTCTGAGTTTCCCAATATATATATTAGGTTTCCAAAATATACGAAAAATTAAAGACATTTCTCGATCTTATTTTTCCAAAGTATACGAGATATGAAACAAGTTAAAGAATGTTCTCAATTTAATTTTCCCAAAATATGGGAGAAATTAAATAATTAAAGAACTTTCTGAGTTTGTTTTTCGAATTTATGCAAATAAAGAAAAAGCAGCTCTATATAACCAAACTGAGAACAACGATGATAAAATGAACAACTCAAAGATAATTAGTTTTCATTTCAAAATATTTAATTTTATTCATAATTTATAGATAAGATAATTAGTTTTAATTTCAAAATATTTAATTTTATTTATAATTCTCTTATAACTTGATTTGACTTCTTTGACTTATTCACGCTAATTTTGTTTGAGTTCTGACTCTCTCTTCTAGTTTCATTTGCGTTATTTTCTTTGCGTTTCTGTTTATATAACGTTGCTTTTAATTTCTTTGCATTGCTCGAAAAACGAAGAGACACGGACACGAAAAGGAAAAGATTAAGATAGAGATAGATAGAAATAGATAGACAGAGAAAGAGAGAGAGAGAGGCAGAGAGGGGGGGATTTGATTGATTGGTGATTTATTTCATGCCGTGGTTGAAACCTTTAGGCAATAGATCTACAGATTAGGTGCACTAACAATACAATAAAGTACAAATAACGCATATGTTAACTAACATCACATATCAGTGCTAGCATGTTAATTATGTAAATGAGATTTAAAAAATTTGTTTAAGTGCTCAGATCAAAATCAAAATCAAAAGCCGAAAATCGAACAAATCGTAATAATCGAACAAATCATACGTATAAAAACACCGCAAAACCAAATGCAAAAATAAAAATCAAAAGGACGAGAGAGATAGAGAGAGAGTGAGAAAAAAACTTCAAATTCAACACTACGGATACGTTTCGTTTGCGCTGCATAAACGCGTTTTGCACTTGTTCTACGCCTTCAGTTTTTACATATACTTTTTTTTATCGTTTTTTTTATCTCGCCGGATGTTTAACGCTTGCACAAATGAGAGTAAATAGTCGAGGACATATATGCGCCAGCGTGCGTTAAATGCGTCTCTGGTCTATCATTATACCGAGCATAGTTACGGCGGCTCGCTCGCAATTGTAGAAACTATCGGGGAATTCGTGTAACGTTTGCATTTTCTCGTGTCTCAGCGCGGTAAACCGCAAATCTCGAAGTTACGAGCGTCGCCGCGACAAATGTGCAAAAATTGGACTAATCGTTTCGCGACTTTTTTACATGTAGGGCGAAAAAAGGAGGTGAAAAAATGTGGCAAGGATTAAAATGTTTCAAGCGCTTACATCACTTGCACATAGTCGAGTGTTTCGAACGAGCTCGCGCGTGCGGCTATTTATATTCTTTTTAGCTATATACAGGGCTACTATGGAAAGAAGGCAACTTCAAACATTTATTAAAAAATACTGTTGTGAAAAATTGAACTTTAAAAAATTTTTTTTGCATTTTGAGGACACAGTAACGTAGAATTGTCAACAATAAAATAAGAACAATCTGACTCTGCAAGTCTAATCATTTTTGTACTTTTCTTTGACATAAATGCAGATTTCGTTAATAAAATCACTAAATTACTAAGCCTGCGGATCATTGAACAAACAAAACATTATTAGCTCTCCAAAGAGGTACGAAAATTGTTAGACTAAGAACTTAAGAATTATTAGACTAAGAACTTAAGAAAATGATTAGACTAAGAACTTAAGAAAATTATCGGACTTGAGACTTAAAAAAAATCACTTTTCTGAACGTGGACTCAAAACTGCGCTCGATCCCGCTTGCATATTCCGCGCGGGAGCAAGTATCGTGAAATTGCTTATTACTTGGACTTCGAACGCGAATATCTCGGCCAATTTTTATCGCACGGGATTAAAAAAGTATCTTGCTGATTGTTTTCAAGACAGTCATGAAATTTGTATATATACCAGGTGTAGAAGTATGAAACCGGATTTTTTTTAGTAAAAATTACACGTCTGTTGTTTGAAAATTATAAAACGAATGGTGACGGCTTTCTGCGTCACATTCAATTGATCCGCGAGTTCTTGTTGACTTTAAGTATCATCTTCATCCAATAAGGCTTGCAATTCGTCGTCTGCGAACTTTTTCTGTGGTTTCGCACGCTCTTCGTTTCCCACGTCGAAATCACGACTTTTGAATTTTTTGAACCACTCGAAACACCGTGTTTTACCAAGAGCATGTTCACCGTACGCTTCGACAAGCATTCGATGCGATTCTGCAGGAGCTTTCCTCAAATGATAACAGAAAACCAATGTGATCCGCAAATCGTAGTTCGTAGGCACAAAACTCGACACGTTTAAGGTTATAGAAAAGTATACCGGTGTAGGGAACTTGGGTTGTTGTGTGTTGAAAATCTTCGTCAGGTGTTAAAGGGAGATGATGGCCCTGCAGAAGCGGTCTTACGGTCCCTAAACTGATGGCTAGCACCATCTATATGGAAATTCCGGTTTCATACTTCTACACCTGGTATATCCATACATAGTCACGATTTTCCATAAGACACTGGTTAAGTTGCCTAAACTTTAATATACAGATATTTTTTTCCCCTGAAAAAAGGATGTAGAAGAACTGATAGACACACCAAAGTTAAACTTTTATCGGACATGTCTTCGTCTGACGAATAAAAAGAACACATTCATTCGGTGAAACGTTCGATCCTCTTTGAGACGCTTAGGTTCGTGCGCTTCGTGCATGACCATTTGCCGCATAACCAGTTTCAAAACGCGCAGTATGTCCGTGCGATCGCTTTCTCCCTCTCTCGCTCCACTTTTCTCTCTCTCTCTCTCTCTCTCTCTCTCTCTCTCTCTCTCTCTCTCTCTCTCTCTCTCTTTCGCTCTCTTAGATCTTAGTTTTTTTTTTTCATACACTGGTGTCTAAGCAAGCTGGACGTTCAGAATCGTGAATTTTTCGTCGACAGGCACGATGGCATTTTCGAGAAAAAAAAACATGACAGAGATACGCGACCGTTATGTCATTATTCCGTACGAGTGTCCGATTGGTTTTGACCAAATTTGGAAATGGGGTTCACTGTGCGAGCAAACGGGAATAGTCGGTGGTATTGCGAAAAGATATTTCCTCGTTCGTTGGCGGATTTTCGTGTACCAACAAAAGACCGATTGGGCATGTGCGTCAATCTTTGGGATTCGCGAATTCCCGCTCACCGAATTCACGAGTTGGAAGATCTTGCCAAGCTGCATTTTTCTCTCTCTCACTTTCTTCCTCTTTTTCACCCTCCTCGAGATGCGGAGAGATTCTCCGACTGCCAAAGTTCCCCAATTAAAACCGCTGGTAGCATAACCAATTAAACGGTATTTATTGGATGTTTCGCAGATATTTATCCTACGCGGAGGAACGCCGTATGTGTAATGCGAGGAACACCTGGCCAGTGTTAAATTGGGACGGGCAGCATCGACGCGGACCGGCAATCAAAAGAGTACAGTCATTGCCCCAATAGTTGAGGGAATGCTTGAAAGAGCCATCAAATGCCTCCGAAATATTGAGATTTTGTAGAGCACAAGTAATTACATAGTTTAGTTAGTACAGCTGAGAGTGGCAGCATAGTAGCGAAGTAGATTTAGGCAGTTTAGTTGAGTGGTAGAAGCGCTGAGCAGACTCGGCCAATATAGTAGAGTAGCAGAGTAGCGAAGTAGATTCAGATAGTACATTAGAGTACGAGTGGTATAGTAGCGAAGTAGCCGTGGATAGTATAGCAGAGTAGCACAGTAGAGAAGTAGATTTAGATAGTACATTAGAGTAGTAGATCGTAGAATAGTAGCAAAGTAGATCGAGTAATATAGTAGAGAAGCATGACATTAGCATAATAGAGCACAATAGAGAAGCACAGTAGAGAAGTAGATTGGCATACTATGGTAGATTAGTATAATGGCGAAGTAGATTTGGATAAAATAGTACCGTTGTAAAGTGGGCAAGTAGACTTAGATAGGGTAGTAGAGTCACGTAGTATAGTAGAGTAGCATAGTAGCGAAGTAGAGTTCGATAGGATAGAGCAGTACTAGCCGTGGATAGTATAGCAGAGTAGCACAGTAGAGAAGTAGATTTAGATAGTACATTAGAGTAGTAGATCGGAGAATAGTAGCAAAGTAGATCGAGTAATATAGTAGAGAAGCATGACATTAGCATAATAGAGCACAATAGAGAAGCGAAGTAGAGTTGGATATTATAGCAGGGACGTAGAGTACCGAAGTAGATTCAGATAGCGCAGGAGAGTAGTATCGTAGAGAAGTAGATTTGTATACTATGGTAGATTAGTATAAAGGCGAAGTAGATTTGGATAAAATAGTACCGTTGTAAAGTGGGCAAGTAGACTTAGATAGAGTAGTAGAGTCACGTGGTATAGTAGAGTAGCATAGTAGCGAAGTAGACTTCGATAGGATAGAGCAGTAGTACGCAAAGCATAGTAAAGCAGTACTGTAACGAAGTAGTCTTGGATAGGATAATAGAGTAACGAAGTAGTGAAGTAGATTCGTATACTACAGTAGAGTTATACAGCGCCAAAGTAGAGTTGAGTAGTAGAGCAGAGTAGTACAGTAGCCGAATAGACTTGGACAGTAGAGTAGAGTAGTACAGTAGCCGAATAGACTTGGATAGTAGAGTAGAGTAGTACAGTAGCCGAATAGACTTGGATAGTAGAGTAGAGCAGTACAGTAGTCCAATAGATGTGTACATCCTAGTCCGTAGTGTAGTAGACTTGAATAGTATAGTGCAGTAGCATAGTAGCGAAATATATTTGGAATGGAATTTTCCTATATTATCTTACATAGGTGTCGTTTGTAAGCACTGCGGACTCTTCTTCCACCGTATGGAGGTCCAGAAAGTCAGCGCTTAGTTACCGCTAAGCATGATTAAAGATAATGACATATCAAGTTATATGATATTAATAAAACGTGATAATCAAACATAAAAATTAATGAAACATATGAATTAAAGAACCTAATTTGTATTTTAAAAAATGGTTGTGGAATAATCACAACATAACAAAGCCACCAAAGTGGAGATTCTAAAAGAGCTATTCCGAGTTCTCATCGTCGTCAGGATGCACGGGAGGGTTCTCCTACTCTCCGGATCGGGCGTCGCGACGCCCGCGCTTTTTCGGTGCGGCTTTCGAAATAGATCCAGCGCGCGAAAGCTCCGTTCTCGCCCTCCCGACTGCTCGCTCGAGCTCGAAACTGTCCCAGGCCTAGGATGTTCGCCTGGTGTCGGGGGCTGTTCGCAAGCAACCGCCGGGTGCTTTGTCTTGTCGCAAGCTTCCTTCGAACGGCCCCACGACGCTTACCGGGCTTCTCATCGGTGAATGAAAGAAGTTCCCTCATTTCTGACTTCTTTCTGATCCCGAATACGAAGAAAGTTGCAAGGCTCGGGCACAAGAATTGGATGATACGAGAGGAGCCTTCCCAAATAAAACGGTCGACCAATCGATACGTCACTGCTCCCACCCCCGCTCGCCGAACATGGAAAATGTACACGGCGTATCGAGATCTCATCCCTCTTCGCGATACACAAAACCAATGGATTTTCATAACAAAACTCGAGGTGGAATGAGGCGTTCTTCGTTCTCGTGATTTCCTGGTATTGAGACGCTCCTCCGATCGGTCGACGCCCCAAATTCTTCCCTCGTTTCCATACGCTTGTTGGCAAACGATCGTTCACCTTCGCACGTAGACACCCGGGTATTGACGATGACACTAGCAGCTAGCCATACAAACTGGAGGGAAACGCTGCTACCTATCAAGCTTGACGATGACACTAGCAGCTAGCCATACAAACTGGAGGGAAACGCTGCTACCCATCAAGCTGCGAGACGCACACCAACATGGCCTGCCAGCGAAAGCTCCGCATTGATCGGATGAAGAAAAAGAAAACTAGGTCACACCACGCGGATCGACGTGTGTTCCTGATACGAAATTTTTTTGTGGCGGTATCGGTGTCATACACCTGGCAAGCTTGCTCCACCGACTTGCGCGATCATCCCTCGTCCATTGGGACACCAACTAATGGGGGTCGTCAACGAATGATCCCGCGACTGTGGCAATGCTCGACGCCTCTTCGGATATTGCCACCTCTTTGCTGTGCCCCTGTTAGATACTTCGATTCTTCGAAACTAGACCAGGAAAGCTTGACCGTTGCAACACCCCAGTTCTGTTTTCCTGATCGGCAGTACAGCTGCGAAGTGACAACGTTTCACGTCAGGATCAGCCCTATGTGCCTGTCTGACGTCTACGAGACTGTTCCACTTGTGATAAGACTGCCATTTGATATCCCTTGCCCCTGTGCTGAATCATTGCATCAATGATCATCGTCATCGAAGCCCGCCAGGGTTTCATGAAGCCCCGATCAATTGGATTGTCAACACCCCAAACGGTGGCCGACCGGACAACGGATGGGTGCAGGCAGAGATTCATATCGCGAGGAGCGAGATGACTGCCGGGGAAATCATCATCGTAAAGCGTGGGTGAACAAGGGTGCAATAGCAATCACAATAGGGCTCCTTCAGCGACATGATATCCCGATGCGTTCTCGCGGCATCGACGGAGCACTGCCACTTCCGACCGGCGCAGAAGCTTCTTCCGTTGATTCGAGCACACCCCAGGAGCTTGCGAAGCCCCGAGAAAGCTTTCGTCGCAACGCCCCGCGCGCGGGAGACCGCCTCAGCTCTGATGATTGCCTGATCCGTGGTATCGTCCATTTTCGACCGCGCAGTTCGCACATCAGCAGCATCATGATGGCGAGAGATGCAACGTCGTCACGTGACACTTCTGTCTGGGAAGTTCGTTCAGGAGCGTACGCCTTGGGCTTCGAAACACATTCCACAGGAATCGACTCAGGGTGTTCTTCACATTTGCTGTAGCCAACTTGGCACGGCCCTGTGACCGCAAGCTTTTCCGCGCTAGGCAACCTGCACCTCTTGATAGGCGCCTGGTGCGGCGCCAGTGCGTCTCGCGACCTGCGACTTTCGGATCTCGCACAGGTGTGGAACTTCCCGACGAAGCTTTCCTCTACCAAGGCCATCGATTTTTCTCCCCCGTCTGCTCGATTATCACCGCTGATCACCGAGCTTTGCTCGTCTCCAACACCCCTCAAGCGTTTCGCCTTCTACCACGCTACCCGCTATGGTGGGGCTGGCCGAGCTTTCCACGGGCTGTTTCGAGACTTCCAATCAGCATCAACGCGTATCCACGTGTAGAGCGTGACCAGCGCAGATCCGTTGATCCGTACGAGGGCGGTCCGCAAAGTGTGCCGCGCGTGACCTTCCTGGACGACCGGGATCACGGAGAGATCAGCCCATCCGTCTCGGCTCGGTCGCAACGGGCTCTTTCAACCGGATCTCATGAGAACGTTGGAAGTAATTTGGTGCCAGTGCTTGCAGCGGGCACACCAAGGGGGAGGGACAGCTTTGGAAAGCTGCACGCGGCGTCAAGAGGGATCCCAAAGAGCGCTTCCTTCGCACGCTCTCAACCACTTTCGAGGCGTCCCGCGACTGATGGGAAGCTTTCACTGGCGCGCCAGTCCTCTGAATCCACCAACTGCTAGCAGGATAACAGAGGCCCGTTGGAGGAAAGCTGAACCTTGTTCCCCCAGCTGTGTCCACCCATACATTGATCCTCACCGCTGATCTTGCGCAATCAGCGAATGCGCACACCTGCGACACATCCCATTGCGCGGTACGCAATAGACAGCGCGAGGCTGTGTACCTCCATGTAGAAATCAATAATGTGAAGCTGTGTATGGGACCACACGCGCATCCAGACAAGCTCACTGTTCCCGCAGACTGTAATCAATAATGAAGGGCTGCGTGGGGTCGCATCTCGGGGGTGGCCCATGATTCAAGAAGAACCGCGGCAGCCAACCCTTCTGTGAAGGCGTCGCTGCGTATAGACTCGTGAACCAAACACCTCCATCGATCGGACCAGCAAGCACGAGGTGTAGGACCGTGGTTCGTCAAATACGTACGGTTGCCACTGAAGGAGCGTCGCGGCGCCCTAACATCGCGAAAATCTACCCGGGGAGCAGAGAAGCTATGCGGGCCCAAGGATGCATAGCTGACATGCCACATCTTGACGCGTGCGCGCACACACCGCCAGGCTACGCGTAGCCTGGGGCTTCGACGTCTGACAAAGCTACCCGTCAATTGGAAGACGTCGTCTGACGTACCACAAGGTCAGGATAGCACGTGACGCAGGAGGGTTGCAAGCTCGGCGATACACCCAGCTCTTTCGTGTCTACGTGAACGTACACCACGGGCAGTTGGGAGCTTCACAGCCCAACGCCGTCCAACGTTGGAAGCATCACTGGTCCAGGCGTCGTGGCCAGGTTGGACGAGTTTGAAGGCAGCGAGCTACAGGATAAGAATAATGATTGGGGGTGGAGAATTGTCGTTGCGGACGCTGTCTCCGTCGTCGACGTCTCGACGTCGACGTCTTGACGGGCTCGACGTCAAGCGTCGTTATAACGGAGTGTGGTATTAGGGTAACAGGAGGTTCGAGGTAGTCGCGAGGCGTCGCGACGCCCTGGCAGCCCCTCCGCGTATCACCACCAAGCCTACGTACACATGGACACGCGCGTGACAACGTATACGGGTCTATTATAGATATTCGGGCGTTGCCAGAGCACCGAGTTCCCCCTTGGTGCGCACCAACCGGCGGGGATGAAAATAGAACCGAGACTGCGTGCGCCTTCCACTCGATACATGCGCGTGGAAACCTCCTCGTATCCGACGACTCGTAATCCGGCGCACATGTGTGCCACTTTTGACTCCGCGTCTACAGGCATGCTTGTAGTTCCTATCGATCGCTTTTTGCTTTTGATGGAGCGACGAAAACAGCTATGGAAGCTTGCAGCGCGTTCCTGAGTCTACACTGAAGGACAAGATATTCCCAAAAGTGTTTGCGGCTACCAGGTTCGCGGGAGTCAGCGTTGTTGCCTCACTGGTGGTCGGGGAGCTTTCCGTCTCCCTCGAGACAGTGCTATCACGGCGAAACCAAAAGCTTCGGAGCTTTCCGACGGTGCCGTTCTATCAGGAAACCAGGAACGGGCCAGAGGGTGCTGATAACGAAATCGACTCCCTCCCTCAGCTGTTGTATATCTATTTATATCAATAGGCGGTTTGAAGCTGCGCCGGCTTCGTGGGAGGGTGCGCGCGCGAGCAAGAGACAGCTACGAGTTTCCCAAAGCAGCGTATGGCAGCTGAATGCACGAGGGAGGCCCCGAGCAAGAGCGAGACAGAGCAGAACCAATGACAAGCTTGGAAAGCTCTTCTGGAAAGCGTTGCACAGTACTGCCTCATATATTGTGCAGGCCACGAATTAAAGTTATAAAATTCCTCGGCCGGACGTATCTCAACATCGTGCAGTCCTATACGAGCTGCACAGTTGTTCGGATTACTCATACATTTTTGCAACGCTCCTTCCAGAGTTTGCTTCTCGTAAACTGCGCAAAATATTGCGATGAGATCATTAAGGAAACAGCAGCACCGGCATGGGTGTTGTCCGTGCTACCGGCTGCTGTGGGCTACTTCGCGGTTTGCCATACGTGAAACTCGAGGCGTATTAAATTTATCGTTTCTCACAAACGAGGAAGTGAGCCGCAAGCGAACATCGACGGCAGTTTGTTCACTCAAATACGCGTGTGCATGTTCGCAAATGTACATTAGGAGAAACGATATATTGAGCCTTTCATGTGTTATGCTGGCTATCAGCACATCTGATAAGTTCGAGGACTTTCGTACGACGCTTGTAGGCTTCCATCTGTTCAAAGATGACTTTGAAGATACTGAGACTTGCATAATGTTGCTGGGGACAAAAGGCTGCTGCAAGGTCCTCAAAGTGGAATGTTTCCAGCATCACCTTTCCCCGTGCATAAAACATGTAAGCAGAGTGCCCCGTATGGCCACACCACAACGAGGCCGTTATTCATTTGAGAAGGGATTTCATACGGGATTCGTATATGAGATAGTGGGCAGCAGCACCACTTTAATGGCTTTGCCAGCGGGAGTGAAAACACCCGCTGCAGGACGTCGCGCAAAAGCGTACATCCTCTGATGAGGTGCTTGCCCCATGCTCATTGCTACTGGAAACAAAGCGCGGGCGCGATCCGCCCATCGCCGAGCCTCGAATCAGGAGATGACGAGGGATTAGAAGGTCTCGCAAGCTGACTAGGCGAAAGCTTACGTAGGGACCTCTGGCTTTGGAAGCCGAGTTGGCCGAATGCCAGGCCTCGACTGTAGGCGATCAATTGCTTTGCTGAATGTGGGACGATTCATCGGCGTATCTTCGATGATACTTCCCTACGTTCGTTGTGAAGTTCGCCATCCGAGGATGGTCATTCTTCTGGTCCTTGCCTTGACAGACATACGTAACAGACTACGATCTACCCCGTAACGGTGAACTGGCCAAAACAACGGGGAATGGAACAGTTCTTTGGCTCTCAACCCTGGCATGCTTAGCGAAGAAGGCAGTTGATAAGCTACATGCCTACAGCTGGTACGTCCATAATCCAAATAATTGCAGGCTGTCGGGAATGAGCGAAATCAGCACTGCAACATTGTCACTTGGGTGGCCACTTTGATGACGCTGTAGTCTCGGCATTTAGCCGGGAAGGCGAAACGTCGGGTGCTCAAACATGATCAAATAAGGGAGTCGGAGCTGGACACGTTGATTAACCGCACGTCAACCGTTCGTGCGAGGGACAACGGCAATTACCAGGAGCTGATACGCGTCGAATTATGCGTTGCTGCTTTTGCAAAATTGCTTGCACTATTAAAGGCGAAACGCTTGTTGTTTGCGTGTCCAGTTGCACCCGCGGAATGCAGCCCACTGTTGGACCAAACAACGTGCGGGTATTCCATTTGCGCTAACAGCTGTGGGTACTGCCGCGTTGAACGATGGCGAATCTGCTTTGCATACTACTTTGTTGCACTTTTATGCCCTCTTTGATCCGCGCTCCAAGGTCATCCGGCTTTGTCATTTAATCGCTTCAGCTTCGCAACATCGAATCCTTCGACCTTCGCGAGGAATCCCGTGGGGAGAATCTCGAAGCCCGAACGAGGTTATTTATCGTGGAGGTGTGTGCGAGCCCTGCTTGGTTGTATGCGCTCACTATCGTCGATGAGATCTCGCTCGTTCGCGCGAATATGCCCGGCTAAAAGCCTGTCTGCATCATCACCACGCCGGGACACGTGTTAATGAATAAGCGGGCATGAGCCCGCGATCAGAGGCGATACAAGATTTCCTCGGTAATTGTGGGTTTACCTGCTGCCGCGTGTTCAATGTAATGCCTCACTGGGTTATGAGGGATATCGCGAGCCAAAGGAATCCGAGTGTCGTTCATAGTCACCCGCGCGTTAGCAGTTACGTTATCAAAGTTCTCGTCACTTTGTGTAGACTTCTTTTTCCATCTCACGATTCTCCAGTTTTCATCATTTTTAAGGGGGGGAGATGCCTTTATAACGTAAAGATGAGCTTGTAGCCGGAAATTAATTACACGAGGAAGCTGAAGGAATCTATGGCTGAGAAATCGCAAATTAATCAGGTGGGTCCTTTAGTCACTAAATTTTGACGTCTTGAAACTTTAGAGGCGTTTCCCCGAAAACTACTTTTTCATGAATCGCGTGCAAGATATCTCGAAAGGTATCTGATAGACCGTTTTGAAATTTTGCACGTTTTTAGATAACACAATTACTGTCTACGTGAACCTAAGTTCCTTGAAAATTATTTGAAAAAATGATTTTTTCATCGATAAATACTATAGTCAAAATTTCATGAAAAATAGAACATTTTTTCAAACCCGTAGCAATTTTTTAATTATCACTTTTCTTTGACTTTCGTAGGTTCACATAGAGCGTGTGCGTCTTAGAAATGTGAAACTTCTCGGCTTCGATGTTTCCGATCAATGCACGAGACGCTAGGTTTTACGACGTGGAACAACTCAGGCGGCAACCGTCTCTGAAGCATTTTTAAATATGAAAAGAAAGAAATTTGTTTTCGGAAAATTGAAAGATGTCATAATATATACATCAAATTTTAATTATGTATGATAAATAGTTCCGACAGACAAAAATCTTGAAAATTGGCTTATTTTCGGCTGTCTACAAGGATCTCGCCCCTTTGATGAACGGAGCGGCAAGTGTTCAGTCCAGTTGGCCTGGGCCAATACTCAGGCGGATGACCGCTGAGCGATGCTAGTTTTACCGTCTCCGCAATGGCGACGCACAACCGGAAATCCAGTGGAAATCTGGTCCCATCTATCGGCACGGGTTTTCCGCGATTTCCCTGTGCCCTCGTGCATAGCAAGAATAATGCAGTGAAGCGTTTGGGGTAAAAGGATATGATCTTAAACATCGTCAAGGACACACAGAGGAACTTTTTACGTACGTGAAACATCATTAACAATCATACTTCGAATGTTTTCATAAAAAACCAAAGTTCCCTTCTCAAGAAAGCGGCAGTAGTTTCCGGATAGTTCCAGTAGGTGGCCCATGGGATTGCCTGAAGACCATAACTTGCCCCCACAATATTTCTAGGGTTCTCGAGTTTTTCGTGCGTACTGGCTACTGCCGAGTGGCGAGACCACTTTGGATTTATACATTAGTTGAATTACATTTCGTTCGCTCGTATCCGGAGTGGCGTCAGATTTGCACCCTCGCACCGGCCACCATAAATATTCCCCAGGCCAAATAAAGCCACTCCGGATAACAACAATAGTAACAATAATAAAGGTACGCTGCTGAGCCGCGACGAGAAAACATCAGGGGTAAAACAAGCGGGAGCTGCCCGGTGTGTCTCGAGTATATTGCAAACAAAAAACCTGAATAAAATAACCTAAAGAATAAGACGGAGAACGAGAGCAAGATTTGCGTATGCATCGACTCCCGGGGGCGCGTGTTGCTCTCCCGAGCGCAAACTTTCGCGGATGCTTCTTCATCTGGTTGTTTTTTTTTTTTTTTTGTTATCTCTCCCTCTTCTCTCTTTTTTCCTTTCATTATTATTTCAATTTACGAAGGTGCTCGAAACCCAGCGAGGAGCTGCGTGAGACTGCCGTGAGGTAAATTAACGCGTCGAAAAATCGTCTCGGGAGCAACACCGAAAAAAGGCAACGAAAAAAGGGGGAAGGGAGCGAGAGTGAGGGAGAGGTGAAGGTAAAGTACGTAGAGAGTGGAGTCGATGAGCGAGCAGGAGAGGAGACGACGAAAGTGGGCGAGAGGATGACCGCGGGACTTGGGGAATCGAATCGGAGGAGAAGAACCTCGAAGAAGACGAGGAGGCCGAGGATGACGAAGTTGAAGACGACCGCCTCGCGATTCGCGCGAATTTGGAGGAAAAAAAATCTTCTCCCAGCCACAAAGGGCTCTTTTCTCGTCAGGATGGTCGGCAGCAGCGTCGTCTCTCCCGAGGCAAGAAGAGAGCAAAATTCGTGCAGAGAGGAAGAGGAGGACCGTCATGGAGAAAGAATGAGGGAGAGAAACTCCCATGGAGGACAAGAGTGAGAGAGAGAGAGAGAGAGAGAGAGAGAGAGAGAGAGAGAGAGAGAGAGAGAGAGAGAGAGAGAGAGAGAGAGAGAGAGAGGCATAGATGAAGGGAGATGGACACAGCTATGGAGAAAGACAGAAAGAGAGGCAGCTATAGGGCTAGCGGGAACGATAAAGAGAGAGAGAGAGGACCATAAGAGAATGGAGCTTGGACTTGAGGACTCGAGTATGAATAACCAAAAGAACAAAAAGGAACTAGCCTCGGCATCGTCGAGAGTAGAGATCGTGAATCGTCCGAAATCGTGTCTTCAGCCAATGGGATAGTTGCGAGGATCGGTAAAGGCGTGGCGAGTTCTTGGCACTCGAGCCAATCTCCTCAAAGAACAAGCCAATCCGATCTAAGAGTGAAAAACCTCGTCTTCTGGGTCTTCTTGGGTTCTCCCAATTGCGGTCACGCGCTGCCCCGCGAAGCCAACTTTAAACAACCACGCTCTCTCCCCGGACCGAGCTAAATGAACTGCCTTTTATTCCGACAAGCTATCCATACCCCCCTCCCCCATCGCTCACTCATGGTCTCGTGTACCATTCAAAATTATGGCGTTTCGTCCTCTTTTCTGTTTTTCTGTTACCACGCTCGTCCGGATCAAACTAGAACGAACCGCTTCTCGAAAATTGTCGAGCCTGATCAAGTATTCCGGATCAAAGCGCCCTTCAGACTCGAAAAAAATAAAATCCATGTAATTTGGGGCTCGACGAACACGACGGGACCCTCGCGGCTTTCTTTCTGTTCCTATTTTAATCCGTTTTGAGGCAAGACGAAAGAAACGCGCTCGAAGTGGATAAGGCCCGAGCCCCCCCCCCGCCCGCCCCCCCGACCCCGGCAAATGACTGACGTTTCGGAAAAAACAAAAGGACTCTTCCACTTTTTATCTATATATGTATAATTATCAGATATTGACCACGGCTACGCTCGCGTGCCTGTCGGAAATTTGGTTCGTGCACTTGTCAGGTATAGATTTTTGGGCATATCGTGGTGAGAGGTAGAGCCACAGAATTTACAAGTTTTCAGAATAACAGATTTTAAGGCCTTAGGCCACAGTAACGGGTTTAAAATTATGTGCGAATTAAACATTTTTCCTATGAAAAAGTGATTCACTCATAAAATTAATTACACATCTATTTAGTATGAATATCAAGCTGTTAGAAAAAATATATATATTTTTTTCGATGTATAAAATGTTTTGTTTTGCTATCTTTTTTTTAGGCGCTTCGCGGCGTGACATTTAGCATCCACAAGTTTTTACCTAGAACGAAAAACAAAAATTCTAGTTAATCTACATTAGAATACGCGGAGAAGTACGTACGGAATTTAAAAAATATTGTTTTATTCAAAAGTTGTAGGTATTTGAACTTAAGAAATGGATTTTTAGTGAAAAATTTCGTTACAACTGCTCATAAACTGCTCATAAAATGAAAAGTTTTCGATTAATCAGAAATTCCGTACGTACTTCTCTGCGAAATGCAATTAGGAGCATAACTTTTAAATTTAAAGTAAATCGAGTGAAAATTGTTGAAGTTATTTGTCACGCCAATTGGAAAAAAGCTGTTTCGAGAAGTTTCGCGTAGTCGGCCATATTGTACATTGAAAAAAAAAATAGTTTCTAACAGCTTGATATTCATACTAAATAGATGTGTAATTAATTTTATGAGTGAATCACTTTTTCATACGAAAAAAATTGTTAAATTCGCATATGATTTTATACCCGTTACTGTGGCCTAAGGCCTTAAATTGCATTTTTTTGTTTAAATTTAAAAGGGAGCGGACAATGTTGATTTGGAAGGCCGAATGTGTGGTGCTGGCATTGCAGGTTAAGGGGTTAGGCTACTGTGAAAAAAGGCGAAAACTCGTTCGTTGCTTGAGCCAACGCAAATTGAAAGGGAAGGTCCAAAATATGGTGCAGGAATCGCATATTGAAGGAAAACGTATGATTTCTCGGCATCTAATCAACGGACTGACTCGAAATTTGATACACTTATTCAGTATAGTACTAGTTCAGTATTCACCGATGTTTTTCTTGACATTTGTTTTTGTTACTTATTGACAACAATCATGTCATTCCTCGAAAAGTCGAAAAAAAATTCAACATTTTCTTCTATGGATGACACACGCTAACAAAAAAAGCTCGGTCAAGTCTTAGCTAATATTATTTATTTTGAGAAAAGAAAATCGTTTTTTTTTTTTGTTTCAGATCAACCGGGTGGCAACAATTAAGTACTCCGTTGAGCCCCTCACGTTCAGAGGTTATTCGCGAGATTGTTTATATCTTCTTGAATTATTAAACTTTTAAATAAAATTTGGTACACAACTTTGTCAATGTATGTAGAAATAAATGTCAAGACGATTTTTCAATCATCTAATTTATACCTTCAATATTAATGTTTTCGTATAACCTTGATTTTGGGTATGTCACAGTAGCCTAACCCCTTAAAGGTGAATCAAAAATTACTATTGCAAAATGTGACTTTAAACTTTGATGGCGTTTTGTTTACCATGTTTTTTGAACTGGCCAGATTTGCACCGATATGCGCCGATTCACTCAAAATTTTGAACGTGCCCTCTTGGATGCAGTCTGCATGAAACCACGTACGGAATTTTCGGTTGGTTAGTAATCAACTAAAACCAAAGTCTTCACTGATATCTGCCCTACCTCCGTCAAAGACGGTATTTTATTTTTTCCGTAGATAGTTCCATAGCTTTTTCTATATCTTTATAACATTTTTTTGGTTTTTTTATTTTCAGGTTGAAAACACGGGAGAAAAAATGTTGTACACTTAAACTAGGAATCATAACGATTTCCAATTAAATTGTTGTACTGCTTTCATTGTACTCGTTACAAATATCTTCTAAATTAGCGTTTTTAAGCACTGGAGTGCCTTTGGACTTAAGGGTTTCTCTATAAAGAGTACTATAAATACACTATATAATGTTAAATATATATATATATATAACACTTTTTCCAGACGGTTTAATACATAGCGATAATCTCTTTACCAAAATAAAAAAACATGACAATTGAGTCAGATAACGATTAAGGCTAATGCAGCGATTTTACATGGATTATTTACTCAAGTGGATTCATCTTATAGATGCTGGACAAGTACCGTGCATTACTGTCCCTTCTACCGGGTCTGTATAAGCCCATAATTCAAAAATACCATTTGTTTATTCGCTTATTCTTTTAGCCTAGGGTCTTAACTTTAATGTGCAACAATGATTTCATATAGATTCCAAAAATTAACCGAATTGTGACGATTTTTGTGGAGGGTCAATTCGCCTTACGATTCACCCTTCATTTATCGTTTTCTTCGAAATGATGCTTTGCCGAACCTTGTAGTCGTGTCTCAAAATCTTTTCGTCCGATTCGCTTCAAATTCGGACAGGGGATAGTTTATAACATTTTCTATTGACGCTATTAAAGTTTACATCATCGCAGTCGAACGAATTGTTTGTTTTTTGGAATTGTAATTTTTTTTTGCCAGATCATGACTACGATGAACTTCTTAAAGAACCTCATCAGGGACCTGCAACCTAACTCCATCGATAAATATTTTGGGAAACGCTTCAAATGGAGGAAAAAGGAAATAGAAAAGAATCCAAAGAAAATAATCCAATCCAAAAAGGAAATAGAAAAGAGTTCAATCCAAAAACAAAATAGGAAAGAATCGAAAGAAAATAATCCAAATTGCATTCCAACCATACGAACTTCAACAGCGTTTCTATCGTATGGCCGGTGTCATACGATCCATCCGCTGTACAGATGAATTTGGCTTTTTTTGGCAAAGTTCAACATTTTTTCCCGAAAGTGCCAGAAGGATCGCGTTCGATAAAAATTCATGTTTTTTTTCTTCAGGTAATCGAATAAAAGACAGTGTTTCATCGATGAAAATCATTCTTGGACATTTACGAATAAGTGTTGAGCTGGACAGAAATGAATTCAAGTAGGTAGCGTATGAATTCAGAATTTTTTGACGCATTGGACGAAGCGTCAAACCTTCTCCCTGTTTACGAGTGCGGAGATTCTTCATGGGACCCCTTCAGTACCACCGCGACTATTATGCACTTTACACTCGAATCACAATTCGTCCAAATCGACCCATCTCTCTCCCTGCCTTTCTCTCTCCCTTTGCTCCTGACACTCCCTCCCCCCCCCCCCCCCCCCGCCCCTCTTGCCGTCACTGTCTTTCTCTCTCAAACCCGTACATTTACGTGCACTTTATATACATATCTTTGTACACAGGGTTATAGCGACCTGTGCACCTGCGTGCTGAAGCCTCAAAGCACACACGGACAATGCCACTTGTCCCTACACGACGACTACGTACGACAGAGAGGGGGGGGGGGCATATGTGTATGTGTGCACTACGTGTTGGAGTCCGGCCTCCGACAATGGGATTCGGTTATTCGAGATTTTCCAGGCCCTCATCCATCCATGTACAATTCTCCTCCCCTCCAGCCCCCTTCAGTCCCCTGCCCTTCGATCCCGATGTTCGGGCATAATTTTGATGGGCATTTCGAGAAAAGGGCCGAAAGGGCCTCTTTTGGAAAAAGAGAGAACGAAAGAGAGGGAGAATCGAAAAGGGAGAGCTCCAATAGAAAATGCCATCAGCCCCCTACATATTCTGCATATGGACTTTTTTTTTTAAGGGTGGCTCTCGGTAAATAGCAAAACCGAGCCGAAAGTATACGGGGTTCAATTTGGAGAACGGAACACTCGTTATAAATCGAGGATTCAACTCACTCGGGGGTTGATGTTGAACGGTGAGTGCCACAATGCGTCGAGAAATAAGGGCACCCACGGAGTCCCGGGGAGTCCCGCACGACAACGAGGGGCGTGGACAATTCGCAATATTGTCATTCGTACGTCGATGATCCCTGATCTTTCTTTTTTACAATCGACGCATTTCTGACGATGGAATTCTTTGCCCTGTCGAAATTAGACCCCGATGGACTGGAGGTACGTGTGGGTGGGGAAAAATTTGCAGTCGCGTAATCGAAAGGGAGGCCAATTGGGAAAATACGAGAACATTGTCCTGGTGCTCCGAGATTTTCAGGAGGTCGAGGGTTATCAGCAGTGCTGGCCAAAATTGTAATAGAAAATTAACAATTACAAATTACTAAAGGTAATTTGTAATTAAGTCGTATTCCATTGAAATTACTTTTGGCAATAATAATTGAATCGGAGTTCATTGAAATTACTTTCGATAATTGTAATTGAATTAAAGTCCATTGAAATTATTTCCAGTAATTGTAATTGAATTGGAGTTAATTAAAATTACATTGAGTCATTTTAATTAAATCGAAGTTCATTAAAATTACTTTCAGTGATTGTAATTGAATCAGAAATCATTACAATCATTTTCAGTGATTGTAATTAAATCAGAAATTATTAAATTACTTAGTAATAGTAAACCGCGCAATGTGGTTGCATTAGATGTTTTTTGCTTGAGAGAATTCCATGCATCGAAATGAATATCTCGTTTTTTTTTCGTAAAAACGAAGTTTTTTATACAATATTTGGCAAAAATATTGTATAAAAAATAATTTTAGCGAAATTTAAGTTGCGCCATTCGAAGGAGCGGCCTTGAAAATAGTCGACAAAGTACTTTAGGAATTTTTTCCCCGACATTTTCATCGTAAATAATCACGTCGAAAAAAAGACTTGTGAAAAGTGTCTTCGTGACGTTAAAGGGTTAATCGTAAGAAAATTGTAATTTATATAAAAAAGCAACAATTTTCCCAAGTAATTGTAATGAATAATACAAAAAATACTATTTTTTCTAGTAATTGTAATTGATAACGGAAAAATTACAATTCTTCCAAGTAATTGTAATTAGCAGCAAAAAATTACAATTTTTTCAAGTAATTTCATGTGGCAACAAAAAAATTACAATTATTTCGAATAATTGTAGTTGATAATCACAAAATTACAAATATTTATAGTAACTGTAATTGATAAATAAATATTTATAATTGTTTCCCGTAATTGTAATTAGTGACTAAATATTGCAGTTATTTACAGTAATTGTAATTTACGGGTAATGCAATTACAAAAGTAATGTCTGCTGCCCAATTCCGGTTATCAGTGATTTTATAGAGTATTGTGATTTTTTAATCAGCCTGGTCGTATGGATGAGGGTGGCTTGTATTTGTAATTTAGTAGGGAATTTGAATCGAAAAAGCGGATTTAATGAAAATAAAATCGTAATGAAAACGATAACGGAATGGCATTGATCGTCTGGGCCTTATTTTCCGTTACATTAATGTAATTTCAATTTTTATATTCGACGATGTTCAATAATTCTTATTTCTATTGAATAATTGTAATCTAATTCGATATTCAATCATATTTAATATTCAATAGTATTTAATAAAATCTGATAATTAATAAGAATATGTCATTGCAATAATAAAATATAAACTTTGATAATATTTGATAGGGCTTAATAATTCTTATTTCAATGTGATACTTTGGATTTAATTCGATATTCAATACCCAATGGCATTTAAGAAAATGTAACAATATTAAAAAAAACATTATACTTATTTTTCATCGCAATGATATGATATTCATTTTCATAACGTTCGATAATGTTCAATAATTTTAAATCAAATATAATCATTCGAATGTAATTCAATATTCACTAATATATAATATTCGATAGTATTCATCGACATAAGGATACCAATGAAGTGACAGAAAAATGAAAAGAAAACAAAGAAGTGAAAAATCGTTATGAAACAAAAAAAAAATGCTATTGAAGAAATAACGATTCGATATAAAGCATAAATAAACAATAATAAGATGCGATGAGAGAATGTGAAATATTCTCTAGAAAGAAAGGGTGGGAGAAGCAGAGAGGGAGTATTCATTAATGCACAGCAGTTTGTCGATGATCCAAGAATGTTAATATATGTTTTTACATATATACGATATTAACTATATACATATGTTGCGTATCTTTGAACTGCCAAGTGTTAAAGGGTTCCGCGATCTTATGCGTCTCGACAATCGCATTTCTCTCTCAGGCCTCCGCCTCTCTCCCTCGGCCATCCCGAAGCTGAATGCATTACTATACGCACATCTCCGGTCCTCGGCTTCTTCGGCGAAGATTATACAAATTTTAATTTACATATCGCCGTGTTTCTTTTCCATCTTCTTTTTCTCTCGACTGCCTTCTTGTCATTTCTCATTTCTTTTTTCTTGTTTTTTTTTTGCAACCGTTCGGATATCTCTCGTGAAGACGGCGCGTTTGAATTCCTCGAGGCAATCGGTATCAGCGTCGCGCGCGACGCCGCGCTCTGTCCCAATATTGCGAGAGAGAGAGAGAGAGAGAGAGAGAGAGAGAGAGAGAGAGAGAGAGAGAGAGAGAGAGAGAACACACGAAACGAAAATATACATCCAAAAAATAAACAAGTACCCCCTATGGTTTCCCCCTGCCCACCCCGATCGTGGTGCACACGTGTGCTCGCATGACGACGTCGTGGCGGCATCCAAACGACGCCGATGACGACGACGACGCCGCCGCCGCCGTCGATGAGGCAAAAGAGATGCAGAAGCAATGAAAAGCGGGAGAGAGGGGGAAGGGGAGAGAGAGAGAGGAGAGAGAGAAAGAGAGAGCAGGACATGAAGGACGGGCGCGACTACAGCAGGGGAGAACGGGTCGGTCGTGAGGAAGGGGTGCGGGGGGAAGTGAGCCGAGGAGATGAACGCAGGAAAGATGAGGCGAACGTGAGTCTCGGCGTGGGAATATGCGGCAGGTGCGCGACGGCGCTACCGGGGAGCCACTTGAAGGGGGGCAAGGCCCCCGCTAGTTCTGCCCCCCCCCCCCCGCCGCCGCGCCCCCTGCCGTCCACGCTGCCGCTCATTCTCGACGCTGAAGTGCACCGCACACTAAATAATACACCGGCACATTACTGTACACTTTGCGCAGTGCATACGTATGTACGTGTATATTTGAAGGAAGGTTACTTTAATGACGATCACCCTCGAGGCCCTCATAGTAGTCGTTCGTCCCTATAGAGGACATTGGGAACCTCGATGTTTTTTAAATTCCCGTTGGATAATGTTTTTACCACAGTTACTTTGAAATCGACCTGATCCCAAAATCGACGATTTTTAAATAAAATGGAACAAACGTCCTCGTTGTAGTCAATTTTTCCCATAGTCGACATTTTGGGACAATGTTTTTTGAAATATTTAAATAAATGTAAGCATATTTATTCAACGGGCTACATCCACCTAGGTGGATCGGAAAATGGCATTTACAAAACATATTTTTATGCTATAGTATCACCCTTAACCCCTTCGGTGGCAGAGACAGATCGACAAAAAGTGTACTTTTAAGTGTGTTTTTTGTACTTTCATTTTTTCACACTCAACATTTTTGAAGTTTGTTTTCCGATTCGTAATAAGCGACTTCGAAAATCCGAGAGTACCAATTTTTATCTAAATCGAGTAAAATGTGCAATTTCGGTTCACCATTCTAGTGCCGCCATTTTGAATTTTCAAATTTAAATTCCGATTCGTTATAATCGACTTTGTACTAATTTTTATCTAAATCGAGTAAAGTTTTATGATTTTTGTCCGCCATATTGGCGCCGCCATTTTGAATTTCCAAATTTTGACTTCAAATTCGAATTCAGCAAGCCCAAAAATCCCCGAGTGAGGCGCCGACTTCAAATCAGAGCAAGTTAAATGGGGAAATAAAGATTGACGCACGATTACGTCAATGCCACAGACGGCACGGAATTATGTGACGTACTGTTGCGTCAATGTCAACGAAGGGGTTAAGCTATATTCCCTGAACATTTTATTGAAATACTCCTAGAGTTGAATGAGCACCTTATGGCAACACCTCTTTTTTAATTCGTAGGTAAATGTACGGGTATTTATATAAAAAGTTATTCTTTAATCGCCATGTCTCCGAAATCGACGATTCGTCAGAAAAATGAAAGGACCGCAGTTATACCAGTCAGCTGTCCCCATTATCAACATTCTGAAAACAACCATTTTTTGAAGACCCCCTTGAGACGAATGTAACCATATCCTTATAGAAGTTATTTAAATATCGTCCTGTCACAAAAATCAACAATTTGTTAAATAAAATTTAAGAAGCGCCCTCATGGTAAGCAATTGTCCCCATCTTCAACATTATGGAAACAAATATTTTTCTAAAAATCTTCATTAGATAAATGTCAGCGTATTCATATAAAAGATATTTCCAAAACTCAAACAAATCCAAAATCGAGGATTCGTTGAAAAAAATTGACGAAACGTCCACGTAGTAGAAACATGTCCTCACCCTCGACATTATGGAAGCACAAATTTGTTCAAGTATGTAGATAAATGGAAGCATTTTTATGTAAAAGTTATTTCAAAATCGTCTTGTCCCCAAAATCAACGATTTCGGGACATACCCAAAAATAACATTACATTAACGCCAATTAAAAAAAAAATCTCCTTCAAGTAAATGTCAAATTGTTTATACAAAGAACAAGTTCCAAAAGTCAAACAAACTCAAAATCTAGGATTCGTTAAAAAAACATATTAAGGACCGTGCTCATAGTAGGCAATTGTCCTCATACTCAACATTATAAAAAGCCCAATGGTTCTTCCAATCCCCTTCAAATAAATAGAAGAATATTTATATAAAAGATAATTTAAAATCATCTTGTTCCCAAAATCAACAAATCGTTTGAAAAATATCAGTATCGTCCTCAAAACTGCCAGATGTGCTGATGGTCAAAATTAGATAGATATGACGGATTAAAAATATATACGCTCCGTGTATACCTATATATGTGTATATATATATAGTATATATGGTATATATAGAGCGTATATATATTTACCTATGTAAATATATACACCTTTACTAAAATATATATATATTTACCTATGGAAATATATATACGCTCGTGTGTATGTATGTATATTATATAATGGTGAAACGAATTTTTTGTTACAACAGTAAGATGATTGTGTAAAATAAAATTTCAATATTTGGAAAAATATTATTCCCGAGGTTTAATAACTTTGTTTGCAACATTTCGAGTGAACTCGCTTGGCTATTTTATTAAAAGAAAATTCACTTTTTAGTACATTCGAATTGAAAAAAATATAATAAAACCATTGTTTAAGTGATGAAATATTTTAAGATAAACCAGAATTGTTAGTATGATAAAACAAGCGATGATGTTTTCAGGAGAATTTTTCATTAACTGGCGTTTTTCTTACTTTTTAAAAGTTTTTGAAAGGGTGTATATACAAGCTAAGGTGGATGCATATATACATACATACATACATACATATATATATATATACATATATTAGTAATCAAAAAGTATCGCAGGTGTAAAATCGATCGGGTGCTGACGAGAGTGCCAGGAAAGAGAGAGAAAGAGGGCAACATCATTAAAGACCGCGGTCGTCAACCTTTTACACCGGAAAATCGTAATCGATAAGTTTTCGCCTTCCTTTTTCTCCGTCTCTCCCTTTCTATCCCTCCCTCCCTCGCACACTTTCTCACTCTCTCTCTCTCTCTCTCTCTCTCTCTCTCTCTCTCTCTCTCTCTCTCTCTCTCTCTCTCTCTCTCTCTCTCTCTCTCCTCTCTCTCTCTCTCTCTCTCTCTCTCTCTCTCTCTCTCTCTCCCCCTCTCTCTCTCTCTCTGTCTGTCTCTTGTCTTCCTCTTTTTCATTACCGGCAATTGTCGTAATCGGTCGTACCATATTGTCAGTTACAAGATACGGAATAAAGTGGCCCATACGAGTATGGTTATGTTCATCGAGTACCCAGATATGAATTAAATAAACGGCGTTACAATTACGGAGGATCGAATGTTTCAGCAATAAACGCTTTGATTGCGTCTCTAAAATGTTGTTCGACGCGTCTAAAAAAACAAGCTTAATTCGCATTGACACGCGAATTGATGTCAATTAAATAAACGGGATTATCAATGAATGTGGCTCGAAACTTTCCGCGCGACGAACGCTTTTTTCTTTGCGTCTCAAAAACGTTCTTCGATATGTCTAAGAAAGAAAGAAATTGAATCGAATTTTTCAACGTTAAATAAAAGTGAAATTTGAAGCAGCCGCGCAAGTTCCACCGCATCGTTTTCGAAAACCAAAAAATATTGAATCGAAACAAACTCAAGCAAATCCAAAAAATATTACGAATGTTTCCTTGCTTTTGTTTAACGATGATCCGAACGATCTCGAATTTCAACTTGTCCCGGACGAAACTCTGTACGAAAAAAGAGAGAGAGAGAGAGAGATTGATTGATTGATTGATACAATTTATAATGCCTTAGTTATAAACTCTCGGGCAAATTGCGCATACAGTAATAAAGAATGAGTACTAAGTATTAGGATGGTTACATGATAGCGAGCAAGCTCGAATTTGAGAACAGAAAACAGAAAATAGTCGAAAAAAAAGAAGATAACCATGAAAAATTATAAACATAAGAGAAAAACATAAGAAAAATATACATGAGAAAAATATAAACATGACAAATAATAGTAGTCTATAAGATAACTGTAAGCTAACAGATCGGATAAACTAGAAAAACTGGAAGAACTTAAGGGAGCTTTCCAGTGTGAAATTTTCAAAAAATCGATTCTTTTTTTGCTTTATCGAATAGTATACACTCTTCCGAATATTCCCTGAAATTTTCATGCCGAAATTCAGATTATTTCGGTTACTGTACAGCATTTCTTGGAAGAAGGCAACGGAGCGCTACAGCTACAGCGAAACTTTGAACGCGTTTTTCTCGAAACAGCATTTTTCAAAACGGTGTCCAACTTGGAGGGCAGAGTTTTAAAGCTATCGAGTTGAATTTTTTACACAATATTCTTAACGTCATTGTTTATCGTGCTATGGAAGCTTTTTTTTTTTTGACATCTTCCTATTTTTTTGTAAAAAAAACTGCCAAAAAAAATGCTAAAATCGATACTTTTTGTTCAAACCGGCGCCATTTTTGCAAAAAAAAAAAAAAAAAGCCTCCATAGCACGAAAGCCAATTATATACCGATCAATAATCTTTTTGTGTTTTTTATTTCAGATCAAAATTGTGACCCCCAACGTGGACACCACATCCAAGTGCATTTTCTGCAACAATTGTTTCATCATTTTTATAGATATTAATTAATAAATGAATCGATCTTTAAAAAATTGTTTTGTATTCTTCAATACCCAATTAATATACAAAAAAAACCAGACCGATTAGATTATTTTTTCTTAAAAAAAAAAAATCGCGAAAAACAGCGATTTTTCGGGCTGTCACACTGGAAAGCTTCCTTAATATAGAGAGAGAAAGAGGGAGAGAGAGAGAGAGAGAGAGGGAGAGAGAGAGAGAGAGAACGAGTAGCCTTCAGCGATAAACTTCGATTGCAATATGCGCTGTCAAAGTTAAAGGTTGTGAGGCGGACCCGCCTCGTGGCCCTTTGCCAAGTGCGTTTGCAACCACCGCGCACAGTGGCTGCGCGCTTGTATTCCGCGGAGAGAATAAACGACAGGTCTTCTCTCTCTCTCTCTCTCTCTCTCTCTCTCTCTCTCTCTCTCTCTCTCTCTCTCTCTCGCCCCTTGGTTAATGGCGAGGTCAAGGATACGAGGGGGGTGAGAGTCTCCGGTTGCGCTCGCGCGAGACTTTTCTGCGATTCTTTTATTTTGTTTTCCGATTATCTTTTTTTCTTTTCTATGGTTCGCTTTGACTTTTTTTGCTTTACTGAGAGGGATCAGGTGCGCAACCCGCGAGCGCATTACTCGCTCGCTTGCGCGCCCCAAGGTGGAATTTAATTGTTGTCGTAAATTTGCAGCCAAGGACGCGTTCGTTTCAAAAGGGAGGAAGAGAGGGGGGAGAGAGAGAGGGAGAGAGAAAGGGATGGGAGGGGGTGAGGGGGCGAGGTGGAAAGATTCGTATGGCAAGGTCGTTTTCTCTCCAATAAAAGCAAAAATAACAAACACCCATATATTTTCGTAATCCCCATATCGCGCAAAATGCCAGAGAGAGAGAGAGAGAAAGAGAGAGAGAATCGCCCATACACGTACTCGAGGTTACTCGTGTACTCTATGATATACCTTGATATTATATAGGGTGTCTGAAAATGACCTGACGTTTAAATTTATGCCTAAGTTTCGGAAAACACCCAACTTCCGATCGAGCTAAAATATTAAACCTTCCGTTTAATATTTTAAGCCAACCCCCAAACGGATTTTTGGCGACTGCCAATAGTTTTCGAGACATTGATTTTCAAAGTTCTTTTTTTAAGGGCAATGTCACGAAACCCCTCCCCCCGTCGATCAAGCTGAAATTCTGCATAAACCGTCCTCCTAATATTTTAAGATAACCCCGAAAAGGATTTTTGGCGACTCGCAATAGTTTTCGAGTTATGAATTTACCAGTTTTTTTTTTTGCACGCCAACTATTTGCATATCTGCTACGTTTCCGTCCATACCTATATACGTTAACGCGCTCTCCGTTTTGGCCAAACGAAAATACCCAAACAATCCCAACCCCCTTTAGGGGTTGTCTTAAAATATTGAAAGAGAGGTCTGTGCAAAATTTCAGCTCGATCGGAATTTGAAGGTTTTTGGAACTATAACCAAATTTATTAATAAAACGTATTATTCATTTGCAAAGTATGAATATTTTTATTTCGATATAAGGTACAGACAGGAAGGTTATGTGTGATACGCAATATCCGACAAATGGTCCTTGTTTGCAAACGTTCACTCTGTTGACGAAATTTTCAATAACATTTTGGCATAAATGCGGACTAATTCCATTCATGGTGGGTCCAATTGGTTCCTTGAGCTCCGACACGCTCTGAGGATCATGGGCATACTCTTTTCTTTTCAGAAAAGCCCAAAGAAAGAAGTCCAATGGCGTCAAATCGCCCGATCTGCGTGGCCAATTCACATCACCGCGGCGCGAGGTGACACGACCATGAAACTTCGTCTACAATGACTGCATCGTTTGTGCGCATTTTCAGAATTTTTTTGCGTTGTTCCATCGTATAATTCTCCATGATTGAGGGGGAATATACCTTTGTATAAATATAATATAAAATATATAAAAAATATATAAATAATACATCAAATATATATAAATGATATATAAAATATATATAAAATGAAGGGTAATTTTTGACAATTTATTTACGAAAAACAAAACAATATTTTTAAATTTGGTTTTTGTACATGTTAGTACAAGTCTTAGAGTAAAAGAATTTTTTAAAACTATTTTGAAATAATATGGCTTTAAACGCGTTTTTCTCGAAACTATGTTTTTAGACACGGGCGTATGCGTAGCGCCTTAAGGTTTCAATCGATTGACTTGAAATTTTAACTGTAGCTTTTTGATAATATTTTCTAGTCCAGTACGTAGAATTTTTTCGATGAGTTGAAATTTAAACATTTTATGATCTTCATTCGACCGATTGTTTTTAAGAAAAAAAACTATTTTTTTTCCATATTAACGCCATTTTTTTAAATCAATATTTTGAAAAACCCCTACGTACTGGACTAGTTTTTTTATATCTACTTTCAAAATATTTTTCCGTTTTTATTCTAGCTTGAAAATTATGACCTGTGCGAGTATGCCCGTAGAGGACTATGAAAAAAAGGAGTTTTCGTTCATCGACTACTGCGCCGGCATTTTGTTACAAAATAATTTTTGTAAGAATTCTTTTACTTGTCCTAATATGTATAAAAAACCGAATTGAAAAAGAGTGTTTTGTTTTTCTTAAATAAATTGTCACAAATGACCCTTCATTTTGCCTTCACAGAGGTATATTCCGCCTTAAACCTCAATACTTCCTGATGCCACTTGTCAACAATTAGAACTCTATGTTCGTTGCAAAAAAAATGGCGCGCAATTTAAGGAGGTACGCGGGTTTGAAAATTTCAAAAAATCCATTTTTTTTTGTTTCATTAATTTTATTAGTACATTATGACGAGAATATTCTCCCAATGTTTTAAGGGGTTACCCCCACTTGCGATTTTGAAAAAATCGATTTTTTTTATTGCATTTTTTTGAAGTATAAGTATCTGAGAATATGTCCTGAAAATTTCAAGTCGATCCGAACAAAATTGACTGAGATATGAGCGTTGAAAGAGAAGAATCCGTGAATTGAAGAACTGAAATTGAAACTTTAAACGCGTTTTTCTCAAAATGGCATTTCTGAAGGCGGTGACCAAGATTACTCGAACACTAATGAACCGATCTTCTTGAAATTTTGCAGGCTTATTTAATACATAAAAATGTAGTCTTTGATCGTTCGATTTTTTTTTTCGAAAAAAATTGGCCGTTTTGTAGCCAAAAAACGGCCATTTTTTTCGTTAAAATCAAACCATTAACTTTGACTGTCCGCCATTTTGTGAAAAATGAATATTTTTTAAAATCCTTCGATTAAAGACTAGTTTATACTTATATTTGACTAAATCCATCCGCATTTTTTTTTCAGATGATCCACTTCGCCGCAATGTTGGTCACCGCAAACCGTGTATATAAAAACATTATTTCATTGACGGCCATTTGCCACTAAACAATGTAATATTTTTCAATAAAAAAATTACTGAAAGTTCTTCAAGATGTGTTCTTTAAGATGGTATATCGATCGGTTATAAAAGTTTTGTAGTTTTCTTTAAAAAAATTCATGAAAAAGTCCTTTTTTTTGCGCTACAAGTGGGGGTGACGCCTTAAAGCAATCGGAGTCAAAGTCTAGGAGAGAGACAGCCTTTGGGAATGCCCTCCACTGGAAAAGACCGGCCGGTAGCGAAAACCTTAATAGCATTTTTCTCAAAAAACTAGTTTCGAAGTCGTTCGTGTCGTTAGACACGATTTCTCAATAACTAATGCACCGATCTTATTGAAATTCTGCACACTTCCTCAAAATAGCATTGACCAGTGATTGAACAAAGGTTTTTTTTTGATTACAACTAACTTTACAAGGCTACACGTAGTGTAAATTGTGCCAAAAAATAAACTATTTGGCATACAACTCTGCCAAAAATGCGAATTTCAATTTTTTGAAAAATCCTTTGTTCAGTCACGAGCTATACCTATCTACTAACAAAGAAAATTGGTTTTTCAATTTCAGGTAAAACTGTGATGAGTTATCCTGACCACCACGAGGACACTTTTTTTAGGGTCCTCGGGAAGTCAGGTCCCACCGGCTGAATTTCCCAAATTTTTTAATGGATTTCTTTTTAAATATTGTTGAAATGTTGCTCTTTTATGTGCTTAACATTTGAATAAAATGATATATATATATATATATATATATATATAGTATTTGTTTAAATAGAGAAAGTATTATTTTTTCGGCTTCGAAATCCACGTATCCCCTTAAATGATCAGGTCATTTTGAGACACCGCTTGTATGTGGCACATTGCTTCGTAATCTTCACGGTCACAAGGAGTGTGCACTCCGGAGAGATCAAGGAGAGAAAATGGGTTGACGGAACGACCCAAAAACCAGAAGCGTCAGAATTTTCCTTGTCATTCGATACCTATGTGAAGTTGGCAACTGACTTTACAGAAAGTAATTTTTTTTTTTTGCATTCGTTTGTACTCGGTTTGTACCCGTTTGTACCGTCTTAAATTTCGTTTGTACCTTAAGGGGGAAAAAAGTACGAGCGTATGAAAAAATGAACCGCAACCCATTTAGAGCTAAGCAATTTTAATAAACGCGACTGAAAAGAGAATCGTTTGTACCCGTTTGTACCGTTAAAAATTTTTTTTTTTTGAATTTTTTTTTCAAATTTTTTTCTGGAAAAAAAAATTTTCGATTTTTTTTTTTTAAATTTCCGTTCGTACCGACAAGTATATCGTTTGGACCACCTAGAAATTGTTTCTATTCATTCGTATCGGTGAGTACATAGTTTCTACCACCGTGTAATCGTTTATACCCATTCGTACTGACGAGTATATCGTTTGTACCACCGAGAAAACGTTTGTACCCGTCTGTACTATCGAGCAATCGTTTGTACCCGTTCCTATCGACGAATATATCGTTTGTACCACTCAGCAAACGTTTGTACCCGTCTGTACTATCGAGCAATCGTTTGTACCCGTTCGTATCGACAGTATATCGTTTGTACCACCGAGAAATCGTTTGTACCCGTTGGTATCGACGAGTATTTCGTATGTACCACCGAGTAAACGTTTGTACCCGCCTGTACTATCAAGCAATCGTTTGGACCCATTCATACTGACGAGTATATCATTTGTACCAACAAGCAAATGTTTGTACCCGTCTGTATTATCGAGCAATCGTTTGTACCCGTTCGTATCGACGAGTATATCGTTTGTATCACCGAGAAATCGTTTGTACCCGTCTGTACTATCGAGCACTCATTTGTACCCGTTCGTATCGGCGAGTATATCGTTTGTACCACCGAGCAATCGTTTGTACCCGTCTGTACTATCGATCAATCGTTTGTACCCGTTCGTATCGACGAGTGTATCGTTTGTACCACCGAGAAAACGTTTGTACCCGTCTGTACTATGGAGCAATCGTTTGTACCCGTTAGTATCGACGAGTATATCGTTTGTAACACCGAGACAACGTTTCTACCCGGCTGTACTATCGAGCAATCGTTTGTACCCGTTCGTACTGACGAGTATATCGTTTGTACCACCGAGAAAAAGTTCGTACCTGTCTGTACTATCGAGCAATCGATTGTACCCGTTCGTATCGACGAGTATATCGTTTGTACCACAGAGAAATCGTTTGTACCCGTTGGTATCGACGAGTATATCGTTTGTACCACCGAGAAACCGTTTGCACCAGTCTGTACTATCGAGCAATCGTTTGTACCCATTCGTACTGACGAGTATATCGTTTGTACCACCGAGAAAACGTTTCTATCCGTCTGTACTAGCGAGCAATCGTTTGTACCCGTTCGTACTTACGAGTATATCGTTTGTACCACCGAGAAAAAGTTCGTACCTGTCTGTCTTATCGAGCAATCGTTTGAACCCGTTCGTACTGACGAGTATATCGTTTGTACCACCGAGAAAACGTTTGTACCCGTCTGTACTATCGAGCAATCGTTTGTACCCATTCGTATCGACGAGTATATCGTTTGTACCACCGAGAAATCGTTTGTACTCGTCTGTACTATCGTGCAATCGTTTATACCCGTTCGTATCGACGAGTATATCGTTTGTACCACCGAGGAAACGTTTGTACCCATTCGTCCTGACGAGCAGATCGTTTGTACCGCCGAGAAATCGTTTGCTTGGGTTTCCATCATCGAGCAATCGTTTGTACCGGTTCGTACCAACGAGTAAATCAATTGTACCAGCACTTAATCTTGTGTTTCGGTCCATACTGACGAGTATATCGTTTGTACCGCCAAGCGTAAGTTTCGTAGAGTAAGTAAGTAAGTAAGCGTACATGGGTACAAACGATTTCTCTGTGGTACAAATGATATGCTCGTCAATACGACTGGCTAGAAACGATTGCTCGATAGTACAGATGGGTACAAACGTTTTCTCATCAGTACAAACGTATACTCGTCAGTACGACCGGGTACAGACGATTGCTCGATAGTACCGACGGGTACAAACAATTTCTCGTTGGTACATATGATATACTCGTCAGTACGAATGGGTACAAACGATTAATCGCCGGTACGAATGAGTACAAACGATCTCTCGGTGGTACAAACGACATACTCGTCGATACCAACGGGTACAAACGATCTCTCGGTGGTACAAACGACATACTCGTCGATACCAACGGGCACAAACGATTGCTCGACAGTACAGACGGGTACAAACGATCTCTCGGTGGTACAAACGACATACTCGTCGATACTAACGGGCACAAACGATTGCTCGACAGTACAGACGGGTACAAACGTTTCCTCGGTGGTACAAACGATGTACTCATCGATACGAACGGGTACAAACGATTGCTCGATAGTACAGATGGGTACAAACGTTTTCTCGGTGGTACAAACGATATACTCGTCAGAACGAATGGGTACAAACGATTCCTCGATAGTACAGACGGGTACAAACGTTTTCTCGGTGGTACAAACGATATACTCGTCGATACGAACGGGTACAATCGATTGCTCGATAGTACAGACGGGTACAAACGATTTCTCGGTGGTACAAACGATATACGCGTCGATACGAACGGGTACAAACGATTGCCCGATAGTACAGACGGGTACAAACGTTTTCTCGGTGGTACAAATGATATAATCGTCAGTACGAATGGGTACAAACGATTGCTCGATAGTACAGACGGGTACAAACGGTATCTGGGTGGTACAAACGATATACTCGTCGATACGAACGGGTACAATCGATTGCTCGATAGTACAGATGGGTACAAACGATTTCTCGGTGGTACAAACGATATACTCGTCAGTGCGAATGGGTACAATCGATTGCCCGATTGTACAGACGGGTACAAACGTTTTCTCGGTGGTACATACGAAATACTCGTCGATACGAATGGGTACAAACGATTGGTCGATAGTACAGACGGGTACAAACGTTTTCTCGTTGGTACAAATGGTATACTGGTCAGTACGAATGGGTACAAACGATTGCTCGATAGTACAGACGGGTACAAACGTTTTCTCGGCGGTACATACGAAATACTCGTCGATACCAACGGGTACAAACGATTGCTCGATAGTACAGACGGGTACAAACAATTTCTCGTTAATACAAACGATATTCTCGTCAGTACGAATGGGTACAAACGATTAATCGGGGGTACGAATGAGTACAAACGATCTCTCGGTGGTACAAACGACATACTCGTCGATACGAACGGGTACAAACGATTGCTCGATAGTACAGACGGGTACAAACGTTTCCTCGGTGGTACAAACGATGTACTCGTCGATACGAACAGGTACAAACGATTGCTCGATGGTACAGATGTGTACAAATGTTTTCTCGGTGGTACAAACGATATACTCGTCAGAACGAATGGGTACAAACGATTCCTCGATAGTACAGACGGGTACAAACGTTTTCTCGGTGGTACAAACGATATACTCGTCGATACGAACGGGTACAATCGATTGCTCGATAGTACAGACGGTACAATCGATTCCTCAGTGGTACAAACGATATACTCGTCGATACGAACGGGTACAAACGATTGCTCGATAGTACAGACGGGTACAAACGTTTTCTCGGCGGTACATACGAAATACTCGTCGATACCAACGGGTACAAACGATTGCTCGATAGTACAGACGGGTACAAACAATTTCTCGTTAATACAAACGATATTCTCGTCAGTACGAATGGGTACAAACGATTAATCGGGGGTACGAATGAGTACAAACGATCTCTCGGTGGTACAAACGACATACTCGTCGATACGAACGGGTACAAACGATTGCTCGATAGTACAGACGGGTACAAACGTTTCCTCGGTGGTACAAACGATGTACTCGTCGATACGAACAGGTACAAACGATTGCTCGATGGTACAGATGGGTACAAATGTTTTCTCGGTGGTACAAACGATATACTCATCAGAACGAATGGGTACAAACGATTCCTCGATAGTACAGACGGGTACAAACGTTTTCTCGGTGGTACAAACGATATACTCGTCGATACGAACGGGTACAATCGATTGCTCGATAGTACAGACGGTACAATCGATTCCTCAGTGGTACAAACGATATACTCGTCGATACGAACGGGTACAAACGATTGCTCGATAGTACAGACGGGTACAAACGTTTTCTCGTTGGTACAAACGGTATACTCGTCAGTACGAATGGGTACAACCGATTGCCCGATAGTACAGACGGGTACAAACGTTTTCTTGGTGGTACATACGAAATACTCGTCGATACGAATGGGTACAAACGATTGCTCGATAGTACAGACGGGTACAAACGTTTTCTCGGTGGTACAAACGATATATTCGTCAGAACGAATGGGTACAAACGATTCCTCGATAGTACAGACGGGTACAAACGTTTTCTCGGTGGTACAAACGAGATACTTGTCAGTACGAATGGGTACAAACGATTTCTCAATAGTACAGACGGGTACAAACGTTTCCGCGGTGGTACAAACGATATATTCGTCGACACCAATGGGTACAAACGTTTTGTCGGTGGTACAAACGATATACTCGTCAGTACGAGGGGGTTCAAACGATTGCTCGATTTTACAGACCGGTACAATCGATTGCTCGATAGTGCCAACGGGTACAAACGTTTTCTCGTTGGTACAAACGATATACTCGTCAGTACGAATGGGTACAAACGATTGCTCGATAGTACAGACGGGTACAAACGTTTTCTCGGCGGTACATACGAAATTCTCGTCGATACTAACGGGAACAAACGATTTCTCAGTGATAAAAACGATATTCTCGACAGTACGAATGGGAACAAACGATTAATCGCCGGTACAAATGAGGACAAACGTTTTCTCGGTGGTACAAACGACATACTCGTCGATACCAATGGGTTCAAACGATTTCTCGGCGGTACAAACGATATACTGTCGATACGAACCGGTACAAACGATTACTCGATAGTACAGACGCGTACAAACGTTTCCTCGGTGGTACGAACGATATACTCGTCGATACGAACCGGTACAAACGATTGCTCGATAGTACAGACGGGTACAAACGTTTTCTCAGTAGTACAAACCATATATTCGTCAGTACGACCAGGTACAAACGATTGCTCGTTGGTACAAACGATATTCTCGTCAGTACGAATGGGTACAAACGATTAATCGCCGGTACGATTGAGTACAAACGATCTCTCGGTGGTACAAACGACATACTCGTCGATACGAACGGCTACAAACGATTGCTCGATAGTACAGACGGGTACAAACGTTTTCTCGGTGGTACAAACGATATACTCGTCAGTACGAATGGGTAAAAACGAGTCCACGATAGTACAGACGGGTACAAACGTTTTCTCGGTGGTACAAACGATATACTTGTCAGTACGAATGGGTACAAACGATTACTCAATAGTACAGACGGGTACAAACGTTTCCGCGGTGGGACAAACGATATATTCGTCGATACCAACGGGTACAAACGTTTTGTCAGTGGTACAAACGATATACTCATTGATACGAACGGGTAAAAACGATTGCTCGATATTACAGACGAGTACAAACGTTTTCTCGGTGGTACAAACGATATACTCGTCAGTACGAGGGGGTACAAACCATTGCTCGATATTACAGACCGGTACAAACGATTGCTCGATAGTGCCGACGGGTACAATCGTTTTCTCGTTGGTACAAACGATATACTCGTCGGTACGAATGGGTACAGACGATTGCTCGATAGTACAGACGAGTACAAACGTTTTCACGGTGGTACAAACGATATACTCGTCAGTACGAATGGGTAAAAACGACTCCACTATAGTACAGACGGGTACAAACGTTTTCTCGGTGGTACAAACGATATACTTGTCAGTGCAGATGGGTACAAACGATTCCTCAGTAGTACAGACGGGTACAAACGATTCCGCGGTGGTACAAACGATATATTCGTCGATATGATAGTGAAGGTCGCATCGTTGGAACGCAACGAAAGTTTAGCGGTACCAACTGTTTTGGCAAACTTTGGCCCCCAAAATTACCTAACCGTTTTTTCGAACCGTCGTCAGACGCCTGCAGCCCAAATTTGTCGGATAAGACTTTGGATGATAAAGAAAGTGACACATTTTTAAAAAATTCGTTGCATTCCAACGATGCAAATTTCAACATCATTCGTCGATAGCAATGGGTACAAACGTTTTGTCGGTGGTACAAACGATATACTCGCTGATACGAACGGGTACAAACGATAGTTCGATAGTACAGACGGGTACAAACGTTTTCTCGGTGGTACAAACGATATACTCGTCAGTACGAGGGGGTACAAATGATTGCTCGATATTACAGACCGGTACAAAGATTGCTCGATAGTGCCGACGGGTACAATCGTTTTCTCGTTGGTACAAACGATATACTCGTCAGTACGAATGGGTAAAAACGATTCCTCGATAGTTCAGACGGTTACAAACGTTTTCTCGGTGGTACAAACGATATACTTGTCAGTACAAATGGGTACAAGCGATTCCTCAATGGTACAGGCGGGTACAAACGTTTCCGCGGTGGTACAATCGATATATTCGTCGATACCAACGGGTACAAACGATTTGTCGGTGGTACAAACGATATACTCGTCAGTACGAATGGGTAAAACCGATTCCTCGATAGTACAGACGGGTACAAACGTTTTTTCGGTGGTGCAAACGATATACTCGTCGATACGAACGGGTACAAACGATTGATCGATAGTACAGACGGGTACAAACGATTTCTCGGTGGCACAAACGACATATTCGTCGATACGAACGGGTACAAACGATTGCTCGATAGTACAGACAGGTACAAACGTTTTCTCGCTGGTACAAACGATACACTCGTCAGTACGAATGGGTACAAACGATTGCTCGATAGTACAGATAGGTACAAACGTTTTCTCGCTGGTACAAACGATACACTCGTCAGTACGAATGGGTACAAACGATTCCTCGATAGTACAGATAGGTACAAACGTTTTCTCGGTGGTACAAACGATATACTCGTCAGTACGAATTGGTACAAACGATTGCTCAATAGCACAGACGGGTACAAACGTTTTCTCGGTGGTACAAACGATGTACTCGTCGATACGAACGGGTACAAACGATTGCTCGATAGTACAGACGGGTACAAACGTTTCCTCGGTGGTACAAACGATGTACTCGTCGATACGAACGGGTACAAACGATTGCTCGATAGTACAGATGGGTACAAACGTTTTCTCGGTGGTACAAACGATATACTCGTCAGAACGAATGGGTACAAACGATTCCTCGATAGTACAGATAGGTACAAACGTTTTCTCGGTGGTACAAACCATATACTCGTCAGAACGAATGGGTACAAACGATTCCTCGATAGTACAGATAGGTACAAACGTTTTCTCGCTGGTACAAACGATACACTCGTCAGTACGAATGGGTACAAACGATTGCTCGATAGTACAGACGGGTACAAACGTTTTCTCGGTGGTACAAACGATATACTCGTCAGTACGAATTGGTACAAACGATTGCTCAATAGCACAGACGGGTACAAACGTTTTCTCGGTGGTACATACGTAATACTCGTCGATACCAACGGGTACAAACGATTTCTCGGTGGTACAATCGATATACTGTCGATACGACCGGGTACAAACGATTGCTCAATAGTACAGACGCGTACAAACGTTTCCCGGTGGTACAAATGATATTTTCGTCGATACGAACGGGTACAAACGATTTCTCGATAGTACAGACGGGTACAAACGTTTTCTCGGTGGTACAAACGATATACTCGTCAGTACGAATGGGTACAAACGATTGCCCGATAGTTCAGACGGGGACAAACGTTTTCTCGGTGGTACATACGAAATACTCGTTGATACGAATGGGTACAAACGATTGGTCGATGGTACAGACGGGTACAAACGATTTCTCGGTGGTACAAACGATATACTCGTCGATACGAACGGGTACAATCGATTGCTCGATATATAGACGGGTACAAACGTTTCCTCGGTGGTACAAACGATGTACTCGTCGATACGAACGGGTACAAACGATTGCTCGATAGTACAGACGGGTACAAACGTTTCCTCGGTGGTACAAACGATGTACTCGTCGATACGAACGGGTACAAACGATTGCTCGATAGTACAGATGGGTACAAACGTTTTCTCGGTGGTACAAACGATATACTCGTCAGAACGAATGGGTACAAACGATTCCTCGATAGTACAGATAGGTACAAACGTTTTCTCGGTGGTACAAACGATATACTTGTCAGTGCGAATGGGTACAAACGATTCCTCAATAGTGCAGACGGGTACAAACGTTTCCGCGGTGGTACAAACGATATATTCGTCGATACCAACGGGTACAAACGTTTTGTCGGTGGTACAAACCATATACTCGTTGATACGAATGGGTACAAACGATTGCTCGATAGTACAGACGGGTACAACCGTTTTCTCGGTGGTACAAACGATATACTCGTCGATACGAACGGGTACAATCGATTGCTCGATAGTACAGACGGGTACAAACGATTTCTCGGTGGTACAAACGATATACTCGTCGATACGAACGGGTACAAACGATTGCTCGATAGTACAGACGGGTACAAACATTTTCTCGTTGGTACAAATGATATACTCGTCAGTACGAATGGGAACAAACGATTGCCCGATAGTACAGACGGGTACAAACGTTTTCTCGGTGATACATACGAAATACTCGTCGATACGAATGGGTACAAACGATTGGTCGATAGTACAGACGGGTACAAACGATTTCTCGGTGGTACAAACGATATACTCGTCGATACGAACGGGTACAATCGATTGCTCGATATACAGACGGGTACAAACGTTTTCTTGGTGGTACATACGAAATACTCGTCGATACCAACGGGTACAAATGATTTCTCTGTGGTACAAACGATATACTGTCGATACGAACGGGTACAAACGATTGCTCAATAGTACAGACGGGTACAAACAATTTCTCGTTGGTACAAACGATATTCTCGTCAGTACGAATGGGTACAAACGATTAATCGCCGGTACGAATGAGTACAAACGATCTCTCGGTGGTACAAACGACATACTCGTCGATACGAACGGGTACAAACGATTGCTCGATAGTACAGACGGGTACAAACGTTTCCTCGGTGGTACAAACGACGTACTCGTCGATACGAACGGGTACAAACGATTGCTCGATAGTACAGATGGGTACAAACGTTTTCTCGGTGGTACAAACGATATACTCGTCAGAACGAATGGGTACAAACGATTCCTCGATAGTACAGATAGGTACAAACGATATACTTGTCAGTGCGAATGGGTACAAACGATTCCTCAATAGTGCAGACGGGTACAAACGTTTCCGCGGTGGTACAAACGATATATTCGTCGATACCAACGGGTACAAACGTTTTGTCGGTGGTACAAACCATATACTCGTTGATACGAATGGGTACAAACGATTGCTCGATAGTACAGACGGGTACAAACGTTTTCTCGGTGGTACAAACGATATACTCGTCAGTACGAGGGGGTACAAACGATTGCTCGATATTACAGACCGGTACAAACGATTGCTCGATAGTACAGACGGGTACAACCGTTTTCTCGGTGGTACAAACGATATACTCGTCGATACGAACGGGTACAATCGATTGCTCGATAGTACAGACGGGTACAAACGATTTCTCGGTGGTACAAACGATATACTCGTCGATACGAACGGGTACAAACGATTGCTCGATAGTACAGACAGGTACAAACATTTTCTCGTTGGTACAAATGATATACTCGTCAGTACGAATGGGAACAAACGATTGCCCGATAGTACAGACGGGTACAAACGTTTTCTCGGTGATACATACGAAATACTCGTCGATACGAATGGGTACAAACGATTGGTCGATAGTACAGACGGGTACAAACGATTTCTCGGTGGTACAAACGATATACTCGTCGATACGAACGGGTACAATCGATTGCTCGATATACAGACGGGTACAAACGTTTTCTTGGTGGTACATACGAAATACTCGTCGATACCAACGGGTACAAATGATTTCTCTGTGGTACAAACGATATACTGTCGATACGAACGGGTACAAACGATTGCTCAATAGTACAGACGGGTACAAACAATTTCTCGTTGGTACAAACGATATTCTCGTCAGTACGAATGGGTACAAACGATTAATCGCCGGTACGAATGAGTACAAACGATCTCTCGGTGGTACAAACGACATACTCGTCGATACGAACGGGTACAAACGATTGCTCGATAGTACAGACGGGTACAAACGTTTCCTCGGTGGTACAAACGACGTACTCGTCGATACGAACGGGTACAAACGATTGCTCGATAGTACAGATGGGTACAAACGTTTTCTCGGTGGTACAAACGATATACTCGTCAGAACGAATGGGTACAAACGATTCCTCGATAGTACAGATAGGTACAAACGTTTTCTCGGTGGTACAAACGATATACTTGTCAGTGCGAATGGGTACAAACGATTCCTCAATAGTGCAGACGGGTACAAACGTTTCCGCGGTGGTACAAACGATATATTCGTCGATACCAACGGGTACAAACGTTTTGTCGGTGGTACAAACCATATACTCGTTGATACGAATGGGTACAAACGATTGCTCGATAGTACAGACGGGTACAAACGTTTTCTCGGTGGTACAAACGATATACTCGTCAGTACGAGGGGGTACAAACGATTGCTCGATATTACAGACCGGTACAAACGATTGCTCGATAGTACAGACGGGTACAACCGTTTTCTCGGTGGTACAAACGATATACTCGTCGATACGAACGGGTACAATCGATTGCTCGATAGTACAGACGGGTACAAACGATTTCTCGGTGGTACAAACGATATACTCGTCGATACGAACGGGTACAAACGATTGCTCGATAGTACAGACAGGTACAAACATTTTCTCGTTGGTACAAATGATATACTCGTCAGTACGAATGGGAACAAACGATTGCCCGATAGTACAGACGGGTACAAACGTTTTCTCGGTGATACATACGAAATACTCGTCGATACGAATGGGTACAAACGATTGGTCGATAGTACAGACGGGTACAAACGATTTCTCGGTGGTACAAACGATATACTCGTCGATACGAACGGGTACAATCGATTGCTCGATATACAGACGGGTACAAACGTTTTCTTGGTGGTACATACGAAATACTCGTCGATACCAACGGGTACAAATGATTTCTCTGTGGTACAAACGATATACTGTCGATACGAACGGGTACAAACGATTGCTCAATAGTACAGACGGGTACAAACAATTTCTCGTTGGTACAAACGATATTCTCGTCAGTACGAATGGGTACAAACGATTAATCGCCGGTACGAATGAGTACAAACGATCTCTCGGTGGTACAAACGACATACTCGTCGATACGAACGGGTACAAACGATTGCTCGATAGTACAGACGGGTACAAACGTTTCCTCGGTGGTACAAACGACGTACTCGTCGATACGAACGGGTACAAACGATTGCTCGATAGTACAGATGGGTACAAACGTTTTCTCGGTGGTACAAACGATATACTCGTCGATACGAACGGGTACAATCGATTGCTCGATAGTACAGACGGGTACAAACGTTTTCTCGGTGGTACATACGAAATACTCGTCGATACCAACGGGTACAAACGATTTCTCGGTGGTACAATCGATATACTGTCGATACGAACGGGTACAAACGATTGCTCGATAGTACAGACGGGTACAACCGTTTGCTGAGTGGTACAAACGATATATTCGTCGATACGAACGGGTACAAACGATTGCTCGATAGTACAGACGGGTACAAACGTTTTCTCGGTGGTACAAACGATATACTCGTCAGTACGAATGGGTATAAACGATTACACGGTGGTAGAAACGATGTACTCACCGATACGAATGAATAGAAACAATTTCTAGGTGGTCCAAACGATATACTTGTCGGTACGAACGGAAATAAAAAATAAAAAAAATCGAAAATTTTTTTTTCCAGAAAAAAATTTGAAAAAAAAAATTTTAAAAAAAATGTTTAACGGTACAAACGGGTACAAACGATTCTCTTTTCAGTCGCGTTTATTAAAATTGCTTAGCTCTAAATGGGTTGCGGTTCATTTTTTCATACCCTCGTACTTTTTTCCCCCTTAAGGTACAAACGAAATTTAAGACGGTACAAACGGGTACAAACCGAGTACAAACGAATGCAAAAAAAAAAAATTACTTTCTGTAAAGTCAGTTGCCAACTTCACATAGGTTCATTCGATCCGGGACATTGAACTCTCCGAATCAATACGTCATTGATAGAATTTAGAAAACAAGGAGCACGATAGTTTTGCTTGGATCAGCAAAAGTATCGTGCTCCTTGTGCACTTTTTTTTTTTTTGCGCAGTCGAGATCACGCTGTCCTGTAATTGTCCAGATCCTCGTTATCGTGACTGGGAGCACTTACTTTTGCTCGGACATGGACATTTTCCTGTACATCTGCTGTTTACTCGTTGGGTGGCGACGTGCTCCCGGAGAAGTCAATGAGACTAAGGACAATGATGTACGTGGAAATATTAATGGATGTAAAGTGGCTCGTAGGTCCATATCGTATTAAGGGGTGTAAGCTTGAAATTTTAATACGATTTTTTTTCATTGCCTAGTCTTCAACTTGCAACAAAGATTTTGTGAAAATTCAGAAAACTTACGAAGACAGGACGATTTTCGTCAAGGGACCCATTGCCCAAAGCCCATTGGGCTTTGCGGTTTTCTGGAAAATATTTTACAAAAACGGTGAAAGTCGTATATTTTCTTTCGTGTGACCAAATAATTTTTCCATATGGTTATCCATTTGTTAATAACAAATGATTAAAGTTGTTTCTCTTTCGTCGAAAATCGAAACGTCATTTCGACAGCTTGTCGTTTCTGTAATTAATTTTTTTTTTAAATCTTGGTCATACGAAAGATTGATTGTTATACCAGGACGTTTTTTTTAAATGTCAGATGACCCTAGTTGCCATAACCACCTACACCGATTTACCATGCACCAACGGTGGTAGTTTGTTCAAATAAGAATAACTCCGATGTTTATCAATATATTTCGATTAAAAAAAAGAACAAACTTGGCAAGGCTATGTATCCATTGTTCGTAAAATCCTGACCTCGTCATCGCAAAACCTTGTTCCAAAAGAAATATTGAACGTCGACTAGTTTTTTAAGGCTTATGCAGACTCATTAGGGGTTCCATTGAGGCTGATGAAATTCTTTTACGTCCAGTATTCATTTACCCAACTCTTCCACATACAGGCTCAAGGGTATCGCGCACCCCTGTTCTCCGAAAATAAAAATTGCAATTTCTTAAGCTTCGTACAATTTTCTAATCCTAGTGAGGTATTAGTGCATACAATTAGACGCACACTTTCATACATACATTTATTTTTCTAACCGGAAAGGAGGAAGTCTTGCACCGGAGATAAATCTTGATCCTAATGCTTTTAAAAAGCGATATGTATTATATATACAGGGTGTCCGGTTATAAATGGATAATCCTGCAACCGTCGATAGGTCAGATCATATCCTACTATATACTGGAATTGTAGTTTAATAAAAGTCCCACGGTTTTTGACATTTTGGGCTATATGTCATTTAAAATAAAATAAAATCAACTGCTATTGGTTTTTCGCATGCCATTACTACAAATGATATGAATCGATAATAACTAAGCAACTTTTTAAAGTAATTGACACGATATGCGTAGTACATTTTTTTAACACCGCAGGCTTATCAGTGTCAGATGTTCGAATTGGTGTGTATGAAAATTCGGTAAATATTCGGAAGTGGGGCTCCTGCTGGAATCATGCCAATTTTCTTCCAGGGTTCAAACAAACCCAAAAAAATCCAAACAACCGCCAATAACCTCAAAAAACCCACACAACCTCAAACAACCCCAAACAAACCCAAACAAAAATTAACCTAATTCCAGCGAGAGCCCCACTTCCGAACATTCACCGAAAAATCTGCATAAGATCTTTTTTCATAAAGTTACCTCAACATTTACAGGTAAAAAGAAGACTTTTCTAGACAAAACAAAAAAAAGCAGAAGTATTTTTTTTTGAAAATCGGGTAAAAAATGTTATTAGTTTTATCTCGAACACTTTTACTAAATTGAAATTCTAGCATTTAGTTGGCCAGTTGCAGGATTATCCATTTATGACAGGACACCCTGTATATATATATATATGCAACTATGGATGTGTGTACGTGCACCTAAATCAGGTTGCACTCGACTCATGCAACAAGAACATCGCGTGTACACTTCGCGTACAGGACAAGAGCAGAGGATATACACGCGGAAACCCATACAAACGGGACACAAGTTGATTAGATTAATTTATAGCTATGGAGAGCTACCCGCGAGTCTGTCGTTTGTTCTATCTGTTTTTCCTTCATGGAAATTCAATGTTCTTCCGTAACGAATTGAAGTCGTGCGCATATGCCGTTTCTCATGATCTAATGCCAACTACGTATTAATAAATAAGAGAATAAGTGAATAAATAATCAGCGAAGAAATGCATAAATAAATGGATAAGCGAAGAAATAATCAAATAAATAAACACCCAACCTGTAAATGAATAATACATTTATAAATATAAAGGGAAGAATAAAAAAGTTGCCCACTCTTGTACGTGATTATAATTGTAAATTGCAAAAAAAAAGGAACTTTGCGAGGAAAGAGAAAACTAAGCAGATGATAAATTAATAGAATTGGCGATTTCAGTTTGGAAGGGATAATCTCGGTGATATCATATTTTATGCAATAGTTATAAAGGCAATAAAAATAATAACGAAAGCCACAGTAAGAAAAATAATAATAATAACAGTAATTTATTATTAACTCAGCAAGTCATTGTTCCTTTTCAAACAACAACGTTGTTAAAAACAACTATCTCCTTCATTAAGAAAACAAATAACAACTGTTTCTTTGTAATAACAAAAAAGAAATAATAATAACTATGTTCTTCTAATAACAGAAAAGAAATGGCCAGCATAATTATTTCGTTTTGATAAAAAAAAAGAAATAATAAAAATAATTTCTTCTTAATAACAAAATAATAATAATAATATTAATATTCACCATATATATATGTATATAAGCACCTATCCGTCCGTATGTATATCATTCTCGCGTGCAAATACTACCACGAGAAGACTGTTCTATCTCAAGTCTCTTCACAGCGATAGCTGTTCCATTTCGAACCAAAGCGAAAGAAAGGGGGGTGGAAAGGGAGACCGATAAAGAGGGCGAGAGAGATAATTCTTGAACGTTAGTCGGTACGTCGTACCGCACACGCACATAAGTGGCACCGTTCAGGCTTAGACCCGTATTTTTTTCTGCAGCTAAAGAAAGGATGGAAAAAAAAAGAAAAGGAAAGGACGAAAAAGAGTAATACCGCAGGCAGGCCTAGTATAGCGCACAGCACGGTGTTGCGTGGCTCCTCGATTTGCATGCATTCGTACCATGGATCCTCGTGCGGCTTACGAGAATCGTAAAACACGAGGAACGAGAGCGCACGAGCGCTGCCACGATGTTTTCATGCATAAATGATTTATACGTATATGAAATAAATATATATTAAGGAGCGCGAGCGCGAATGTCTCTTCCTACCTTTTTCTCCTTCTTTTACGCGCGTAATCTTTCATTCGCGTGTATACGGTGGACAAAAAAAAAAATCGAACCGACCGTGTGTCGAGTCGGCTCGAATTACTTCCTTACATTGAATTCGTCGTAATAATAATAATAACAATAACAATAACAATAACAATAACAACAACAACAACAACAACAACAACAACAACAACAACAACAACAACAACAACGACGACGACGACGACAACAACAGTAAATTGTTGTTGTTGTTATTATTATAACAATATTATAATTATATTAATATTATAATAAATAACAATAACAAAAACAACAACAACAACAGCAACAACGACGACGACAACAACAACAACAACAACAACAGTAAATTGTTGTTGTTGTTATTATTATTATCATTATTATTATTATTAATAAATAAACGAGTGTAAGTAAACGAGAGTTAAAGTAAATAAATAAAGAACTTATTGTATACACACAAAGATGTCGTAAGATGGGGTTATTTCGAACAGGTTTTGTAAGTTCTTTATAAGTAGATTTTTTTGACATCCCAAATTCCAACCTTTTTTGCTCTAATCACATCAAAGTGTCCAATAGATTGAGGTTGCTTTGACACTCAAAGTTAATATGAAACTCAAAGTTACTTTGACACTCAAAGTTATTTTGACACTCAAAGTTACTTTGACACTCAAAGTTACTTTGAGTGTCAAAAAAACTTCGAGTGTGGGGTGACTTTGACAAGGCATTGAAATACAACTTATGTCAAAGATTAAGGGTTACTTTGACATCATTTTGATAAAAAATAATAATATTTTATGCATTATGCATGGAATTAAATAGAAAACAACGATATCTTACAATCAAATCGTCATCCCTATTACGGTAACATTTTACATAAAAATATCAAGTACCCAGGGTACTATTATAGGCACTTAATCAGTCTTGTAATTATCATTGAGAATAAAATCAACTTGAGGAACATTACAATCAACTTTAGCAACATTATAATAAACTTCAACAACGTATTTAAACACATGTAATCCTTAACTGACACACTTAAGCGCACACACTTAAATCCTTTGGCGCTATGTTAAAGTAGCCCCAAAAACTGTCAAAGTTACCCTTAATGTCAATCTAACCCCGTTTAACGGTACTGGTTATTGGTCACGATCACCGGAAGGGTTGTAGGACATGTTTTTCGCTATCAAATAAACCAGTATTGCTTTATATAAAAGTGCACCATTTTCGAGATATTATTCTTTTTTTCAAGTTAGAAGTAGGCAACGTAAATAATTCGTTTTAAAAAACCGCTGTAAAACTTTTTAAATATTATTTGTAAACCGAGTAAAACTTTTTAAATGTTATTTGTAGTTTGAGGACACGGTAACAAAGACTTATGAACAATAGAATAAGAATAATCTGCAAACATTTTTCGGTCAGCGTTCCAAAACTCTCAGTGTTCAACTAAATTATTCTTATTTTATTGTTACGGTCCCTCAGTCGCAAAAACTTTGCGCAAGACCCTTAAAAAACATATAACCGTCTTATAGTTGTCACCTTACACATATATGTGTATAACTATATATATATATATATATATATATATATATATATATATATATATATATATATATAGTTATACATTAATACGCAGTATCTAGGTACTGTGGGACGAAGTAGTTTTCACAGAGAGCAATAATGGCGAATTATTGAAAATGAATCAAACAAAAGTTCATTAAAAATTAAGAACACTCGTTTTGAACAGGAACGATGTCAAATTCTTTTTCAGAGTTTCCGCGGGTGCAAATAGAGAATTGTGTCATATTGTGATGTTCAGTATTCGATACATATATATATATATATATATATATATATATATATATATACACACATCGAATACTAATACTACTAATATATATATACTTGTACAGTTGTCAAGCGCACAAAACCGAAACGTGAATCGTACACGTTTCTCGATTGTAAATGAAAATAATGCGGCCATGTTTTGGGCATAAAATTGCGCGCATATAGAATTTGCAGCGATGGCGAAGCACACCATAAATATCAATACATAAATATACACACACGCACGTATATGAATTCAAAACGGTAGCCGTCAAAGATCCCATCCCACTGCTACACGGTAAGTTTTATCAAGACCTTCGATCGGGCCACCAGTATGGGAGACCAAAAAATCGACGCGGGATCTCGTCTTTTTTGCTATTCGATTATTTATGCGTGAACATGAAGAAATACGATACCAATGACTCCCCATGGTATTCGAACGCGAGTATTGCCTCGTGAAAAGGAGTAATTTTATTTTCGCAAAGCACCAGTTGGCTTATATATATATATATATACATGAGCGGGAAATACGACACAACGAATAAGGAGAACGCAAGAAAATGATACGAGAAGACAAAAAAAAGGGAAGGAAGGAAAGAAGGGAAAAAAGAAATCGAAGATACGTGATAATGATCGGCGATGGTTGACCGTCCGTCCGGGTATTTGACAGTCCTGGAGAGAGGGAGAAAGAAGAGAGAGAGAGGGGAGAGAGAGAGAGAGAGAGAGAGAGAGAGAGAGAGAGAGAGAGAGAGAGAGATAGAGAGAGAGAGAGAGAGAGAAAGGGTGTTAGTGACCAATAACGAGGATGAGAGGGGCCTTAAATCGTCGCAGGAAATGGCCGAACGGGGCACCGCGAGAATCTCTCTCTTTCTCTCTCTTCGTGGTGAAGGGCCCCACCGATCGCGAGCGCGCCCGCGCGGGGCCTGTCGGAGGCGAGCGATCTCGTGGGAAAAAGGAGCAGGTGTGACTCGACCGAGACTTGGTTGAGCCTCGACGCGGCCTTACGCGGGGCGGAGGGACGTGGGAGAGCACGACTATCCGACTGTGTGTATACACGTGAGTACATACATATCCACATACGAGTATATATATATATGCATGGATGTATGTATATAAATAGAGAAGAAATGAGAAGAGGGCAAATGACGAACCAGTGAGAGAGAGAGAGAGAGAGAGAGAGAGAGAGAGAGAGAGGGGGGGGGAGTGAAGCAATGGGCCTGACGTGTTGCACGCACACGCGTACACGCGCAAGAAGCGTGTGGAACACGTGGTCACGCCGCAGTGGGCGTGCTCGCCCGAGAAAGAGGGATATAACGCACGAGCAATAAAAAAAAAAACGTCGAAAAGGGCGACGAGGCAGGGACGCTCGGGAGATAGAGCGAGAAAAAAGATTTAAATTAAAGAGAGAGAGAGAGAGAGAGAGAGAGAGAGAGAGAGAGAGACAGAGAGAGAGGGTGAGAGATCTATGTATCGTGTACTAGCTCGTATACAAGAGGGAGCTCTTACAGAGTCTCTTCAACGAGGAAAAAGGGATGCAAAAAAAAGGGACGAAGGAATCTTCAGGACTGCGAGAGAACAGATATAATGGGCATGCTTTCACGTAAGGAATATCGGAAAAGGGCGATGTATGCAAGGAAAAATGAAGCAATGAATACATATATATATATATATATAGGTGTGTGTGTGTGTATGTGCAGGGTGTTAGGAAGGTCGATGCAAAGTCTTAAGGATGTTGAGTCCCAAATCGCAAATGATGATAAAATTCTGAAAATTTGGTATGTTTTTGTATGAAGTATTTCAGAGGTCGTGTAAAAATTTCACGACAATTAGGAAGCTCGTTATTGAACAATTAACATTCACAAATTAAATGTTGTTTTATGGAAACTGATGTAGCTTTGCAATAAGTTTTTTTTTTGACCTCTCAACTTTATAATATCTACAATATACTGAAAGCAACGGAAACAAAACGAAGTTTATTGATAAATTTTTTTTTATTTCTTTTAAAAGTTGTTCTTAACAAAATGTTATGTTTTTAATAACGAGCTTCCTAATCGTCGTAAAATTTTAACACGACCTCTTAAATACTTCATACAAAAACATACCAAATTTTCAGAATTTTCTTATCATTTTTTATTTCAACCCTTAAGGAGGTTGAAGTAATGATGATAGAATTCTGAAAATTTGGTATGTTTTTACATGAAGTATTCAGGAGGTCGTGTACAAATTTCATGACGATTAAGAAGCTATTTATTGAACAATTAACATTAACATTTTTCATAGGGACTCAACATCCTTAAGAGGTGATAGGTCACCTCGTTAGGAACATATCTAAACTAGATAACCTTAGTCCAAAGTCTAAGGATTTCGATTTATCACGGTAAATATGATTTTTGGAAAACTTTCCAAAATTAGGTACTAACTCGTTCATAATATTCAAGCAGACAATAATTGGTAACTAAAAACTTGTTTTCGCCTTAGCTTAATGTGTATTCAATCGACAAACACCAATACAATCATCTGTATCGACACAACTAACTAAATGGGACGTGTTAAATAATTAAAAACTCGTGAAAAAATTAAAATTGCAATTATGCTATTTAAAAAAACGGTATTTATATAAGAGGTGAACGAGTTGGTACTTAATATTGGGAAATTTTCCAAAACTCATACTTACCGTTATAACGCGAAATCATTGGACTTTGGTCTAAGGTAAACTAGGTTAGATATGTTCCTAATCAGGTGACCTATTACCCCCTTAAAGCTGTGCATCGACCTCCCTAACACCCTGTACATGTATAAATGCACGGTGACGATTCAAAGGTTGCCATATGTTTTTTAAGAGTCTCGCGTCGAGATTTCGGGACCGAGAAAAATATGGTTTTCAATGTCGAGTCAAGTGTTCTTCGAAAAAAATAAACCGTAGTTGCATGATAAGTAGTATAGGCTAGAAAAAATCGAGCAGCGTGGTAAGAAATACAAAATTCGTTTAGAGTACAGCAGACTGAAGATAATCAAATTCCGAAGATGAAGCACTGCTGAAAAAACTGTTTTTGTGCACCCTTTCATGGAGGAGAAAATTAATACAGATGCATTTAGAAGACAATGTTGAAGTTCGCACGATTGGAATGCAACGATTTTTTGCCCTCATTTTTCATTTCGTTTTTTTATCATTACGCGAAACATTTTTTCGAGACAAACATTACGAGAAAACGTTGATTTTCAATATTTCAAACCGAATCAATGACATTGAAATTTGCGTTGTTGGAATGCAACAGAATTTGATATTTCTAAATTGCGCCAATTTTTTTCGCCGATCTTGCCTACAAAAATCTTTTAAACATTCTCTACGATACTTGCTTTCAGATGGACATGAAGAATCTACACCAAAATATGTTATGTTACTTTCATAAAAAGTAAAAAAAGTAAAAAAGATGGGGTCCTCGAAGTTGAGCGTTTTTTAAATCACATTTCCTCATATATAGAAGGGAAGGTGATTTTAAAGACGTTCAACTTCAAGTTTCGTCCCCACGGCCGAGTGTCCCCATACTTAACATTACGTAAACTCTATTTATGTATGGATATATATATATATATGTATGTATATGTATGTATATGGATAAGAAACATAAGAATGGAATGTAGCCTTCGGGCTTCTTATATGTTATTATACCAGCCACCCACACTGTCGTGTTTATATATATATATAAGTATATGAAATTATATATATGAATATGAATATATATGAATATAGTATATGAAAGTATATAACCCCGAAGCGGATTAATCAACTATTTGTTCCGCGTGATTTAGGAACTGCAGCGAACCAAACAATCCTCATCACTATTACCATCCTGCTGCCTCGCAATCGTTCCTTCGATTCTCATATTCATTTACCTCAAATAAAAAAATAAAAATAAGAATACAAAATTAGATTGGAAAGTTAGAAAAAAACAAGAGAAAATAAATAATAGAGTAATGAAAAATACAATAGAAATAAATAAATAATGAAAAGTAAATAATACATTTTTATTATTTTTGTTTTTTTCTTTAGGTACACGCTGTTCGCGTTTGTTACCTATTGTTTCCCTCCACTGTGATTGTTTCGTTCCTCCACTGTTTCTTTTTCCACACTTCCTTTTCTTCACTTAAATAATAAATAATATTAGTAAAAAATAAATATCAACTAATAAAAATCAATAAAATCAAGTAATAAAATATATCATTCAATAAAAATCAACAATTATTTTCAAAAAATCACAATCAATAAAAATCAACAAATAAAATATGAGTATATAATGAACAATAAAAAATACCCAAAAATTACACGAAGTTGGAGTTTGCATCGTTGGAATGCAACGAAAATTAATTTCTCCCAACAACTCATGTTTTTTTCTGCCGGTTAAGGCTCCAAAAATAGTTCAAACGTTTCCACGTACTCCCATCAGAAATTCACGACCTCAATTTGCGAAAAAAAAGGCTTTGGATAATGATTTTAAAAAAACGTAAAACGAGCAATACCGTTGCATTCCAACGACGCCAACTTCAGCGTCATCAAATTGCAGCAACCCTAAGATTTGCGTGATTCTCACGCGATAGTGAAGAACAAAAAAATTCGAGATGAAAAATTGCAGTGAGATTCTCAGTCCCCTAATTATTAATTTGCCATGAGTGTATTTCGATTATTCGTTTTTTCAACACGCCTCCCCGTTTGGAGAACAATGCCGAGCGTGCTGGAGGAAATTGTCGAGGCGTCATAACGACTTTTGTACAAAAAAAAATCTTTGGAAAGATCCTTCGACTAATTTCTCACAGAAACGAGAAATCAAACGGCTTGAACGTAAAATACCGCGAGCTGCGTTGCTTCGATCGTTTCGAATTCACATGGCCGTCGCAAAAATCGATCCTCGACGAAGAATTGAAATAATTGGTGCCTCTTCGGACTTATTCTCGCATCGAAACGAAAAGCCCGGAATTATAGATACGAGCTTCCGCGTATGCGATTTTTTTTCGCGCCTTTTTGTTCGAATCTCGCGCACGCGCAGAGCCTCGCGGCGAGGAAAAATGCACGATCGCGGCGTTGAGGAGATCGAACGTTTGGCAATACCATATAATGGTGCGGCGTTTGTATAACCACTTAATAGCACGTTTTCCCTATGGCTATTTATAGCGAGAGAAGCTGTGCAACAGGTTACCGCCTACGTTTCAGAAACATTATAAGAACTACATATATATACATGTGCATATATATATATATATATATATATATATAAGTATATATATATAAGTATATATATACATGTGTGTATATATATAGGCAGTAGAGAGCATAAGGGAGATCGAGGCATGGGGTGAAGGCGCGAGAAGCACACGTTTAATCGAGCAAGGGCGTTTATATACGAGATCGCTCGGATGATTACGCCAGAGGGGAGGTTTAATCTTTTTTCTTCTCGAATATGAATTATATCCTGCGTTTCGCTGGCATTCGTAAAAAAAACAACCATGAACGTTGCGTATGCACACATATCTATGTATCGACACCCACATATATTGAGTGTGGAGTAAAAGGAGTAAGAACTATATGTATATTTGTTTATTTGGTTTTTCAAGAGTAAGCATTTTAAGAGAATTAAGTGAGAGAAAAAGGAGAAGAGAAAAGAGAAGAATTCAAGAGAAAGAGTAAGAAGTTTGACGGAATTTAATTTGAGAGAAAAGAGTAAGAATTGTAAGAGCATTTTAAGAGAATTTTAAGCGAATTTAATTTAAGAGAAAAGAGTAAGAATTTGAAGAAAATTTTAAGAGTATGGAATATATATTTCTTTGTTTATTTAGTTTTTAATTTATTTATGGATAAGGTTCCAAACGCCCCTCCGATCGAGCTGAACTTTTGCACAAACGGTTCCCTTGATATTTTGAGCCAACCCCTAAAGGCATTTTTGGCGACTCGCAATAGTTTTCGAGATTTTTAATTTTTAAGTTTTTTTTTCAGGGTTGGATTCCAAATCCCCTCTCCGATCGAGCTGAATTTTTGGCATAAACCTTTCTTTTAATATCTTAAGACAACCCCTAAAGGGATTTCTGGCGACTCGCAATAGTTTTCGATATATTGAACTTTAAAGTTTTTTTTTAACGCGTGCTGACTATATCTTGTCTGCTGGGTCTCCTTTTGTCCAAACAAAAATACCCAAATAAACGGAAACCCAAAAACTATTGCGCGTCGCCAAAAAATGGGAAATGGAAGGAGAGAGGGAGAACGAGAGCGCACGAATTCGTGGTGCCCAGCCTAGGATGAGCCTATTTTTACTCCTTTTTTTATTGCCTTTTTTCCTTGCTCGCCTGTTATATACTACGTACCATCGGGGGGGATAATTTCCTTCCGAGGAAGTGAGCAATTCCGGAGACTCGACGAGTCTAAAAGAGGCAAGAAAAATAGAGAAAACGAAAAAAAACTTTCTACCTCTTACGAGATTTGCTTCTCGCTCTTCTCTTTAAATTTTATACTATCCGCCCGTCTCTTCCTCCGCAAGAGAAGCTTGTTTGCAATTAGGATAAATTCGTTCTCACATCGTCATGGTCGTCAGTAAGGAGGGTGGGCCGGAAGAGAGCAACTTGAAAAAAAAGCGTCAACGTATCTTCTTTCTCTTTCTCTTTTCCTTCCCCTTCCCAATACCCAATTGATTCGTTGAAATAAACGATCGAAAATTTTTATTCGCACAATTTTATTATACACACATTTCATTCATTACGTAATATGTTCTGTTGCTAGAACGTTTTTTTTTTTCATATTTGATATATATGGCTGATTCAAAATAATAACGAGCTGCAAATAGCATTTATGGAAATGAAAAAAATTCCACGAAACTCATGATTATTCGTCAATTTTTATCTCTTTCGTTTCTTCAGTATTTCATTCGTTTGTGATTGTTTGTTTTTTTTTTTAATGTCATCTTTGTTACGTTTGTTCACAGTGATTGTAATTATCTCCATAGCGCAATGTCCATTAGCCTGAATGCTGTTCAAAATTTCAAGCTGTGTTTTGTGCAAGATTTATCGTAATCGATTTAATAATCGTAATCTTAGTAATCGTAATCGATTTAATGAACGTTATTAACTTCATACGATCGTTCACACCACCTTAAGTGCTTATTAATTATGATCAATCTCTTATTAGTGATAATAAGGACTTATTATTATTCATGCGTAACTACTAATTAAATAGGTGCTGCTTGATAAGTAATGACTAATTTGATAATTACTAATCAATACGTCATTGCCAATTTACACTGAGAGAAAATGGTATTTGCAACAAACGCCCATGGGGAAGGAGGGGATAGTAAAATTCGTTGTAGTTTATTGACACCGCAATCATATGGTTTACACGACTATAAGCGAATACATACCTAAACATATGAATTTGGATGGCGTTTTGACTATTCTGTCTGGGATAATGTTCCGGAAAGGACGTAGGTCCGATAAATTTGAGAATTTCGTGTGCCCATATATTTTGACTCGCTGATCACGAATATCAAAATGAAAACACCCGCAAATTTGATTTTCGATGTCAAAACTCACGAAAACTGATTTTTCAAAAGATTTTTCTATTTTATTGTAATAAATGTTGGTTTTAGAAAAAAATGTTTTCTCCAAAAGTTGTAACCTATAAAAAGATTGATCTTTTATGGTGAATACAGGTTTTGTCCAAAACCAAACTGTTTCGAGAAAAATGAAATAATGCTTCAATAAGTAAATTAGACTCCATTAATTTCGATATTATCTACACACAACACGCATACTCAAACAGAATCTACGAAAAGTCGATTTGAAAAATTCGACCTACGAAAAGTTTGTCCCTCGGAAAATTGAACCTACGGAAAATTCGTTCCTCGGAAAATTCAACGTACGAAAAATTCGTTCCTCGGAAAATTCGTACTTCGGAATATTTAACCTACGAAAAATTCGTTTCATAGAAAATTCAACCAACGGAAAATTCGTTCCTAGGAAAATTCAACCTACGAAAAATTCGTTCCTTAGAAAATTTCACCAACGGAAAATTCGTTCTTCGGAAAATTCAACCTACGAAAAATTCGTTCCTCGGAAAATTCAACCCACGGAAAACTCGTTCCTCGGAAAATTCAACCTACGACAAATTCGTTCGTCGGAAAATTCGGCCCTCAAACCTAAACAAACCAACACAACCAAACCCAAACGGAACAAAGAAACCAACTTAATCAAATCTTTACAAATAAAGCATAAATATATCAGGATGAATTACGTCTACTTATTGCTACGAATATACATTTAAAAACTACGTATAGTGTCCTACTAGGACACTAGGACACTAGGAATATAGTAGGTTTAAAAACCTACCATATTATGTAGTATTTAACAATAAACGTAAGTTTGTAAGACCGATTGCGGTTAACACATGTACATAATTCATGCAACTGCTAAAATACCAATGAGCAGTTATACTTTTGGCAGTCACTATGGCTATATAATATTATTGTCCCCTCAGGGAAATATAAATATATTTTTCTCAGTGCAATCATTATTATACTGTTTATAATTAAATTTAAACTCTTATTAATTATTACTAAGCTCCCATTATTATTCATGACCCCTCATTAATAATTATTAATAATTCGTTATAAATAATAATAAAGACTTGTTAATAATAAATAATTACTAATTTAATAATTACTAATTTAATAATTACTAATTGATGAGTAATTACTAAATCCGATTATTATTATTCTGATTATAATAATAAATAAATTCTTATTAATTATTGATAAGGACTTATCATTATCAATAATTTTGAAATTAAGAATTTCATACGATCGTTGAACTTCCCTTAAAACCGTACTATCGTAGATTCCATTGTACGGGGTCTTCCCCCTCATCACATTTCCCAGCATATTCCACTTAACATCCCTTAGAGACTTACTATTATTGATAATTTCTTATGAATAATTCCAAGGTTGAATAAGGCTACTAATATTATCATTAGCAATTACCAATTTAATAATAATTATACCGATTATAATTATAATGAAATTGTTATTAACTATCAATAATCACCAATTATCGTTGATAATTTTTAAATTATAACCGATTTACATTATTCCTAAGAATCCAAACCAATCAGACCATAATCGTGTGAAAAAACTCAAAAATGTCTGTACTCACTCAAGTACCGTTGCTGCTGCTGCTGTCTCAATTCCCGGTCAGCGTGACGGCTGCAAAAAAAACGAGACGAAATCAATAAAATAAAAGGAAGCTCGTCAGAACTCGTTTACGCGGGGCTGCTGTGCCACTCGTTTTTTTTTTCAATTCTGTTTTTTTCCGTCTTTTTCCCATGATTATCAAAAATTCACATTTAAGAACGTCGCGTGTTCGAATGTAATCTTGACAATAGCGAAACGCAATTTGCGCATTTAATTTCCTATCCGTCTGTCTGCGGCGCAAATTTAAAGTGTCACCAAAAAAATGCGAAAAAAAAATCATTTTGGCACAAAACGTTGCTCCTTTCGAGAATCATTCCACATACATAAATTGCATACATAAATATGTACGTGTTTATGTATGTAGGTGGATACAGGGTGGCCCAAAAGTGACGTTCGAAAGAAACGTTTAAATGCCTATCGAATCACTCCCATTTATGTTATACGATCTCTTTTGCTTTTCGAGAATTTTTTTCTCACTTGTCTCTCTTGTGTGTGTACTTTCCTCGGGGTTTTTTTTACTCGTGTTACCGTTGGGAAGCGCATGGTTGAGCAATAAACAAATGGCGAACTGAACGCTCATGTAATGCTTTAGGTTTTGATCGAAAGTTTAAAAAATATTTTTGATATGATTGGTCACTAAAGTTACGATAATAAAAAAAAAATACTTATGCTAGTCTAAATGAACGCCAATTGCTTTAAAAAAACTTTTAAAATTAATTAAAACATTGGCTAAAGGAAAACTCGAAAGAAAAATGTAAAAATGTTTTTTTCTCGAAAGACAACAAAGGTCGCTGTACATGCACGGGGGTGATTCGGATAAGTATGTGGTCGGGCTCTACTGCTAAAAAAGCACTGCTAAAGAAGTACTGCTAAAGGCTCTACTGCTGAAACTGTACTGCTAAACGGGCTCTACTGCTGAAAGCTCGACTGCTAAAGAGATACTGCTAAAAGGCTTCACTGCTAAAAGCGGTACTGCTGAAAGGTGTACTGCTAAATGGGCTCTACTGCTAAAACTGGTCTGCTGAAACTAGCTTCTGACGGAGGGCTCAGATAAGTCGCACTGATGGAGGTTATACTGTACTTTTTGCGGTTTTTTGACGATTTTTTGGGATTTTAGTTTAACAGTCCAGTTTTTACTGGACTACTGAACTAAGCTAGACTAAACTGGACTTAATTAAACTAAAGTTAATTTCACTATTAAACTAGACTATTTACTGGACTATTAAACTAACTGGACTATTAAACTAACTGGACTATTAAACTAACTGGACTATTAAACTCACTGGGCTATTAAACTAACTGGACTATTAAAACTGGACTATTTAGCAGTCCAGTTTTACCACTAAAACTCATTTAGCACTAGAGCTTTTAGCAGTACAATTTTAGCAGTAGAGCTTTTAGTAGTACAGTTTTAGCAGTAGAGCCCGTTTAGCAGTAGAATTTTTAGCAGTTCTTTTTTAGCCGAGAGCCCTAGTACCGATAAGTATGACGATGTTGGAAAGGTGTCAATATCAAAAGTAACCATTAAAATATCGATAAATAAAAAATAATGAAAGTAACTAATAAAATATGAGTAAAAAATAAATGATAAAATTAACTAATAAAACATATGTAAATAAATTTTAAAAAATATAATTACACGACGTTAAAGTTTGCATCGTTGAAATGCAGCGAACATTAATTCAATTACATTAGTCCATTTTTTGCCGTTTCAGGCTGCAAACATCGCTCAAACGATTTCTACGTATTCTGATTAGAAATTTCGACCTCAAATTGAAAAAAAAGGCTTTCGATAATGATACAACTAAAGAAATAAAAATGAATTAAAAAAAAATATCGTTGCATTCCAACGATGCAAACTTTAACGTCATTGAGATTTTCCTTCTGGATGTCACTCTTCGGGCCACCCTGTACATATGAATATGAAGAGAAAAAAAAGATTCCGGATACATCCATGAAATGGACCATATCCACACACCTGTAAAAAGGACATCACGTTCCTTGCTCCACTTGCGCGACCGCTCGCCGCCCTGGAGCTGCGGTCGGGCGCGGCAAAAGTGCAACGGAGAGAAAGACGAGTGAAGTAATCAAGGGTCCAATTATGGGGCTTCTTGTTTTTTCCATTTTTCACGCATAAACGCATACGGGAGAGCGACAGAGGGAGAGGGTGAGCGAGACAGACATAGACACACGTGCACGCTGTCAATTTAATGCTGTGCTGTTTTTTTTTAATTATTTTTATTCTTCGGGGGTAAATTTAGCGCACGTACACGCACATAGACCGCAAACATACACATTGATGCATATGTATGTACACGGAGAAGGGTGGCCTTCAGGCTGAAAAGTGTTATTATTATTGTCGATAGCAAGTAATGCTGAAGTAATAGCAAAAAAAAAAAATCTCACTGACGTTGAAAATCCTAATAGAGGTACTTTAAGGGGTTTCCGTGAGCTTGAAATTTCGAAACTCTATTTTTTATTGCTCAGCTTTATAGCATAGGGTCTTAAGTTTAATATGTGACAAAGATTTTGTAAAAATTCTAAAAATTCACCATACTGTGACAATTTTTGTGAAAAGTCAGATCGCTCACTGGTGTACGGCGTACCCCCTGCTGCAATTGATCCTTTTTTCTTTCGCCTTTTTTTGTCGAACACTATGGTTAATGGAACTCAAAATTCAATGGTCCGATTCACTTCAAATTTTGACACAGCATAGTTTATAAGATTTTCTGTCATATGACCGAATGATTTTTCCATCTATTAATCCATTTGTTAACAACAAATTATGAAAGTAATATCTTTCTTGAAAATCGAACTTTTTTTTTACAGCTCGCCATTTCTGTAATTTTCGATATTTCAAAAAAGTATCCATACGAAAGTTTCATCATTATCCCAAAAGTACATTTTGTAATGTTTCATTTCAGGCGACCATACACGGAAAAAACAGGGGCCTCGGAGTTACTAGGTAGGTACCCTCCTTAAGGTTTTCCATTTACTTTCCTAACACCCTGTATATACACGAGTGGATGAGGAAAGATCGAGTGGATATTACGGCGTGTGCGAGTGAAAAAAAAAACTTCATAAATAAAAAAAAATCATTTCGGAAGTTCGGATGCGAATGGGCTTCTTACTTATTGCGGCGCCGAAGAAACCGGCAGGTCATCCCGTTATGCAGGCAGGACCTCGTTACGGACACACATCCTCGTTTGCGCAAGAGCCTCCGGACGCAAGGAGAGCAAACACACACACACACCCAGACACACACACACACACACACACACACACACACACACACACACACACACACACACACACACACACACACACACACACACACACACACACACACACACACACACACACACACACACACACACACACACACACACACACACACACACACACACACACACACACACACACACACACACACACACACACACACACACACACACACACACACACACACACACACACACACACACACACACACACACACACACACACACACACACACACACACACACACACACACACACACACACACACACACACACACACACACACACACACACACACACACACACACACACACACACACACACACACACACACACACACACACACACACACACACACACACACACACACACACACACACACACACACACACACACACACACACACACACACACACACACACACACACACACACACACACACACACACACACACACACACACACACACACACACACACACACACACACACACACACACACACACACACACACACACACACACACACACACACACACACACACACACACACACACACACACACACACACACACACACACACACACACACACACACACACACACACACACACACACACACACACACACACACACACACACACACACACACACACACACACACACACACACACACACACACACACACACACACACACACACACACACACACACACACACACACACACACACACACACACACACACACACACACACACACACACACACACACACACACACACACACACACACACACACACACACACACACACACACACACACACACACACACACACACACACACACACACACACACACACACACACACACACACACACACACACACACACACACACACACACACACACACACACACACACACACACACACACACACACACACACACACACACACACACACACACACACACACACACACACACACACACACACACACACACACACACACACACACACACACACACACACACACACACACACACACACACACACACACACACACACACACACACACACACACACACACACACACACACACACACACACACACACACACACACACACACACACACACACACACACACACACACACACACACACACACACACACACACACACACACACACACACACACACACACACACACACACACACACACACACACACACACACACACACACACACACACACACACACACACACACACACACACACACACACACACACACACACACACACACACACACACACACACACACACACACACACACACACACACACACACACACACACACACACACACACACACACACACACACACACACACACACACACACACACACACACACACACACACACACACACACACACACACACACACACACACACACACACACACACACACACACACACACACACACACACACACACACACACACACACACACACACACACACACACACACACACACACACACACACACACACACACACACACACACACACACACACACACACACACACACACACACACACACACACACACACACACACACACACACACACACACACACACACACACACACACACACACACACACACACACACACACACACACACACACACACACACACACACACACACACACACACACACACACACACACACACACACACACACACACACACACACACACACACACACACACACACACACACACACACACACACACACACACACACACACACACACACACACACACACACACACACACACACACACACACACACACACACACACACACACACACACACACACACACACACACACACACACACACACACACACGTGCGCGGTCACCTTCTCGATGAGCAGGAAGAGGCGCGAACAGAGAGTATCCGAGTGCAATTTAGTTTCTTACTTTCGATAAACGTCCAAATGAACACTGCGGTTTTAAGGGCAGGGAGCGTTGCGTGTTGCGCGAGACACGTGCATTTGAAAGGACCCGATCTCTTGTACGGATAGTGCGTATACGTACACTCGTAATTTGGCATTTTGTGGCTTTGGCGGATGTTGTTGTAAAGTACGTCGGGGAATTCTCGTAGATATCGCATGTTAGAGGCTTTCTTGCCCATTGGCGGAGGATAATGAGGCGGGAATTGTTTTGCGGATGAACAAGAATATTCTAAAGGAACTTCTTATTTTTGTTTTTTTTTTTTTTAATTTCAACTGTTTGGAGAGCGCGTCTCGTTGGGTGAAAAATTCTTATGATTTGAAAATTATTTGTGTAAGCAATTCTTCAGAATTTTGTACCAAAATTTATTGCTATGCCGACTGTTTATTTTTTTATTGTTTCGTTGTATTATTATATTGTAATCAACAATTATTATTATATCAAATATTATATTATAATATTATAATCAACAATTATTATTATATCAAATATTATATCATAATATCATAACCAACAATTATTATTACTTATCAGAAATTATTATTTGTATTGTTCTGTGTAAAATATTCTCGTCTATTTTGCCTATTATATTATTGTTGATGATTATGTTAATGATATTAATGTAGCACTTGCACTATTATTATTTTTATTATTATTATTGTGATTATTATATTAAGGCGCAGCACAACCGTGACGGGTAAAAAAATGATTTTTTAAAATTTTCTCTAAGTTTTACACAGTCAAGTATATGTGAAAAAATTTCAAAAAAATATTGTAAATTGACCAAGTTACAAACGATTCAGCGAGAGCAGGTAGCGCAACGTACAAGTAAAACTGTATACTAAAAACGTATACTGACCCGACCAACATCGTAACTTTAGCTATAATTGTCCGACTTTTAATTTAAAGAAGAAAAAATCGGCAATTATAGTAGCTATCATCGGACGTGGCTGTTTTTTTTTCTTTCGAAATTTTGTATTTCTCAAACCTCCGAAAATAAGTGAAGATTTCGCCAAAATTATACTTATTTTGTCAAGTCCCGCCATTGAATGATTTTTTTTTTTTTGAGAAACGTCTTTGAAGAACGAGAACTACATTTATATAGAGTATAAAAGTTTTTTATTTTCTTTTTTCGGACCAACCATTGTCGAGTTATCGATCCTGCCGTTGGACCACATTTTTTATGCAGAGGCTCTGTCATACCTCAATAAATTTGTTAATTTTTTTCGAATAAAAATGTACGCGAAACAAGTTCAATGTATGCTTTAAAATACCTTTTTTTCCAAATCCCAAATTAATAA
>OX632362.1:38720380-38855380 GCA_951751655.1 Ophion costatus | reverse complement strand
AAAAGTGACATTCGAAAGGAAAATCTAGATGCCTCATATCAATGACTATCCATGACGTTGAAGTTTGCATCGTTGGAATGCAACATGTTTTTTTTTAATCATATTTTACTTCTTTATTTTTATCATCCAAAAGGTTTTTTTGCAAATTGAGGTCGTCAATTCTTTGATGAGGATACGTAGACCGTTTGAGCGAATTTTACAGCCTGAATCGGGGAAAAAAATTGAGTAATGAAAATGAATTAATTTTCGTTGCATTCCAACGATGCAGACTTCAACGTCATACTTATCGAAATCACCCCCATGTACGTTCTATGATATTTGTTACTTTTCGAGAGAAAAGCATTAGAACATTTTCTTTTAGCTTTCCCTTATGACGGGTTATTTTTTTTTCACTTTGTTTATGGACTTGCCTGGTAGTTTTTTTTTAAGCAATTGGAAGTCATTTCGATTAGTACAAGTATATTTTTTCATCATCTGAACTTTGGTGACTTATCTTCTCGAACTATTTTGTCAAGCTTTTGATTAAAATCCATGGTATTCACGATCTTTCTCGCTTTGCGAGACAAAAGCATCCTTCAATTTTTAATCATCCGTTCCTGTATGACAGGTCATTATTCTTTCCTTTTTTGGTATGGACTATCCTCTCAGAATTTTTTTTCGAAGCAATTGGGAGTCACTTTGACGAGTACTTTTTTTTGTATCATCCGTACGTTAGTGACATCCGCCGGAACTTAATTTTCGAACTCGTGATGAAAATCTGAAGCCTCTGGGTTGGTGTTCAGTTTGCCATTTATTTATTTCTCAACGGTGCACTTCACAACGATAAGACGAGTGAAAAAATCGCAATGAAAGTACACACACAAAAAAGAAAAATTAAAAAATGCTTTTTCCTCCAAACTTAAAAATGATCGTAGATGGGGGGGTGGGTGGTGGATGATTCGGATAGGCATTCGATTCGAGATATCTAGATTTCCCTTGTGGCCGTTACTTTTCGGACGACCCTGTACATGTATATATTAAAAATGGATGTAACAACTTCTTGAGATCTCGATCGAGACAACGAAACGTCCGGTACAGAACCGTTATATGCGCAGCTTCAATTTTCTTCTCCGGTAACGCGCGAACTGCTGCGGATACGTCGATCGGCCAAAGTACCTCGTAATTTACTGTATGTACACAGACACACACACCCATATATATATATATATATATATACATTTTGTTCTGGCGATATAAATTCGAACGCTTGGCCACCAGAAACAAAAATAATAAAGAAAAGTCGTCCGAGGGTGTGAGAGCGACGGAACAAAAACAGTGTGGCGGGTTCCAATTCACAGACGAAAAGAAAATAACCTCTATCGAAATATATATAATATATAAGTAAATTTATACTATTTATATATAATATATAAGTAAAGGAAATATATAAGTAAAGGAAGAGAAAAAAGTGTAACCTCACGACCGTTAAACTGGAACCGAAACCCACTCAACCAGCATATGTGAAAAAATCCGTGGGTCTATATACACACATGTATATAGATGGGTTTTTTTTTCTCCAAATATCGTCTCATCGAGCTTTACACGCCCACGAGTGAAACAGAAGACAAAAAAACTGTGAACGAGTCCATGAGAACAAAAAAGTATCCCTCCAGAGACAGTCATTATAAACGAACAATCGCGATTCCCTTTTTGTCTCATTTTGAGAAGAATGGGTTTCATTACAGAAGGGCAATCGTCTTGGGAAAAATTCTCGAGATAATGATTTTTAACCCTTTTCACGTGAGTCAATGTGTACCTCTGTCCTCTTCTGTACCATTGCCTTCGGTTGTAGACAAAGCAAAGGCAACGAAATTATATTTATGAGGGTGCATGTGTGATATATTTATTTTTTTAAAATTTTTCGTCTACCACTAAAGGGGCCCTGACTCGTTTATATATATCCCCAGTTCCGTCTTATACTCTTGCGGGTTTTTACGTATTACCCTTTCCTATCGCTCCCTGCCTGCTTTTCGCTAGTCTAACCTAATCTTCCTTTTAATATCTTCACATTTTTATATATTTTTGATATCGCGATATCTTTGATTTTAATATCTTGGTATTTTGATATCTATCATTTAGATGTCTAATATATTGATATCTTTGATTTTGAGATCTTTGTAATATATTCATATTTTGATATCTTTGATTTTAATGTATTTTTGATATCTTGATATCTTGATATCTTGATATCTTTGATTTTGATATATTTTTTATATCTCCATATTTTCGTATAATTGATTTTGATATCCTGACATCTGTGATTTAGATATTTTTTGAATATATTGATATTTTGATATCGTTGCTTTTCATATCTTTTCAATATCATGATATCTCGATATCATTGAATTGGATATCATTTTTATATTTTGATACCAAACATCAAGATGACAAATATTAAGAAACATTCATTTTTTGTATCTTTTTAATATCTTGATATCTTGATATCTTTGAGCTGGATATCATTTTTACATTTTGATTCGAAATATCAATATAAAAATGTCAAGCAATCTTTGATTTTGATATCGTTTCAATATCTTGATACTTGTGATTGAGATGCCTGTTGAATATCTTTATATCTTTGAATTGGATATCATTTTTACATTTCGATACGAAATATCAAGATAAGAAATACCACGAAATCTTTGATTTTGACATCTTTTTAATATCTTCGTATCTTGATATCATTGATCTTGAATCCTAACATTGTTTTTTCCCCTCAGGGTGCGACCTCTCAACCCGTAGGAGGGTAACATCGTCGCGGTGTCTTTATTTCTCGAAAGTGTATGGGAATTGTCAAAAGCTCGGGCGTGCTTTATGCAGAGCGCGAGGTATAAGTGCACCGTTTGTGCACACGAGCACCACACGTTCCGTGCACGCTTCGTCCCGGAAGCTCGCCCTTCGGGGTAACAAACGGCAATAATAACTTTGCCGTACGCGTGTATACGACTACGGGAACAGACGAAATTTGCGGCGGAATGGTAGTAGCAAAATAGCAACAGTTCCCACATATTTATGTGTAGATTCGTAGGACGCCGTGCAAAGGGTCGTAGGACGCCGTACACGCGAGCCGATACGCGGACGGAGGGAAAGCCTCGAACGAGGTTTAAAAGAAGAAGAAAAAAAAAGGAAACCAGGGGGAAAAAGCAGAAGAGAGATAGAGAGGGTGTGCACACGGGGCAGGCACACGCATTTGCCTCGAGAGCGGCACACGAGGACAGGTGGCGACGGGAACCAGGGAACCTCGAAGCCACCGAGTTCTCACGCGCGAAACTTCCAGCTGCCACGAGACGAGGAGGAGGACGACAACGCGCATACACCACCACCACTAAGACGAGAGACTCTCAGATCCTTGTTGAGCTATCAGTCGTGTATGCTGAACGGTCTCTCTCTCTCTCTTCCTCTCGCCCTTTCTCTGTCCTTTTTACTCTTTCTCTTTTTCCTGCTCTCTTTCTGTCTCTCCGCTGCACCATTTCTTTTTAGGTGTCTCCTTTGGGCCCTTTCGTTCTTGTTTGCGCCCTTCTCTCCTTTACGCCCTTTCGCCCTCCTTCTCGCCATTTCTCTCTGTCCCTTCCGCACTTTTGCTCTTCTTATCGCCCTCTCTCTCTCTCTCTCTCTTTCTCTCTCTCTCTCTCTCTCTCTCTCTCTCTCTCTCTCTCTCTCTCTCTCTCTCTCTCTCTCTCTCTCTCTCTCTCTCTCTCTCTCTCTCTCTCAGATTTTTAGATTATCTCTACCTTCGATCTACTCGGCTCGACGCGCTGACATTAATACCTTTAAGGGGGGATTGTCTTTTTTTTTCGCAAAATTTACCGCTTTTTGGGAATTTTTTTGTGAAGAAAGTATACAACGGAAAACTTGTGAAACTTGGCATATAGTTTTATTGATCTGTTTACTAAATACAAAAAAATTTTTAAACAATTTCATCAAAAAATCCGCCTCCCACCCCCCTCGACGCGCGATGGTCCTTTTTTGATGGTGTGCACGATTACAGCCTTCACGTTCATCCTGCAACAAAAACCCAAAAAGCATTTTACTTTAGACACATATAGCTATCGTTCGATGAAGGGGAAAAAAAAAGAAAAAAAAAATTGACGATTTGGTGACGTTTTGAACTTGAAGTATCGATTTTTCGAAAAAAATTGATCGATTTTTTGTTATAAATAAAAAACTATTAAACGTATTGCTTTTTTGCTTCATCAAACGATAGCTATATGTGTCTAAAGTAAAATGCTTTTTGGGTTTTTTCTTGCGGGATGAACGTGAAGGCTGTAATCGTGCACGCCATCAAAAAAGGACCATCGCGCGTCGAGGGGGGTGGGAGGCGGATTTTTTGATGAAATTGTTTAAAAAATTTTTTGTATGTAGTAAACAGATCAATAAAACTATATGCCAAGTTTCACAAGTTTTCCGTTGTATACTTTCTTCACAAAAAAATTCCCAAAAAGCGGTAAATTTTGCGAAAAAAAAGACAATCCCCCCTTAACATACCACTTCATCGTACAGCTACGTTCAGGAACTCATTTGTCTTAGCAGCTAAATATTTCTGGCATTCACTTCCGCTAACGACCAGATCATCACCTACTCTTACCATTTTCAAGGAAAGACTCTTTGCGCATCCCTTTGAACAGGACGTATCGAGTTTCTAGTCTTGCGGTTGGCTAGTCTTCGTTGCACTGTTTTTACCACACCACTCCGAAGGTTTCCGGAGGTTTCAGTTTTTAATCTTTAATTTTTAATTTTAATTTAATTTTAGTTTTAATTTTACTTTTAATCTTATTCTATTCTACTTATATTTTTATATTGCGTTATTTGTTATGTTTCTTGCTTTAGTATAGTTTTATTTGCATTGTATCGCTTCTCTGCTTATATATTTTATTTCCATGTTATATTTATGGTTATTTTTATTTTCATTATATTGTAATGCAAAGGGTAAACTATGGCACTTATAACTGTGATGACATCGTTTCTTCTAGACGAAAGTGATTTTTGTATACTCTATTTGTTACATCTGTTATTTTTGTTATTTTAACCACTCCGAGTGGTGTTTCTCTATAGTTTTAGATACTTCTTTCATTTATGTTTACTTTACTTGTACCGAGTTGCCTAAAGGTATACACCAAGGCATATAATAAACAATCAATCAATCTCCCTCTCTCTCTTCTTCTCTTCCTCCCTTTTCCAGTTCGTGTCTCCCTTCCTCTCCCTTTCGCCCTTCGTGTCTCTGTGTCTCTCCCTTCCTCTGCCCCTCTCTGATGGACACCCCTCGCAATCCTGCGCAACCCTACACGGGGGTTGAACCCGTTGGACCGGGTGGATAAAGGGTCGCTGGTGTAAAAATTGCGACACAGTCGTTTGCGGCGACTCGAGAATTTCAATCCGTGAATAAACGATACTACAGGGAGATCCGTTTTTTTCCTCGTCCCATCAATGCTTCGTTGCGCGTCGTTAATCGTCGAAAGGGTTGCTTTCGTTGTCTTTCGTTCCGACAGCGCGTATGAGCTGTTCCGATGGGCAGACACGAGTGATGTCCATTATGCGTAACTGGAAAGAAGAAGGGAGCATTGACTGGGGCCCTCGCCACCCTTATTGCCATTCACAATTTGGCGCCCATTGACCACGTATGGAGCTAACGCCTGATATAGTTTTTTCTCTCTCTCTTCCTCTCACTCGGTCGCCCTTTCTCCCTTCCGTTGCTCAGGGTCAGTTTTACGAGCTTGCCCACTGCGCGAATGTCCGGGGTGGGTCCCGCACGACCCTCCATCCCATCACGGCTTATTTTAGTTAACCTTCCGGCCTGGATTGTTTGGAGGGCTCGACACAGGTGCGCTCCGCGGCGTGACGATCATTACCGGAGTTGCGGACGCAAATGGTTTACCATCTAAACGAACCATTGTTAAACTCGTCGTGGTTCGATGGTGCTAGACACGACATCCCAAAAAAGTGTGAAAATTCTTCGAATTTATTGAAAGGTAACTGCCCTCGCGATTCACTCATTTTTTATACGCCATTGGTGTATATACGAGGGTAGATAAAAAAGTAATGCCTCCTGTGTTATAAAAACTTTATTAATGAACATATGACAGCACAAGTTATTACAGATTATAGCACGAACTGTCCTCTACACAAAACTACCGTTCAAAATAATCACGATTAGTGTGCACACATTTACGCCATCGTTTAAGCCAGGCATCAAAACCACTTTGGAATATTTCAGGATTTTGCTTTTTAAGCCATGCTTTTAACGCTGTTTTAACGTCGTCTAAGTCATTGAATTTTACACCACGTAAGTTCTCTTTCATAGGTTCAAACGAGTAAAAGTCAGACGGTGCCAAATCAGGGGTGTAGGGTTGAACTGTAATGCGCCTGTCTTCTCGAATCATTTGATCAGCATGCTCTCGATTTGCATCTGTGACTGAAGTTGTTGGCCGGCCGCTTCTCGGTTTATCAGTAATTTCTGTTTCTCCGCTTTTAAACTTCACCCAACGCCGCACATTGCTAATGTCCATAACGGCGTCTCCATAAACATATTTTAAGCGATTATGTATTTCTATAGGTGTACAACCTTCTTCTGCCAGAAATTCAATGACGGCTCTTTCTTTTAGCTTCAGATCCATGGTTCCAATTAGTTAATCTAAAAAAGAATAGACCATATAAGTGGCCCAAGGTTAGCTTTATAATACAATATATAGATAGTTCAGTAACTGTGTAGGAAGTAAAATTTAGAGCGCTGGAGGCATTACTTTTTTATCTACCCTCGTATATTGAGAAAGTCTGTGAAAGTTGAAGAAAAAATACAAATGATTGAAAGAGCTATCAAGTTACATTCAAGTTCCTCGCAATAGATGACCAAAAGTTCCACTCATTTTGAGGCATCAATGTACACCCTTGAGAACCATTGAAGTCCGTAATCGGCACAGGCAGGTTGATTTTCTTCGAATGAAAGTCGTAGATAATTGGTGGCATTAAGGAAGTTAGGAACATTGAAAAGGAACGGGTTGGAGAAGGTGAGACCTCATTTGGAGCAAGCACTGTTTTCGCGGCTTCTCTCGTTTCGCATGGTAGGGCTGTGATCCACTAAATCACGAATACACCTGGTGGTAATAGCGCCTGGAAGGCGATGTACCGTCGAACCTGCCAGCATTTCGGGTTGCTCGAGGCTACCAAGGTGACTCACCCCGGTTCCCTCAATCGTAGTGTTAACTCATGGATTACCCGGCAATTAATTGATATGCCGATGGTGTTCGTTTGGGATTGCTCATTAGTGAAGCGAGTGGCCCTCGGTTGTGCAAACTGACGGGAGACCGTGCAACAGGCCAAGTGTTGGTTCAACCGGAATTTCAAAGTGAGAGGCAGGAAAACCAATTTGTGCCGATATTTATTAGAGCCAAAGTGGTGGCAATACATGGAGACATTGCGGGTTGCTACAGATGAAGTTCGCCTTTGTTTGGGTTCTTTCCAGTCCGTTTCCATAAATCTCAAACCGATCCTTTTTGGCACAATTGGATCGAAGGACGAGAGACTTTGGATAGCATTCAGCCTTGGCGGATCCGGATGAAACAAAGTGCACCCAATTTCTGGAAAGGTTTATTTCCATGTACCAAATGGATTTCCATGGTTTAGGAAAACTGCTTTAGTAGTCTTCACGCCAACTTCGCTTTAACAGTCAGGCAGCCGGGGCAACATTACCCAAACTGATGGATATCGTCTCAGCATCGTGTTCTTACTGTACCACCTTATTTACATCCTGAAAAAAACGTATGAACAGGTAGGAACTACAATTTCATAATATGAGTGACATACTATTGAACGAGAAATTGTAAATTTGTCAATTGGCAAGTGTCTTTTCTAAGTATCTATCCATTTTCTAACTATCTATCTATTTCGGGAAAGCTCATCGGGAGGATTGAATATTTAGGTTGATTTCTACGAACTGATAATCAACGGACGATAACATGAATCTGTCTCCGATACGTCTGGCACGATCAATTTTAATGATTTTGTCTCGGTATCGCGATCTTTCGGAATGACATAGCAAAATGTAAAACTTTATGCTTCTCAGCCCCCCTCGGAGTCATCCAGGCACTATTTATTAGGCACGGTAACCCTTGCGATGTCCGTAATATATACGTATGCAGATACACAATCTACGAAACCTGTTCTCTATCGGGGCCCAAGACTGGTCGGATACATTACGAACGGGAGCTGAGCGTCCTTGTTTAACGACGGCTCAACAGGCGGGGGCAAGAGTAAGGGCAAGCGTCAAAACCGTGGAGCACACGTGTGCACAAGCGGCACCGGCTTGCGCGCGCGTTTCTCTCACAAGCCCCCACTCCCGCGTCCCTGCGCCCCCCACCCCGCTGAACTTTACCTCAGCGCGCTGCACGGCAGGCTCGAGCCTGGCTCGCTTTGAGCACAAGCCAGCAGAGCAACGCGCCGAAGCTCTTTGTCGCCTTCTTCGTTCAGCACACGCTCGCACCGCCTCTGCCTATCTCTTGCGCTCTTCACCTCGAATGGCATGTGCCGCGCATGCGCCAATTGTGCTACTGTGCGCTGCTCGTGCTGCGCGCGCGCCCAACTCTCTCTCTCTCTCTCTCTCTCTCTCTCTCTCTCTCTCTCTCTCTCTCTCTCTCTCTCTCTCTCTCTCTCTCTCTCTCTCTCTCTCTCTCTCTCTCTCTCTCTCTCTCTCTCTCTCTCTCTCTCTCTCTCTCTCTCTCTCTCTCTCTCTCTCTCTCTCTCTCTCTCTTCGGGCTTGCTACACCAGGCATCAAGCTCGGTGCTCACGTGCGTGTGATGAAGATCGTGTGTGTGTGTGTGTGTGTGTGTGTGTGTGTGTGTGTGTGTGTGTGCGAGCCTCGTGAATGAGAGACTAAAGAAGAACGGGGCATTGGAGGTCAGCGGCGAATCAGAGCCACCTATTTATGAGCGATCTAGAATCGAGATTGGAACGATGCTAACAGTCTGATATCGATCAAATGGGAAAGGAAAATGTTCCTTGGTTCTATCGGCTTGTAGCGATCAGTCGAGTGAACTGCCAATTGACTTATGATGTCCAGTTGATTGGATGAAGATTGATTTTTGATGACCGGTTGATTGTTGCGACAGCTGATTCGTAGTGGTCAGATGAATGTTCTATCAATTGGCTCATCATGATCGGTTGACTGTGCAATCGCTATCATGACCAATTGACTGTTTCGGTTATCGGTTTTTGTAATAATCAGTAGGCCGTTTCGCTGATCAGTTCATGCTGGCCCGTCGCTGATCATCAATAGATCTATTGGATAATATGGCAATTGGCTTATGGCCAGTCAACTTGTCTACCAATTGCCTTGTGATGACCAGGTGACTGTAGTCCAATAATGCAATCAGGTAACTGTTCTACCACTGCTCTCTCCGCTAAGCCAGCCAACCAAAGTATTTTGCCATTGCCCATTGATCGGTTTATCGCTACGGGGTAGATAGTCGTCTGTTGAGGATGTCAAGGCGATGTAGCATAGGCTGACCACCCTCGGATGGCGACCTTCACCACTTGGGGTATGATGACCATTTGGCCATTCTATTCATTAGATTATGATGACCAGTTGATTAGATTATGATGACCAGTTGATGATGATTATGATTACCAGTTCCGGTGATTCGCTTCATGTCGCCCAGTCGTCTGTTTTGGAAATTGGCAATACGACGGTCGACTGTCCATTCCCCGAATTGACTCGTGAGGGCCGTTTTTCGTAAACGGCTTGTAAAAGATACCGCGAAGGGACCATGCAAATCCTAATGCGTACAAATGATCTTCGCCGCTCAGAGGCCACCCGTAGCAAGCGGTAATAACAGCCGTCGCAAGTACCCGAGTCTGGTAAACCTAAGCGGTAAGGCTACCTCAATGGGACCAGAAGTTCTTACCGTTGCTGGTAACAAATCAGCAGGGTTCCCTAGGAGCCTTGTGTTTCAACCAGTCGAGTTTGTTTACTCGACGGGTAAGCGGTTTCTCCTAAAGTGACCCTCATTGACTCGACGATCCCTAGGTCCCGTAGGCCCTTCGCTCGTTGGGTCCCCCGGCAACTTCCACACGAATGCACACACGTCCATGCGCGTGAGTGTGTCTTTTCCTAGAGGGTGGGGAGATCTCGAGGATACTACGGCTACAAGTTACCAGGGTTTTTTTCCCCCGCCCTTTTGCGCGGGTGAATACGGCAACGTGCACGTGTTGACGCGTACTTGTGACTGTGGAACACGAAGCAGGGCACGAACGCCCTTAGCGTTAGCCCGCGTATCCGCAAGGCTCCCCCGACACGAGGAACCCCCTCCCCCTAGGCAGGAGCAGCGCATGCGTCGGCTCAACGGTATATAAGCCTCGGAGATCTCTTCCCAACCCACATTCAATCACACCCACCACTGGTGAACGCGAGGGCACGAGCTGCAAACCAGTATTCCTTCGTATCGAGGAACGCATACCCGTGTGCGTTTTGCCACTGTCACTTTTCCACGTGTCCGATCCCCGAGACTCTCTCGTCTTTCGACGGACCTCTCTACCACTCGCCGATCGCAACTCCCGATTTCTGCCGCACTGCCTTTGGAGGGCAAGAGGGCCACTTTGGAGAACACGACGCGCCAACTTGAGAAGAGATTCTCCGAAAGATCTTGGTGCATCGTTACACGTAATCGAGGCGAATCACTTTTGATTTTAACTCGTTCGGAGCCACGGTACATCATCATCATCATCATCATCATCATCATCATCATCATCATCATCATCATCATCATCATCATCATCATCATCATCATCGTCGTCATGGAGATCTCAAAGAGCGATACGAAAGTGCGCGCTACCGTATTGCTGCTTGTTACGAGAGGTGCCAAGGCCACGATCATCCGGCTGCGCAACTTGTGCAAGAGGATCCGATCGCCTCATTACGATACCGGTAAAACCGGTGCCCCGATCGCTACCGATCGATCGGCAAACCGGCAAAACGAGATCAACGAGGCGCGTGTTAAGCCGATCGAGGTACCTGCCGCAACGATCCATTACGACGAGGACGAGGATACGAGGAACTCCGCGGATGAGAATCTGGAGAACGAGTTGAGGGAACTCGTAATGGCGGCTGCTGCATGGGCCGAGGTCGATTTTCGCGCTTGAAGAATACACGACACTCACGATCGATCGTGACTTCGATGAGGGGAAATCAACCAGCTTTCGGAAGCCTGAGGAACCATACCGGTTCTTCATCGTGAGCAGTCGGACCGAAACTTCGACGATGACATCACGAGGTAAACAGATGACAGTGACAGGAAGGAGGGGCGGGGGCTTTGATGTGATAAAATTGAAAAATTTAATTATCCGCTAGCTTTAAATTTGTCTTTATGTAGATACGTTTTTGTATTCTTTTTACTCGTACATCTTGACTTTCAAATTGATCTTCCTGAGGTAACGCCTGGTATGGAGCTTTAATTTGGACCCCTACGCGTATACAAAACGCTTTAGACGTAATTCCTCCATTTTTTTAAGAATCTAATTGTCTTTTTGTTTGTATCTGGATTCAGTTGCAATATTCGTGTTTAAAGGAAATTTTGCGTGCTCGAGAGGGTAAATTTGGATCTCCTAGATATTAGGGGAGAAAAGTAGAGACTGCGATTAAACTGTGATGTTAATTATTAAAGAAATGTGGACTTTGAATGGTTAGATTTAGGAGTTTGTCGTAGATTTAGAAAAATATGATCGGACCTCGTTCGACGTATAGGCCGCTCAGTGCATATTATATACATAACGTGAATATCTGTGATATCGAATGGGGTGAAAAAAAATTGATATCCCGAATTAACGGGATTCAGACGGTCTGTGATAGAAGTAACGATGGGAAAAACTGTGATACTACAATTGTAGGAAAATATTGTGATAATTGCATAATAATGCACGTGATTGACGTATGCTTTAATTAGCTCGGAGAATCTAAGAAATTGTATCTACATTAAGTAATCGCGCGTCTTCCAAGCGTTCACATTGCAATACTAAATTAATTAGAGCTCTAAGATTTGATTTATGGAGAGAGAGACAATGGAATAGAAAACTGTGATTTAGTTTTAAGATCGTAGCTAAGCTAAACGAATGTTAGATTTAAGGGAATCACAGCTCGAGCGATGCATTGTGATAAGTAGATCATAAATCGTCGAACCATTTTTGCCGATTGTTCACGGTCTGAATGGTCATTGCCCTATGAGGGGTTCAAATTTAAATTTTGTGTGATCCAAATTTTTTTTCTTCATGTATCGATTTTCTTTCGCAACTTTTTTTTTTACGCTATTGCATTTGTAACGTTAACATGTTTTTTCTTTTCGTGCACTTGTAGCTAATCGTATCGTATTTCACTTTTGTCTTCGTTTCGTTTTTATGCCTGCGTATATCATTTTTCGATTTGTGTGCCTTAGGTTATTCGTTTTCGTAAACCATGGTTTTTGTTTCGTCGTAAATAAATAAATGAAATTGTGTGAAAATAATTGACGGCTCGTTATCATGTCTCCTGATCCTATCCCCGATTCACCTCATTGAGATAGAAAAAAAATTGGACGCCAAGATGCCAATCGAAATTTAAATTGCCCTGGTTCGATGGCACTTGTGCAGCAATTATTTGTGCGAAAAATTCGGAACTTTGCGAACGCATGCGAAAAAAAAATTGAAAACAAAGTTTAGTTACAAAAGAGCGAAGAAATATTAACGGAAGAGTCATTAGTTTTTGGTAATAATAAATATAGAAATAAATATCTTCCAATAAATATAGTCAATTTAGCAAAGAATGAAATTGGTATGAAAAAGTAAAGAAAAAGTAATAAAGTAGCTATAAGAATAATAATTCGAACGAATTTACGTTGGCTCGAATTATTTGCAAAAAAAGGGTAATTTACTTTCGTGGCTTCTGAACAAAAAGGACCCTGAAAATGCGGCGGAAGGCGAATTAAGAGCGAATTGAATAAATCGAGAAAGGGGGTCCTGCCCCTTCTGTATCCCCGCCAACCACTGGCGGAGAGGAGCACCATCTGTGTCGAAACTACTCAACCCTCCTGGCCAAGGACCTTGGAGCCTTCCCCGTGAGAGGGCGACTCGAGCGACTTTTTTTTCTCTTTGGAAGACTGCATGGGTTTGTAAAACTCAAAGCATTTTTGTCATATTAAAAAAAAAGCAATAAAAAAATGAGTATAAACATAGAAGAAAAAATCCACAAGTCTATTTTAAATCAATTTTAATATTTTAGCGAACTGAAACTCAAATGCAATTGTTTCACAAATGGCACGTCTCGTGTGAGTTTTGGAGACAAATACAGCACTTTTGGAAATTGCTGGTGATGCACTTTTTTATTCGTTTGCGAATTATTTTTTGTAAATAAAATCCAGACAGTCTTGTCAACTGAGATTATTGAGAATTCGCTCCATTGACGTCAGTAAACATTTATCCGAGTGAAGTTGGATAATAGATGAAATATGATTTTTTTTCGTCTGAACACGTATTCGTAATATCCTGCAAGATTTAAACGAGCACAAAACAAAATTACCCTGAATGCGAAATGACACGCCACACGACACGTTTGAAGGAAAAAGTGCAGATTTTTTTGGGTTGCTGAATTCACTCCAAATTGTTTTATTTAATTAATTTTTATTTTTTTCATGAATGACCGACACTCTTATGAACCAATACTATTAGTTAATAGTGAACTAATGCATATTATATAAAATATACTATATTTGTAACTAGAAAATTTAAGTATAATCAGTTTATATAAAAAATAATAATGAAAAATAAATTTTATTAGACAAAGAATCAATATTTTATTCTTCTAAATATTGACAAGAATCAATTCGATGATAACAGGTCACATGGTAGCTGTTTCAACGAAATGGGTGGAAAATGTTTAAAAACTGCGAATGAAAAGAAACTCAGAGGGGGTAGTTTACTCTCCAGACGAACGGGATCATTTCGAAACATGAGAAAACATGAAATTGTCCTCTATGGAACTATTTTAATCAACTGATACATTTTTAACCAAGAAAACACGACTGATGAATAAATTCATGTAGAAGGTGGTTTAGTTCCTTAAATTTGCTACCCGGCAAAGACGCAAAAACACGTAAACCTGAATTTTGTTTCCCCTTCAAAATGATACCTGTTTTATTAATTTTCATGGAACCCACCTAAGTGTAGGGTGGGAAAAAAGCAAATAGAGGGGTGGTCCAGCTCTTAATTTAATTTATTTTAATACTTCTGTACCTGTACCTGAGAGAGAGGGAAAGAGAGAGAGAGAGGCCTGGATCGTTTTCAGCATCGCGATACATTAGAAGAATTTTGGTTTTCCTTTCATTCAGATCATTGGACTGCTTGTGGGTAAACCTGCAAAACCACCCCTCGACACGCCTTTTTTTCAGCGGTGGTTTCCCCCCTTAAGACCGTGTTTCCGGCGATAAAAAAGCATACATCCCATACTTTTTAATGCTTTATCCCATATTTGAGTTTCAACAAAATCAAAGGTCGACACTTGTTAGAAAAAAAAACGATTTTTAAAATAGCTGTTTTTATTCCCAGTGATAAACGTTTGATACAATTATTTTTTTCCAATAAATTCCTCTCTCCTTATGAACGGCGACCATTTATAAATATTTTTTTCATTCAATTAGTTACTTCATCACTCTATTGTCAGAAATAATAAACTTGATTGGATTTGTGTGGGTTGTCTGAATATTACCACGTATCCTCAAATCGAGAAACGATAAAAAGATAAAGCTAGACATTGGCGAGGGATGAAATAATCGGAGACAGTTTCGTAGGACGTGCGAGGAGTAGAGAGAAGTAAATAAATTCCTCGAGATCGGATTACCAGCATTAACCGTCATAATATGGGTAGCCAAACTACCTGAGGCTTTTTTTTTTATTGTACTTATACGATGTACGATTGAATACAATTTTCCATTAGGATTATCGGTCTGATCTGAACGAAAATCTTGACCCCCCGAAAGCGCGGGACACCGAATGGTATACGATCAACCGAGTGCAATACGACACCGACATTATAGGCACGCGGGTACCATACACGAAAAAAAAATCTTTGCCTCGGAAGATCTTAGGCCACATAAAGGAATTCTCTCCTCATGGGGCAACCCCCTAATCTTTTTTTATACCTCTTGCCACCCTCTTTCTCTCTCTCTCTCTCTCTCTCTCTCTCCCTTTCGCTCTCTTTCTCTCTCGTTCCTCCGAAGTGATGGAAAGTATTGAGTTACAGTTTTCGAAAGTTCGGAAAATGTTTCCAAATATTTGGCTCTCGTGTGCACACGCGAAAAAAAAACTTTCGTACACTCTCCCCGAGACCTTTTTCCACAGTCTCTATATGTGTGTGTATATATGTGTGTGTGTGTGTGTGTGTGTGTGTGCGTGTGTGTGTGCATGTAAACGTCGCTCCAAAACCGTCTGCCTTATCAGGCATGTCATTCTGACCGTATCGAATGTCCTAGTCCCTTCGCAGTTACAATTTTAGGTCGCTTTTGATCAACCTCAACTTCGTGTGATTATGAAATTCAGATTTGGGTTTGAGTAGTTGGAGAATAGAAAAAAAATGTTGGCGTCGAAGTTAGGGGTGGAGAAGCGTTCTGCCCCTTGGTATTGAAAATTCGTGGGATTTGAGAATTTAAGAAAGTTTATCTTTAAAGTTTTCACGAGTTCTATAGGTTTAACACTTGACTTCGAGAAAATGAATATTAAGATCGAGGAAGATATATATATATTAGGGTGATTAAAAAAAATCTATTCTTTTCTCAACTGAAAATTGAAGTATGTTAAGAAAAAGAAAGTTTTGCAAAATTTGAGGGTTCTAAAAAATTTTTTAGTCAATGCACAAACGCCTTTCTCAGGTTTTTTTTCATGATTATCGGAGTATTAATTTTTTTTAATCTCGATGCAGAAAATGTTAGTGCGTGATCCAATGTAAGCCTTGATGTAATTTTTTCTGGAACAATACACAATTTTTATTAAAAAAAATTTTTACCATAAGCTATTTGTGTTTTCAGATTAAGAATCAATATATGTAATTCGATTGTGAAAATTATATCAACCACTTGATGAACAAGAACACGGTGTTTACATCACTGAACGTCTAACAAGTATGCGTGTTTTTTTTGGAGTAATATGTTGTTTTAGAGTATGAAAACAAACAAAGAAAAGAAATTGACGAAAAATTGAAAAAAAAAAATAATTAAAAGTCGTTTGAACACTACCTAAAAAAATGTTTTGACCTCCCAAATTTTGTATGAGTTACTTTTTCATAACGTAATAACATTTTACGTTGAGTACGTTGAGTACGTTGAATTTGTAAAATTATCGTTACTGGTTTTCAACGGATTCTCGAAAAATGACACTTCAAAACGATTCTCTGCAAATTTCAAGTCGATCCTTTCAAAATTGAGGGCCTTATGGACGTTTATAGAAAGGTTTTGAAAACCAGCGAACTTTAAATGAGTTTTTCTCAAAACGACTTTGAAAGTCGATGACGACGATATCCCGAAAATCACAGCACCGATCAACTTGAAATTCTACAAGCTTTTTTTGCATATCAAAAAGCCACGCTGGAATGAAGGAATTTGTTTTCGATCCATAGTTTTGTTTCATCAAAGAACATAGACAGTAATTTCTAAACCTAGAAAAAATGCATTAACCGATCGCCACTTCTAACCACCAACTGGACAATATTCCATTTTATACGATAATTAATATTATTGCATTAATATTGTCATTACATTAAAATCGATATGTCTATGAACGTATAAATTGAATAAAAAAATATGATTAAAAAAATTAGATTAAAAAAAGCTACATACTGTTTAATATCAGACATTATTCTTTTTCGCTTTTATTATATGCATTCTCAATCGAAGGTTTCGATAAATACAAGAATACCGAATAAGCAAAATATATTCCGAGCCCGATCAACGAAAACATTCGTCCTCCTCCGCGCCCCTCTCATCGCCCCACGTGGAGAAAGTGAGACAGGACTTTAATATTCATGAGGGCAACTGAGAAAACAGCTAATGCACCGTTATAATGTTTAGCTACGTTTAATTTCGCCAAGCTCTTCGCTCCTTGGAGAAAAAATGGTTATTTCCATACCGCGTGAGGCTTGAACGCTCTCGATGTACCTATATACACCCGAGGGTCTATTTTCAATGGAGGTTTTCTTTGTCGAGGGATCCCGTGAGCATTATGGAGTGCTTGCCGAGTTATTTCGATTTACAAAAGCGCTCCGAGCCAACAGATCATCTATTGTACGACTCTGCGGCCAGTGGCGCGAACGCCAAGTTGTCTCGAAAAAAAAAAAAAAACAAAAAACGAGCGGGACTAAACTTTTCTCGACTTTTTCCATACATCGAATTTTTTTTAACACACGTATGTTTTTAATACTCATAAAAAAACCAAAATTTCAGAAATAACGATACCAATAAAGAAAATAAACTAAAACACGTATACACGAAAAAAGGGGAATGAAAAAATGTGAAATTCCATTTCACTGACTAAAAAAAATTAATATTAAAAACGTTGTTTCTTTTTTTCGCTTAATAATTAAATGTAAGAAATATACGGTTTATTTTTCTAAAAAAAAATCGTTTAGTTTCATACTTTGAAAAATGAATGCTAACATAAGTGTATTTGTTTTTTTTCCGATAAAAATAATCATTATGAAGAAAACGTTTCGTTTTTTCGTTTATTATTATTTTACAAAATAGATCTTATGCTTAGTATTAATTTGAAATTCAATAATTTTTCGAATCAACATTGTTGCAAATTTTTCGAGTAGGCCCGAGTTTTTTTGATGCGGACGCCAATGCGCGCCACAGGGACAGGATCTCTCGTAGGAAAAACGACAGGGTATACCCCGTGAGTTGCCGTCACCCGAATACAATATCATACGGAGACAAATTTCTTAAAAATGTACCTTTTCGACTCTTAAGAGGGACAATTATTGTATTATTTGACGCCGTTTAGGCCCTCAGAAAAGCGAGAAAGTCTGCTACGAAAGGACTCATCGTCCTTTTTTCGTTTACAGTCACGAGTAACGTTCGGTCCTTCTACGCCTCGAATCACAAGCTCAAAAGATGAATTCCGTATTGGGCCTTTTGGATATAAGCGCACGCGTTTCAATGCTTCACGATTCGGCGGACAATATTATTCTTGGCCAATCCAAATGGAAATCGTTTCCAGATTAACCGAGACTGGGAGCAGTCACTCTGACTTTAATCCACGCACACATACTCATACATGTATACATAGGAGTGTATATTTTTATATATACGTATATATATTTATATATAAAGTATTTACATTATATATATTTTTGTTTTTTTTGTAGTAAATTATCCATATTTTATGGCCCAAAATTTATTTTGTGACAAAAACCAAAAAGCAAATGCCATAACGTTCGTTCAAAGTGGGGCATACGTTGAAAAATACGTGCTGACACGAAGTTTCGGTGCAATATTGAAATATTTTGTAATTATTATTACTACTGCTTATTTATTTATTATTATAGCGATTATTTTATTTATTGTTAATTTGGTTGAATATTTATATTATATCCTGTCTTGTCTCTTTTACTTTTATTTCTATTATGTAAATTAAGTATAGTTGTCTCTTTACTAACATCTGTAAAATTGTCCCATCGCGTGGTAGGGCATAAATAAGTGTTTATTTATTTTTTATTTTATATTTATTTCCATTTATTTTATATTTATTTGCTGACTTTCTCTCCCTCTCTCTGTCTCTCTCACTCTCTCTTTATTCTATCAAGATTCTATTTATATTTTTTAATTCCTTTTTATTTATTGTTCAATTATGATGGAAAGTATTTTGTTAATTGTTAATTAGTGATAAGATTTATTTTATATCCTGGCTCGCCTCTTTCACTATATTTTCCACTGTGTGAATTAAGTCGTTTTATCTTTAAAATTTTCAAAATTGTCCTCATCACACGATGGGACATAAATAAATGTTCATTCGATTTTAGCTCTCTCTCTCTCCCTTCCAGTCTCGCCCTTACAATAATTATATTTTTATTTTTATTTCCCATTACATTTTTTTCCCTATGTTTTCTCATGTCTGCGTCATATTTTTCATTATTATGTCGATTATTCTATTCATTGTTCATTAGTTTTATGATTTATATTATATCCTGGCTCTTACTAATATTTTTAATAATCGAATAAACTAATAAATGCTCATTTGAGTTCACTTCTCTCCCCCTCTCGGTCTCTCCCTTGCCATCTCGCTCGACAGATACATATAAAAGATGCGAATGAATCGCGAGGGTTTCCAGGTGTCCTATGGCTTATTGGCTTCGATAATAGACATATTAAGTCAACCCTCGTACGTCAAATTTGGCCTCTTTGTCAAAACTCGTCGAGAAAAGTCCAGACGAGCCAGGTGGAAAAATTCCTGCGAGAATTTTGTCCATCGTCGACCGCGAGCCGCAAGCGATCTTTGTAATGAAAAAAAAAAGTTCTCGGCAAAAGAAATCTCGCGTCACGTGAAGCCCAGGACGAAGGACTTGGCCGTAACAAAGCAAACTCTCGAAGCGTTCAAGTTCAACTAATAGAGGCTCGGTTGGACGATCATCGCAAAAGCTAAAATAACACATATCTCACCTTGGCGAGGCAACTTCGTGTGCAAACTCAGGGGAATAAGTTGATAATATAAATGACGGCTTTGACGAAAGTCTTCGGTTGGTTTGTTCAGCAGGTGAGGCAGGAAGGCGAGAAGCCACGGGGCTAAAAATAATACAAGGAATGACCGCGATTTGCCGGATTATGAGGTTTCGGTTGGTTCCTCGATGACCACTGGATCAGTGTGACCGAAAGTCCAGAGCCCGAAAAAGGTGAATTTCTACAATTATTTAAGGGGTCTTCTCATTTTAGACGCTAAAAAAGGCAATTCTCATTCATTCTTTTGACAGGTGTATATTATAGATATTAATATAAAAGTTGTTACACATAATAAATACACTTTCGAAATACATTTAAAAAAAAACGAATTTATTTAAGTCACTACTTAAAGACGAAATTGGTAGTTAAAAAAATGTCCTTAAAAATTGTAGGTCTTAAAATGTTGATGAAATCTCGAAGATGAATCATCCGAAACAAAAAAATCCAATCGTTTTATATTCAGTATGTTGATGGCTATAGTGCATATCATACGGTTTTTGATATATGCAAAAATAACAAATTGGTGGACATTTTTCGAAAAAAAAAAACAAAAAAAAAACGTTTTCTTCACCGTTTTTAGAAAAAAAAGTATATATAAAAAAAATGTAATTCTTGATATGCACTGTAGCTATAGTTGTGAACAATATGTGGTTAAAATTTCATAAAGATCGGTTCAGTAGTTTCAAAGGCTTTATCAACAAGCCTTTGACAAACGTTGTTTCGAGAAAAACGCGTTCAAAGTTTCCTTGGGTTACATAAATACATTTAAAAAAGGTGTTGATGTATTTCGAAATATATAAACCTCAAAAGAATTAATGAAAAAAGCCTTTTCTAGCGTCTAAAGTGAGAAGACCCCTTAATAGATACCTAGCTGATAGAATATAAATTCCGGTTGGTGGCCTTTATTCTAAACATCTTCAAGTATCTTTGCAAATTTTTTCACATTTTGTAACCAAATGGCAGTAAGAAAATTTAAAGATTATGCGTTTGTGAAGGAAGGCTACTAGTCTAGCCCGAAAAAGAAGTGGATTTCGACAATTTTTTAAATAGAAACTCAGTTGAGAAAAAGAAAATTCCGGTTCGTGACCTTTATTCTACATATCGTCACGTGTCTTTCTTAATTACGTCACGGGATTTGTAACAAAATGGCGTCAACAGAATTCAAAGATTCGGAGTTTCTCAAGGGAGACTACCAGTCTAGAGCCCGGAAAAAGGTGAGGCTTAACAATTTTTTTTATAGATACCCAAGTTGATAGGATAAAAGTTCCAGTTGGTGGCCTGTACTCTACATATCTCCAAGTATGTTTACGAAATTTTTCCCAACATTTTGCAATAAAGTAGCGATAATGAAATTCAAAGATTCAGAGTGTCGCAAGGGTGACTAGTATCGTCCAGAGTCCGGAAAAAGATGAGATTCAACAGTTTTTTGAATTTCAATGGATTGGAATGGATACCCACTCGATAAAATGAACATTCCGTTTGGTGACCTTCATTCAACATGCATTCAAGTATGTTTTTGTTTTACATCGCCAATTTTTTATTAATTAGCTAGAATTTTTGTTTTGCACCTTACAACAACGCATTACATCGAAGTATGCCGGGGATTGTTGATGTGTTGAAAACCTTCCCGACAAAAACTATTATCAGCGACTTTATTTTCGATCGAAAACAATTTTTTTTCGAGTCTACACAATTTCATGAAACAATCCGTATTTTTCGGTTTTCCTACGTACTTCGAAAGTACATCTCATCTAGAACTCGAAGTACCTTAAATTTTCGTTTCAGGTAAAAAATTGGCGGTGAACTCGTATCATCATCGTTACAACAGTAATACGATCATCATCATTACTATTCCATTATTATATTCATCAATTTATTGCTTTCCTTATTATTATTGATATCATAAAAAAATATTCGTCCATCGAACGATAATTTCCCAATTACCTATACGCGTTCACCGAAGAAGAATCCACCCATACTCAATTACCGATATAAATGGTTCGTCGCCAATAAAGAAGGTCTGGGGTCGAAATATCTCCAGCCCCGAGAACTCGTATAACATACGTATACGAGGGTACTGAATGACTTTGAATTTCTTGAACGAGCCATCCCCTCAACAGTCACCATTGCGCACTATATATGGCTTGTGGATCGAATGACGTGGAATACGCACAACGAGTAGATTCGTCCTTTCCACTTATATGCATTTTCCGATTTTCCAATAGCACCAATAGTGTTTCCCTGGGCAATATTGGGTGTCTATCGAACAAGGGCCATATCGCTGCGAGCCCCCATTTTTCTTCCTCTTTAGAGTCACCGCGTTCGATATATGTTCCGACCAATTGGTACAAAAGCGTTTGATCCATGCGTGTCTGCTTCTACATATATACATATATATATATATATACATACACATACATGTGTATGTGTGTTATATATATACATACATATACATATATATGTATATATGTATGTTTGAATGTATGTGTGAAAAAGATCGAGAATTGGTCTCGGGACGCCTTTGAGGCAGTGATCCTTTGTGAACACGTGCACGAGAAATCGTGAATCTATAACTAAAGAAAGTGCGCTTACGAAAAGAGGCATTGCCACAGCCAGTTTATATACACGGGTATATATATTCGTATATGTGTGGGTATGCAGGTTATTCGGTTTTTACGGGTCTCCAATGTACCCCCTGAGGGCACGAGAAACCTATACTAAGTGGATAATGGACCACTGGCGACTCAAAACGTTTTTTTTTCCTTCGTCTTTGAACCCTCCATTGGCATGAAGGTAGGAACTTCTTTCTCTGTTGTCACTTTTGCCTCGGTTGAAATTCTCGGGCATCGACGCCAATGTGACGGGGCGAGGTAACCTGCTGTGCTACCGAGGGGAGCGGCAATCGAGGGGGACCTCAAGGGTGAACGGGCGAGGATTCTTCAGCGTCCATTGTCGTGTTTTGCCATTATGAGGGTCGAAGAATGATAGAAATATTTGTGTATCTTTTCGCGTTTGGTGCTTCAGTGCCGCGGCGGAAAGAGGAAGAGAGAGTGGCGAAGCATAAAGCCTCGGGGCAAGAAGGACGTCGGATCGTCCTCCACACTCCAACAACCCCCACGCACACTTCAGTCGCAAGGAGCCTCGGAGGGTTGTTGGAGGATCCTTGGAGGATCCTTGGAGGATCCTCGAGGATCTTCCAAGATGCTCAGTGCAATATGCAGGCGGTCGTGGACAGAAATGTGGGTGCGTGTGTACAGCCCAACTTTGAGGGTGACGACAAATGGCCGGAGCTTGGGAACAAGACGGAACTTCTGGGTGGATGTAATGAACTTTATTGAGGAGTTGATGATATTGAAGTTTGCATGGTTGGAACGCAACGAAAGTTTCGAATACCATTTTATTTTTTCGGTAAATTTGGGCTACTGGAATAATTAGAACGTTTTTGGTAATTTTTTAATTAGAGATCTACACCTCAAATTTGCAATAAACGATTTTGGACGATGAAGAAAATTAGCAAATAAAAGAAAGCGGAATTGATTTCATTTACTGTTATATCTACCCATGTCTGTTTAGAATTGCTCCTTATAAACGTGTAATGTATCGTTGAAGGAGCTATGAGTTTGGTGTTTTTGAATTTTTACGAAAACGAGATTATTCCGATGGAATTATAGAGGAAGGTCGAATAATCGGATTGAAGGGAGAGGAAATTTGGCTAGGCTTGGTTAAGGGGTTGCACCTAGGTCAAGGCTGGAAACGAGAAATTTTCATGAATTTTTTTTGGAGGGAAACGTGTGCAATTTTTCCATTTTCGTTTTTGTTTTTTCTACATAAAAGATTGTGGTTTTTAGTATCTTTTATGATTTTTGTATTGAAAACGATTTATAAATGTGATAGATGCAATGATTTGTGTAGACCACTGTTTGAAAAATGTCCTTCACGGCGACCACTGCTGTTCGATAACGAGTCAACCAAAATAAACACAAATCAAAGGTAGTTTTAATTAGATAAAAACTAAATAATTAAATTCAGTTTTGCATGAAATCATCTAGCGCTTGGACAAAGGATTCAATAAAATATTGATTTTTGAAAAAATGGCCTTAGTCCAAAGTGAAAGCATCGATAGTCAGTGAAAAAACGCTCTATTTTCGTTGGTAAAAAAAACTATGCATCGAAAAACAGATTCCTTCCTTCAAGCACGGCTGTTTGACGTATAAAAGAAGCTTGTCGAAGAAGTTGATCGGTGCAGTGATTTTTGAAATATCGTGTTCAACGATTTTGAAAAAGTAATATTAACACCTACGTAATAAGTCTCGCATGCACTATAAATACCGTGTAGCATAGAACGAATAAACAGCAAAATGTTACATTTTGTAAATAATTTATTATAATAATTTGTAGCAAACGCCGATTAGACAATATGTGTTATGTATTATTATATATTATTTTATTATAGCGTCGCTTGTCACAGAGTATAGTTACGATCCGTCCGCAGTTTGACTAACAAGACAAACTGTGGGACGCATTACGATGCGCGGAAAATTGTTTTCAAAGAAAAAAGGATTAATTGTTTTGAAAATTTGGAGATTTCGTAGGTCTTGAGCGACCAGTAAATATTCATTGACCGGCTAGAACTTTCGCGACAATTTTTTTCTTCTTTAAATAAGATAATTGGATGGTAAAAAAGGATTAAAAAAAATATTTTATTGTTTATCTTTATTATATGATTTTTATTATATATATATATATATATGTATATATATTTGGGTGGTTAAAAAAATCGATTTTTTTCTCAACGGAAAATTGAAGTATGTTGAGAAAAAGAAAGTTTTACAAAATTTGAGGGTTCTAAACAATTTTTTTGTTAGTGCTCAAACATCTCAAACATCCTTTTTCATGTTTTTTTTTTTCATGATTATCGGAGTATTAATTTTTTTTATCTCGATGCAGAAATTGTGAGTGCGTGATCCAATGTAAGTCTTGATTTAATTTTTTCTGTAACAATACACAATTTTCATTTCAATATTTTTTTTTACCATAAACAATTTGTATTTGCAGATTAAGAATCAATATATGTAATACGATTGTGAAAATTATATTAACCACTTGATGAACAAGAGCCCGGTGTTCACATCACTGAACGTCTAATAAGTATGCGTGTTTTTTTGGAGTAATATGTTGTTTTGGAGTAAGAAAACAAATGAAGAAAAAAATCGAAAAAAAATAATTAAAAGTCGTTTGAGCACTACCAGAAAAAATATTTAGACCTCTCAAATTTTGTATGAATTACTTTTTCATAACGTGGTAACATTTTTCGTTGCGTGCCGCGAAAAAAAAAAGTTTAACCACCCTAATATATATATATATATACATATATATCCATAAATCGGTATCCTTCAACACGCATCGGTGAAGCGCCCGGACCTCCTCAAGCCTGTTTTCAGCTGATCCGAATAAACATCATTGGACGCGTAAGAAACGAATGTCGATTAAAATAAATCAACGTTGCTCGCTGCTAGCCAAGCGAGTCATTATTTCGTTACGAAATTTCATTCGGTTCGGTAAAAAAAAACCCCCCGAAAATCACTCTCCACCTCTAATGAGTGCGTGCGCCGAATGGTCCTAGAAAAATAAAAAGTGGCTGAACCGTGACGAGATTTTCGTTCGCTGGACAATCTTTCGGGCTATTTGACTCTCTCGTTAATCTTCGAAGACATTTCGTGCACGTGTGGTTCTCGAATTCTCTCCCCCCCCCCTCTCTGCGTCTGGTTGTACATAAAATACGAACTCGTGTTTCCAAATATATCCTGTCGGGTATACGAGGCCCGCAGGGAACCGAGCCAGCTCGAGGGGTCCTAAAAATCTCGAGGGCCAGCAAAGAGTCTCATCTCCACTTATCTCTCGTCGAGACGACGAAGACGACGACGACGACGAGTTGTGAGTACATAAGAGTCTGAGGGAAGACAAAAAAATCCCCTGCCCAGTCGGGCAAGTGTCCGGCGTCCCGTGCCGGCCACTGTGGTGACACTGCACGTGTGTATTATAGATATATATGGGCTATTCCAGCCCGAATAACCAATTGACGAGTTTTATTCGAGAATGACTTCTTGCCGTCTTTTTTTTTCGTTTTTTTTTACCTGCCGTTTTTTACGTGCCACGTGGCAACATTCCAGGTCAAATTAAATTCAAAAAGTATTTGAAATAATTTTATACGCCCCTTTTTTACACTGCGTTGTTGTCGAAAAAGAACTTGAGCAATATCGTGCGTCATTCACGGATCGAAGATCCGTTTAGTAGAGTGCTTTTGTAATCGAAATCGGAATCATAGTGGAAATTGAAACGTAATTGCATTGAATTCGATTACCTCGTACATCATAATCGACTCTCGACAGGAGCATCAACGATGTGCACATTGGCAATTATTTTACGACAAACGAATTTCGTAATAGTACTTATAATACTAATACTGGTTGGATGGTTTGTAACGAAAGTTTGGGCAAATCGGAGTTCAAAGGCGGACGATCGGTTATTTACTGTTGCCGTTTATCCAAAAATCTCGGAGAAATTGAAAAAACGATCGACAGTAATCATCGTGAACGAACCATTTTGTAAACAACAAAAGTTCGAATATTCTCTCAAAATTTGTACACTAAATTACCCATCAAATCAATTATCGCACTATTAAGATTCATTATTATTTATTAAATTCATTATTGGGTTAATTCATTACCATTACTTATTATTGAAAGGAATTTACTACTACGCAAAGAAGAAAACTATTTAACGATTTAATAAAATTGAAACATTAGAGCAGAAAGAAAAGAAAACAATATTTTCTACCCCTTGGCCCCCCCCCCTTCCAAGTATTTGGAGATATTTGGGGTATGTTAAATATTCCAAGAAGAAAAAGTAGAAGAAAAAGCGAATAAAAAGAATATAATTGCTATTCGAAGAGGAAAACTATCATAACTATTAAGGCAGGATTCTACTTTGAAACGCTGAAAGGCTAAATTGGATGAAAACACCCACCTGGAACACGTCGAACGCATATTATATGGCCCAGGCATCGCTGATTGAGAGTAAGATCATTTTTTCTACGATTTATCACTCACCAAAACTTTAAACGCGTTTTTCTCGAAACGACATTTTCAAGTACCGTGGTCGTGATAACTCAAAAAGTACTGAACCGATCCTTATAAAATTTGAAACACATATTCTATATGTGTGTACCAACCGACCTAACTACAATCAACTTAAAATTTTGATTAGAACTATTTTTTTATTGCAAAAAAGGACCCAAAAAAAACGCATTTTTTTCGTATTTTAGCCGCCATTTTGTTAATTTTACACGTATATAAAATATTCTAGTTAGGTCGGTTCCTGAAGACATACTGAACATGAAACTATTTGATTTTTTTGTTTCAGACCATCCGTCGGGAAGATTTCACGACCACGGCAACGGTACCTGCTTTTCGAGGCGTTGGCTTTAAACATATTTTACGTGTACAAAAAATGAATAAAATACATTAAAATTTTTTTTTTTATGTACTTAAAGAGTGTATTTATTGAACAGTTTAAACCCTATATCGATATCTTTAATAGTATTCTCAAAAAAAATTCACGAAAATAGCGTTTTTTTCATGGTTTCAAAGTAGAATCCTGCCTTAAATAACGAAGTATAAGATCGCAACTATTATAACAATCACCACTACTGCAATGATTATCACTACCATACCTATTGTAACTATCATAACTAATATAACCATTGTAACTATTATAACTAATATAACTATTGTAACTGTTATAGCTAGTATAACTATCATACCTAGTATAACTATTGTAAATATTGTAACTATTATCACTATTTATTATAACTATTGTAACTATTATAGCTAGTATGATTATCATACCTACTATGACTATTATAACTATTATAACTATTTATTATAACTAGTATAACTGTTATGACTATCATGACTATTATCATGATTTTAACTACTATAATTATTATCATTATTATAGTTATTACCAACATAATGACCATAACTATACGAAGAATGAAAATGGCTCGAAGAAAATTGGATCTTGGCAATTCGGCCTGGAATGGCCTGTACACCCAGCTATATATTTGACCCCTGTTTCTTTCGGCTTCTTGTTCTTCCACGACCGACCTGCATGGCGAGGGAAGGGGGCACGGTTTACTACCGTACGCGGTTCAACTTTCAACCACGTGTGGCTCGCATTACGGACGTGGTGTTCTTCTTTTCGCTCAGCGGTGCCATATATTTAACGTGTTAAATCGTTGCTCTGGCGCCATTTTATTTTGCCAGCGGTCTCTACACATCGATGAGTTGTAAATTTCAACCACTTGTATGTCTCGGGACGACAGGGGTGCATTTGACCTCTCCGGCTGCTTACTTTGTTCCCCGAGGCGAAATCCCCCTAAGGTTACGAATCGCTAGTCCTACCGCCACCGCTTGCAACGAAGAATTCGAATTTTATCGATGAAGCTTACCGAAGCGTATTACCGGAGCTGAGCATCGAGAACAAATTTCTCTTTCGATTCCACCACTCTGCACTCTCGATATCAAAATATCAAAATGGAAGAGCCAGAGATCGTGAATTACGGGGGATGCGGTGGCCGAGAAAATTGCAGCATCGTTTCGACTCTGTTGGCGGATTGATTTGTTCCCTGACAGTCCTTTTATTCGATTCAGAACGTGCGGAAGCTCATCTTCGAGATGATCACAGTGGTCCATCGGTATAGATCAGCTTGTATGAAGATGAAGGTGAGTGCGCAGTGGTCATCAAAAGTGCTCGCAGAGTCCACAGACTCCTCTCTCTCTCTCTCTCTCTCTCTCTCTCTCTCTCTCTCTCTCTCTCTCCCCTCCCTCTTTCTTGGGGACTCGCTTGGCAGCAATTATTACCGAGGTCTCGAGTGACCACTTCCGTTCGAAGGAGAGAGACCCAGTGAGCCAACGTAATATACATATATATTACGTATGCGGTGGCGAAGGGTGGCGGGCTCGTCGAATATATATTTAAATATGGGGAACTCGGGGGGGGAGAAAAAGAACTTGCAAATGATCGAAATGATATGGAAGCAAGATTATTCGGACTAATCCTACAGAAGTTAGACGATTGGCTTACCAAATTGATGATATTGAGAATGAAACCACTTTTATATGCGAAACATGCCAATAATTCGTGTCCCATCATTACCCAAGCGCTGTTTCATCTTGCCCCGCATACAGGGTAAGATGGGAAAGATAAAGGTTTAATTAAAAATATATATTGTAGAGTACAAATCAGAAAGCCTGATTTTTTGCTTTCGAAATTGAACGATTAATGAATGTTGATTGGTTTAAAAATTAATTGAAGTTGATTGGCTCATATATGTATTGTTTTATTTGAAGATGGCCTTAGCGTTCTCGCTCCCGCTTCCCTTACATGCATTATCATAAACGATTCACTTTTTCGATATATACACACGCACATGTGGTCGTACATACCAGGCGTAGAAGTATGAAACCGGATCTTTTTTGTAAAAATTTCACGTCTGTTGTTTGAAAATGATAAAAAATATTTTCTCCAAAATAATCTCCATTGTTATATATACATCGTTCCCACATCACCGGCAGTTTATGAATGCCACGCCAAAAAACAGTTCTTCTGAAGCGAACCAGTTGACGAGCCATTTTCGTACATTTTCATACGAATTGAAGCGTTGTTTAGGGAGAGCGTGTCCCATTGATGCGAATAGATGATAATCGGACGGCGCCAAGTCTGGAGAATAAACCGCATGCGCTATAGTATTTTCCAACTGAACGCCTCGGTCGTTTCCCTGATCCGTTTTGCTGTGTGTTATGGAGCATTATCATGAAGCAAAATGACTTTGTGTTGCCTTTTTCCATATTCCAGTCGTTGTTCACGCAATGCTCGATTTAAGGATGTTGAGTCCCAAATCGCAAATGATCATAAAATTCTGAAAATTTGGTATGTTTTTGTATGAAGTATTTCAGAGGTCGTGTAAAAATTTCACGACAATTAGGAAGCTCGTTATTGAACAATTAACATTCACAAATTAAATGTTGTTTTATGGAAACTGATGTAACTTTGCAACAAGTTTTTTTTTTGACCTCTCAATTTTATAATATCTACAATATACTGAAAGCAACGGAAACAAAACGAAGTTTATTGATAAATTTTTTTTATTCCTTTTAAAAATTGTTCTTAACAAAATGTTAACTCTTTAATAACAAGCTTCCTAATCGTCGTAAAATTTTAACACGACCTCTTAAATACTTTATACAAGAACATACCAAATTTTCAGAATTTTCTTATCATTTTTTATTTCAACCCTTAAGGAGGTTCAAGTAATGATGATAAAATTCTGAAAATTTGGTATGTTTTTACATGAAGTATTCAAGAGGTCGTGTAAAAATTTCATGACGATTAAGAAGCTATTTATTGAACAATTAACATTAACACGTTTCATAGGGACTCAACATCCTTAAATCGATCATTTGCTGTTGGCAGCGATCAGTGTTAACGGTTTGACCAGGCTTTAGCAGCTCATAATGGATTACACCCTTCTGATTCCACCAAACACAGAGCTTTGTCTTCTTTCCAAAGCGATTTGGTCTTGCAGTGGATGTCGATGGTTCGCCTGGATTCACCCATGATTTCCGACGCTTAGGATTCTCAAAATATATCCATTTTTCATCACATGTCACGATTCGATAGAAAAATGACTTTCTTTTGTATCTGTCGAGCAGCATTTCACAAGTGGTTTTTCGATTTTCTTGATGTCTTTTGTTCAGTTCATGCGGAACCCATTTTCGCACTTTCCGAATCTTACCCATTGCTTGAAAACGAATGGAGACGGCTTTGTGCGTCACATTCAATTGATCCGCGAGTTCTTGTTGACTTTGACTATCATCTTCATCCAATAAGGCTTGCAATTCCTCGTCTGCGAACTTTTTCGGTGGTTTCCCACGCTCTTCGTTTCTCACGTAAAAATCACCACTTTTGAATTTTTCGAACCACTCGAAACACTGTGTTTTACCAAGAGCACGTTCACCGTAACTTATTAACCTGTATTATCCGAATAAAATTGAAAATTCGAAAAATAGTACACGCTTGAAAATACGTTCTACTTTGCGTGAAATTTTTGCTATACCATTTGTCAAAATAAAGAAGTGATCTCTTAAAATAATTTCTGAAGAACTTTAGGTTCACATAGACGATAGTTACGTCATCTGAAACTGTGTAAAATGTCTAAACGATCGATCGAACAGTTTTTGAGTTATCTTGTACGAGTTTCACGAAAAAGAGGTTTTAGGAAAACGCGTATAAGTTTCACATCCAAAACTTTAGTGAATAACTGACCTACCCATTAGTCTTCGATTCTGAGGCTATAAAGTAGTTCTTCAGCTTCCTCATGGAGTTGGTTTTTGGTCGTTAGCTCCTCTTTACGTAGCAAAGGGATCTCCTTTCTTGATTCGAGAAAATAGCATACCTAACGCCATCTATCGCCAACGTTCAGTTTCATACGCAACCACCTAATATGCCTGTATACATGTACATTCGATATAACACTATTGCAAGATTCTTTCTTCATTCTCCTGCCAATTCTGGAGCACGGACCATTTTTCTCTCGTTTTTTTTCTTTTTATTAAAATTTTTTTCTCCTCCGGCTCTCTCCGGAGAGAATTCGGTGTGGCTCGTTACCCTCGTTGTCGCGGTTGCGCAACACGTGAATCGCATCGCGCGAGTCGCGGTTGGGCTACTCCCTTCTCGCGTGTACGAGCCTCGCGTTGTCTTATATACACGGGCATCATTGAGAAACGTGTACGCGCGAGAGGGGAGAAGGAGGCTCGCAAATTGCCCCGATCGGTCCAGCTCCGGAGATGCGAATGAAAGAACGAGAGAAAATAATGGCAGCGTAGAAGTAAAGCAGGAGGAGCGAAAAAAAAACGAAAAAAAAAAAATCGACCGGGCTTTTATACGCTCGCGCGTGTAACGCACTTCTCGAGTGCGTTTCGCTTGCACGTGGTAGCGGACGAGCCTCGTCGCTGACACGCGAATTCGCCCTCGAGTGGCCCAACTTCGCGTAAACCCTTTCGCTCGTCCTTTTTGTCTCGCGATGAAAAAACGGTACGAGGATGAAATAATTCGGAAAAAAAGGAAGAACGTGGCAAAAAATGCGAAAAGGAGGAAAAAGGATTGAATAGGATTCCTGGAGGCTGCGGTCGCGCGATCTACGAACGTGCACGGACCGCGAGTTATTTGCGCCTTTGTTGCGTTTCCATTGACGATACGGGGGAATGTCACGACGCGAGGCACGCGTTTATTAATAGATCTCTTTTATCGGGGAAAGAGAGAGAGAGAGAGAGAGAAATGAAAATTTATTGATACTCAAGCACACTATGGCAATCTTACAATTTGACAACAACCGGTGGTGAAGAGACGACTTACATTAAGGGGTTAGGCCACAGTAACGTGTATAAAATCATGTACGAATTCAACAATTTTTTTTTCATATGAAAAAATGATTCACCCATAAAATTAATAACACATCTATTAGGGTATAACGAAACAGGCGACATCTACCTAGGTGCGTACAAAAATTGCATTTTCCAAAAATATTTTTATTCGATAGTATCACCTTTTAGCTACATTCCCTGAAAATTTCATTGAAATATTTCTAAAATTGAATGAGCTGCAGCTTCTAACAGATTGCTTCTAAACGTACAGGAAATATGACGAGAAACATTTAAGGGACAACACCCCTCTACGATTTTGGAGAAATCGTTTTTTTATGGCTCAAATAATACTTTGGGGGGAATATCGAGGGAGTTGGACAAATGTATGGTGCAGGCAACGCAGATTAAAGGTAAACAAAAAATTCAAAGACGTAATTGCTCGTACAACGTTAAACGCGTTTTTCTCGAAACCACTTTTTCAAACTGGGAGGACGGATTACTCGATCAACTTTGCACGGAGCGATTTGAAATTTTGATAGCACCTTCGCATTTACATTCTCTATGGAAGTACGTAAGCGTTTTTTCGTTTAATGCAAACTGTTTTTAAGACCTGGGACAAAAAGAAAAAAAATATAATCTATATATTATTAGCTATGGGACTACGTAGGGATTTTTTTGTATCAAATTTTGGAAAAAAAATGGTGCACTATGAAAGAAATAAATCGATTTTTTGCCCAAAAAACAAGCAGTAAATCGTTTATAAGTAAATCATTAACTGCTAGGCAAAAAAGCAGACTTTTATTCATAACTACGCCATTTTGTTAGATTTTGATGTTTTTCGAAAATCCTACGTCATTGTACAGGAAATACCGTCCAGTTTAACGACATTTTTTCCTTTTTCGGTTTCGGATACTCAATCGGCCGGAATCATGTCAGCAGTGGAGGAACTTTTTTTCTTGCGCCTCCGAAGGCAGCGCATAAGTCGCTTGGATCACAATATTTTTCTATGAAAAAAATATGTAATATAGGTCAAATATAGCCAAATATATTCTTAATGTTTCGAAACATTTGATTGAGTACTTTTCTTCCAAAAAATTCCCGAAAATCACCCAAATTTTCAGCGTTCGCACTGGTATAGTGCCTTAACGGAATTTTACTACGTTCGACATTTGACCGATGCTCTGTTGATCCATATCTGTTGTTGCAATTCATGTAAGACCGAAGTTACAATACGCACATTAAGGATGTTGAGTCCCAAATCGCAAATAATGATAAAATACTGAAAATTTGGTATGTTTTTGTATGGAGTATTTCAGAGGTCGTGTAAAAATTTCACGACAATTAGGAAGCTCGTTATTGAACAATTAACATTCACAAATTAAATGCTGTCTTATGGAAACTGATGTAACTTTGCAATAAGTTTTTTTTTCGACCTCTCAATTTTGTAATATCTACAATATACTGAAAGCAACGGAAACAAAACGAAGTTTATTGATAAACTTCTTTTTTTTTCTTTTAAAAATTGTTCTTAACAAAATGTTAATTTTTTAATAACGAGCTTCCTAATCGTCGTGAAATTTTAACACGACCTCTTAAATACTTCATACAAAAACATACCAAATTTTCAGAATTTTCTTATCATTTTTTATTTCAACCCTTAAGGAGGTTGACGTAATGATGATAGAATTCTGAAAATTTTGTATGTTTTTACATGAAGTATTCAGGAGGTCGTGTAAAAATTTCATGACGATTAAGAAGCTATTTATTGAACACTTAACATTAACATGTTTCATAGGGACTCAACATCCTTAATCACACACTACAGTACACGCTTACACACACAGTAAACGAACACACGCTTGACATTTATCGGAAGCGCTTGAATACAGCGTTGCCACGAATATTGCCAGTCTTATGAAATGGCGGCCGATAGCAACATTTGATTGCTGTCTTAATACTTCACTTTTCATAGCATAATACACTTTCACTTTTCGTAATATAATACACACAGCTGTCACATACACTGTTGATTGTGGTTATTATTATGGTTATCATTATACTGACATATATTACATTTAACTTTTTTTAGAATCGAAAATTTACAGATTTTCCGTTGGCCACTTAATCCGCTAGTACTACCTTAAAGGTCGTTAGCGATCTCATCGTTTTAAAATCAATCTTTGTTTTTTAATATAGTTACGTAAAAATGGCACGTTGTTAAAAAAAAATTATTAAAAAAATCGACGATCGTCAACGTATTTATTGTTAACTTGGATAACCCGTTTGGTTTTTATATTTCTGATGGACCGTTTCAGCTGGAGAGTGTCCACCATTGAATAATGTACAAAATCATATGGAGCATACAAAAAAGTAAGCTGGAACTAAAAAAATAAATCCTGAAAGTTATAATTAGAGTAAAAAGAAAATATACCGTGATCACAACGCGAAGTCGCGGAAGAAACAGTGATAGGCGTACCCCTTAAGGATGTTGAGTCCCAAATCGCAAATGATGATAAAATTCTGAAAATTTGGTATGTTTTTGTATGAAGTATTTCAGAGGTCGTGTAAAAATTTCCCGACAATTAGAAAGCTCGTTATTGAACAATTAACATTCACAAATTAAATGTTGTTTTATGGAAACTGATGTAACTTTGCAATAAGTTTTTTTGTTGACCTCTCAATTTTATAATATCTACAATATACTGAAAGCAACGGAAACAAAACGAAGTTTATTGATAAATTTTTTTTATTCCTTTTAAAAATTGTTCTTAACAAAATGTTAATTTTTTAATAACGAGCTTCCTAATCGTCGTGAAATTTTAACACGACCTCTTAAATACTTCATACAAAAACAAACCAAATTTTCAGAATTTTCTTATCATTTTTTATTACAACCCTTAAGGAGGTTGAAATAATGATGATAGAATTCTGAAAATTTGGTATGTTTTAACATGAAGTATTCAGGAGGTCGTGTAAAAATTTCATGACGATTAAGAAGCTATTTATTGAACAATTAACATTAACATGTTTCATAGGGACTCAACATCCTTAACGTAGTACGAGCGCGCGATCTTGATTTCTATAGATTTTGTTCAAATTTTAACCAGACATTGTTCATATCATCATGCGTGTTTGAGTGAAATTTCAGAACAGTCGACTATTTACATTGAGAGATAATGGGTTTTAAAATTGCAACTTTTAACACTGTCGGGTCTGCATTGAAATTTCAACAGCTTAATTTTCCGTAAAAAATATTTGTCCCCTATAATGCGAAAACATATGGCACCACCGCATCGTTTCACGTATCCAATGACGTGAGTTTGCGCTATATTCAAAATAATACTGCAACACAAATTTTTATTGGGCAGTAATTCTTAATCGAACAAAGTTTCTAATTAGTTATGAATAAACCAACACTTTTATTTGTTAATAAAGATAATATAAACAATATAAAATATGAATATTAATGATGCAAATATTTGTTTATGAAAACATTTTTAACTTCAGGAACACGATAATTATTTTTTTCTCGAAATATTGAACAATATTGTTCTGCGGTATTGCCATATTTCTTCTCATTATAGGGGACAAATATTTTTTACGGAAAATTATTCAATCTAAATTTCAATGCAGACCCTGCAGTGTTAAAAGTTGTAATTTTAAAACCCATTATCTCCCAATCTAAATAGTCGACTGTGGTGAAATTTCACTCAAACATGCATAATGATGTGAACAATGTCTGGTTAAAATTTGAACAAAATCTATAGAAATCAATATTGCGCGCTCGTACTACCTTAAAAGCCCGAAAATAACGAAAACAAAAAAAAGAATAACAAAACCGAAATGGAGATAAACCGCAGACGCAACTAGAAAGAGAGAGAGAGAGAGAGAGAGAGAGAGAACTTTCGTACTCTTTAGAAAAAAGAAGGGGTAAGCTCCGCGCAGGTATTATTACACCAGGAAAGCGAGAAGATGTTGCGGGTGTCGTTCACGTGAGAGAGATTGCATGACGTTAGTAAAAAAGAGCGAAGGCAAAAAAAGGAGGGCGAACTGACCATGTGCAGTTAAACACGTGATGTGGTAAGAAACCCGAGAAGCCCGTCGAAAATAAAAAAAAAATTTTTTTTATTTCAAAAGAAGTGTTCTAAAACGGACGGTCCTGTGCAGAAATTGCCCATTCGCCATTTCTCGGCAACCGGAAAGAGCAAAGTGTCACTTTTACCCCACAAGTGTGGGGTGAAAGTGACAAGTGATCGCAACGATTCACGAGGGCGCAAGAAGGAACGCTAGAAAAAGAAATAACACATTAAATGAAAAGTGATTGAAAAAGAAAAATAAAGTGTCGAAAAAATTGAGTTTTTCGACATTTTTTTGTGTACGGTTGGGCATCACCCCATCTTCGGGAGTTGAAGTGAGAAAAAAGGCCCGGAGGGGTTACGGGCCCCTACATCGAGGAAGTAATTTCAGTGCTGCTGGGGGCGACGAAATTTTTTTTGCGGTCGTTTTTTCTCGTTTCCTAACCCCCCGCTCAGGTAAAGGTACCATTTTTTCCTTCGATACGCACCCTCTCGAGATACCGACGCTTACAGGTGCACGGGTGTGAGAAAACAGGGTTGCTGTATTGGGTCGTCATTTTTTTCCCTCTTCCATTCACAGTAGGTACATATAAAAATTCGATTTTGCTTTTAACGAGGCGGGTCGATCGTGTATACTTTGCCGAGTAAATTTATTTATATTATTTCGCAGCATATTTCCTAATTTCTTTAAAAGTGGAAAATTGAACTTATTTATATGATTGAACTTGTAATATTTTGTAGCATGATATTTTAATGCGATTTTATATAATTATTAGTGGGACTATGATAAAAAATATATCGACTAATTTTCCAAAAAAAATTATAACATTTATTTCTTATTTAATGCATTTACATTTTTTTCACGTATACTATAATGAATAGGAAAACTAATAAAGTAATATTTATAATCCAATAAAAAGTATTTTTATTGAACTTTAATTGTTGGACATTTTTTTAAACACGAATTGAACTATCGTAGATTCCATTGTACGGGGCCTTCCCCTTCATTACATTCCCCACCATATTCCACTACGAAATTGGCCTATCACTACTCCTACAATTTTATTTTAAAGAATTTCAAAGAGATTTTTTCATGGTCAAATTTTTTGGGTCAGATATATGAATATATAATATTCTATAAATATATAATATATAATATTATCTATAAATATATAATATTCTACGACAAACAATAACTAAAATACGATAATACATAATACAATTCAAACAAATACTTAAAATAGTTACAACGCAATGAAAATTGTTTTTAGTTATTTCTTGCCATTTCTCGACTTCCGTCATTTTCAAAAAGCGTTTTTAGAGATTTTAATTGCAGATCTCTAATAACGATTATTGAAAAAAAAAATGATTTAGTGATTTTCACCGCCTACGCCTGCCAAAAAATTACGCGATTGATGAAATAAAATGAAATTCAGAGAAGCCTCGGGTGCATTAATATACGCATCTCACATTTGCATCTCCGACCGACAGTCTCGGCAATAAATATACTGAATCGAATTTCAAAGGGGTTTTACCACCAGGGGTTTCGCTTGATTACCAATTCTCCTACACTCTCTCGCCCTCCTTAACCCCGCCCCTCTCTCCGTACCGTGGTGCACTCTTAGTTAGTCTCTCCGGTGGACGGAAATTCGATATTTACCCGTGCCTATTGCAATTTGAGGAGGAAAAAAAAGGTTTCGCCCAATTTAAGTTTTAGTAACCGATGAAACTGGATATTCCGGACGAATTTATATATGTGGGTGCGAGCCGTACGATTGCGTTCGAATTTCAAGACGCGACCGCGGACGAAAATTTGCGGCGGTTTACGAGGGGGGAGAAAAGGGCTGGTCGCAGGGATGATTCGAATGCGAAGCCCGACGATATTCGATCGACATTTTTTTCGTTCACTTTCACTACGATATCTCGTTTCGTGGCTTTAATCTTATCTCATCGTATTTATACAGTTTGACGAAATTTGTCCAATAAAAGCTCCCTCGATTCGTAATTTAATGTTTATGATTAATTAAACGTAAACAGATTTGTTTCTATACGATTTTCTTTTTGACCTTCGTGTGTCAGAATCGAATGTTTCGATGTGACGTTATTAAGTTTATTTCGGCACGTTGTGAGTCTTTCGGTTGTCCCGGAGATCAATGAGGCCGAATTCACGGTCTTTCAGGTATCCCGCTGGTCAATACGAGTCGAAATTTCGAGATGCAACGTTACTCGAGAGCAACCCATGATTTTTTTCTCATTGGTCGTAGGGAATGGATATTCATTGTGATTGGAAATATCATGTATATTTTAAAAATTATTATTAATCGAATAGCGGCGACGGAGCTTGGGCAGGGGGGGGGGATTTGTTGTACCAATCTGGCGTTTGGTTAAAATTGTATACACAAGCGATTCGTGTAGTTGAGGGAAGTTTCGGGGCGTAGTTTTCGGATCGTAAATATTGTAAAGAGAGAAAGATTAGATTAGGTTAGAATAAAGAGAGAGAGAGAGAGAGAGAGAGAGAGAGAGAATTCATTAGTCCACCGTGACGCCACCCGTACCCTTCATAATAAGCCTACAGTGCTCAGATCCCTCCCTCTTCCATCCCCCAATTGCCTTTCCGCCTCTTTACACCCTTTATTTTTTTTCCAATCCAGACCCGTGGGGATACGTAAAAAAATCGACTACATATCGGTACCGTTCGATGAGTCTCTAAAAAAGAAAACGAAAAAAAAAAAAAAACTACAAAATACAGTTAAAAAAAGTAGCCTAGGCTATTTTGTCCGCTTCCCGAGGGCTACCGTCGTTACACCCTCGTTCTCCTCGAGTGGCCATTACGATCCCAGCGGCTAGATTTCGGGATTTTTGCGAAATATTATACGCTCGCACCTGCCGCGATAAATCGCCCTCGATTTTCTGCCCGCGAGATCTCTCGATCCTCGGACGAATATCTCCCTCTCTTTGTCAGGGATAAAGAACAACGGAGGAAAAAAATAGGGGAACGGAACGGAAGTGAGGGATAGATAACCCACGGGGACGATTCACCCGAATCGGAGTCGCTGCCATTTTAAGTTATAGCACTCAAATTACTGCTATTCGTTCTTTTTTCCTCTTATTCTTCCTTTTCATTATTACTTTTTTTTTTGCTTCAGGATCCTCGTTCGGGTGGCCGACTAAGCCGGGAATGGTCCAGCCCCGTTTGATACACCGGACAGGAAATGCTTACAATACACCTTTTTTTTTTGCTCACATCCACTTTTGCCCATTTTTATTTCGGTCCACTTCCCTCACTGATGCGCATCCCCAGGCTCTCTCTCTCTCTCTCTCTCTCTCTCTCTCTCTCTCTCCCTCTCTCTCTCCTCTCTCTTACCAGCTCTCCACTTCCCCGTCGAAAAGAAGATAGAGAGTGTTGTGTTCTTTAGGAAATCTCGCGCAAGGACTCGTAATCCCAGCATCCGGTTTCGCCTTTCTTTCTCGCGTGGGAGAGGAATCGGCTCAGGGGGTCATCAGAGAGGGAGGGGGAGGGGAATTTTTTTATACAATCCGCTGTCCGGCTCTGCCGATTCTCCGCCTATTGTCCGTTATTGCTTTTTTTTGCTGCCTTTTTTGGAACCAGAAGCTGGATGGGGGGGGGGCATCCAACTTCTCGTTTCTCTCTTCAAAATCGAAATCCTTCTCGGTCCCGCATGTGAACGTATGTGACTCGTGAGCTGGACGGACACACGTCGTTTCGTCAAATGACCCTCAGCCCACATACGGTGCAATGGGTCGCGGGATTATTTTTTCACGCATCAAATACACTTTTCAATGTACGTGTAAGGTAAATGTCCCAATTATTGAACAGCTAAGGATCGGGGGGATTGAATTCAGTGAGAAAAAAATATAAAATCAAGAAAAAATCATCGATTTCATGTTCAAATGATACTTTGATATTTTTACTTTCGAAAAAACACCTTTAAATTATTTTTAAATGATTTCAAATGGAAAAAAAGGATAACAATGTGAAGCATGCAAATGCCCCAATTATTGAACACTGGAAGTGCCTATGTCCCTAATATTGAACAGGCATGTCCCAGTTATTGAACACTCTCGAGAATTCTCTTTCCCACTTGAAATTTTGTCCCTGAAATATCGGAGAGCAAAAAATATTGAACATTACATTCGTATTTTTAGGTTACATTTAGGTTATATTCTCTTTTTACTTTTCTTTGTATGTTTAGTGCACGAAAATACAAATAAAAAATATATTTGACGATCTTAGAGTTATTATTACAAGAATAAAGGTAAGTTTATTCAGGAACTTACAGTTTTTGTTTGAATAAATCCGATTCACACGATCTGTCACACGTTAACTGTCGCGATGTTTTGATGGGTTTAATGACGCCATCTTGGAGAATTCGAGTGTTCAATAATTGGGACACACTGCATTTTCTATGTCCCAATGATCGAACACCGTATTTTTTAACAAATAATTCATTTAAAACATTCCTTTTTAATTGTCATTTGAAAGAAATTTTCTGAGGAACCTGAAACGACTTTGTTTTTTGAGAGGCGACAATTTTTTAATTTGTTATGCCCTTACGCATGAAGCGGCGCGTCTTAGCAAAAACGATAAGCAGTTACCACGAGACGTCAAATCGGGTCACCGTGGCTGATTAAATCATTTTTTTCTCTATTAATTGAAGCTTTTTTTGCACAAGTAAGGTAACATTTCGATAGCTAAAAGTTCCATATACGTAATGAAATTTTTATAAATAAGTAAATGCATGCAGGTGAATGAGAAATAATAAAAATACAAGATAGTGTTCAATAATTGGGACCTGTTCAATAATTGGGACATTTACCTTAGAATTATCGAAATGTAAATGAACAAATGAAATTGCAGAAAATTCAAACACGGAAAACATGAAAACAGATGAAACGGCGTGAAATGAAATTTCGTAGCTTAGGGTGTGAATTCTAAGTGGCAGCGAGAATTTTGTGAAAGTTTGTGATATTTTCTCTCGTATGACCAGCTGATTTTTTAATATGCTCATTCATTCGTTAATAATGATGGTGAAAACGTCGATTTTTTTTTGCCTCTTACCAAAGCGTAAATATTCATGAATATGTGAAAAAATTGTCGAGATGATTTATTGAAAATTGATCAAGTTACAGATGATTTAGTGAAAGCAGGTAGGTGAACGATCTATGTAGCTTCTTATACTGAAACTGTCAATCGCGTCTTTCTCAAAATGACTTTTCGCGACCTGGCCGGAATCATAACTCCAGCTATAATTGTCCAATTTTCATTTTTACAATACCAAAATTTCCGTAATTGCAGTAGATACCATTTCACGTGGCTGCCTTTTAGAATTAACTATTGTTCAAGCCACCGAATGTCAGCAAAAATTTCTCCAAAATTACACTTTTTTTTAACACCTGCAATTTTTTTTCGAAAAACAGTTACTTACAGTGAGAAGTACATTTACATATATACTTTTTATGTGAGCCTCATCAATTTTGAGTTTTCTTTAAGAAAAATTTAAACGAAACAAGTTGAATACATGCTCAATAACATACCTTTTTTCCAAATCCCAAAGAAATGATCCAGTAGGCAAAAAAATCGGACAAAACGGCGTTTTTCGGTCTGTCACACTGTTGTCGTCGCTTAGAGTTGTTTTTTTTTTCGTCTAAAATCAATTTTTTTTCTACAGTTTGCCATTATCGTAATTTCTCAAATTAAAAATAATTATCCAGTTATTCGATCATTTTATTAATACACTAAAATTACGTTGTTTTATTGTTCACTTTACATCAGCCTCGTTCCCAGAAGCACCTACGCACCTACACACTTTAAATAATAACTTCCATATTTATCAATATTTTTCGATGAAAAAAAACCCCAAACTTGCCAAGACTATGTATCAATTGTGTGTAAAATCCCGACCGCGTAATCCCCATACTCTCATCAGAAAAAAATATTGTCCGTCGACCTGTTTTTGGGGCCCCAAGCTTACGCGGACCCGCCGATAAGCTACCCTGAATCGATAAAACATCGAGTCATCACGCTCCGTGCAGAATCGACCTAAAATAAATCGTCCACATTTTACACCGTAAAATTCTCGTATTGGTTTCTTAACTTTCAGGCAATTTCGACAACAAGGCTACTGAACAAAACAAGAGAAAAACATCTCATCCTGCCACCACGCGACAAAGAAAAGGCCCTTTTTTTCCTCGCCTTCGACGATCGCTCTTGTGAGTCCCGACAAATCTCCTCGACGCGACACATACTGCAGCTCGTCGCCTGTAGAGCGTAACACAGATCGGATTCATTCTGGCGTAATAATCTCGATGGTGAGTTTTGCGCAAGGATAAGTCGTCTTTATTTGCCGCACTGAATAATGATAACAATAATAATAACAACAATGACAATAACAACAACAACAACAACAGCAACAACAACAATAGTAATAATAATAATAATAATAATAATAATAATAATAATAAGGATATAGCCGGTGAGCACAATAATTTTTTTGCAATAAATAATAATAATAATAAATAATAATAATTTAATAAATAATAATAATAATAAGAAGAAGAAGAAGAAGAAGAAGGAGAATATCGCCGGTGAGCATAGCGACCACGCGTATACTTACGTCCATAATATATGAATGAACGAAATCCCGATTTATATACGTTGTTAAAGTTAGAGTAATGCAGTTCATGTATAATGGAAAACGCAGCGCGACGGGGTGTCCCGCTTTTATATAGACGTATTACGTCCGATCACTTTACCGATGCCCCCGCTATGCTGCATACACACATTCGGATATATACTAATGTATAGTAGAGACGTAATACCTATATATATATATACAGGGTGTCCCAGAACTGAATGCGGTCCCTGGAATGGGGAGGTTGGGGGTGAAATTCTGAGTCGATTGATATAAGCATGTGTGGGTCTCAGATCAACCCCTGAATTATTATTATTTATTTTCAAAGGCGGGCCAATCAGGTGCGCCCACCTTTAAAAATTAATAATAATTCAGGGGTTGATCTGAGACCCACACATGCTTATACCAATCGACTCAGAATTTCACCCCCAACTCCCCATTTCATGGAGCGCATTCGGTTCTGGGACACCCTGTGTACAGGGTGGCTCGAACAGTGACGTCTAAAAAGAAAGACTAGATACTTCGCATCAATCTCTATCCGAATCACTTTCTCGTATGTTCTACAATCTTTTTTACTACTTCTCCCGAAAAAAGCTTTTTAAATTTTTTTTTCGATCTTTTATGTAGCATGAGTTTTTATTTTTTTTAATCTTTTGGGTATGTGCTTTCCTCTTACAAAGGACATCACTCAAATATCCGCCTTCGATTTGATTGAAACTCATATATGTGTTAAAGAATTGAAAACTATTAGACACGTGTTTTGTTTACTGGCGTAAAAACGACGTTGAGAGGGAAACTACCCTTCAAAGAAAGGCGTGTCATCCCGTCATTCGATATTTGTTCAATACTTGTATAGTGGATTTTTAATCACTTTGCATTAAAAGGATGTTGGTTTTTGTTGTACGCAGATCGGTGAACTGCTTGTGAGTGAAACTGCAAAATCGACCATACGCCCACCCCCCTTTTTGAGGGGTGGTTTCCCCCCTCAAAAGCGTTTTTCCGCTAATAAAAAAAATGTCTAATAGTTTTCAACGCTTTATCATGTATATGAGTTTCAACTAAATCTAAGGCGGACACTTAAGTGATATTCCTTGTCAGAAATTTTTTAAAGCAAATGAGAGTAATTTAGACTAGTGCAAGTATTTTTTTATCATCTGAACTTCTCATCCTCTCATATTTTTTTTATCTTGGGATTTATCTTGGGATCAAAATCCAAGGTATCAACGTTAGTGATCAGTTGGTCATTCATTTATTGCTCAACAGTGCACTTCATAATAATAAGACAAGTTTTTAAAAATCGCACGGAAAGTACATACACAAAAGAGAAAAATGAATAAATGGTTTATTTTCCCGAAACGTAAAAACGATCGTGGAGCATAGATGGGGGTGATTGGAGCAGATATTGATACGAGGCATCTGGAAATTCCTTTCGGTCATCACTTTTCGGTTCACCCTATATATAAGATTCTTTCTCTCGTCTTTCTTGCTTTGCTTCGATCGCCAATGCTCACGGGTTGAAATAGTTAAATAGATTTTCGGCCTTGCAACATATGTGCATATATATACGTGTATATTTGAGAGATTGACGATACACGCCCCCCCCCCCCCCACACACGAAATGTATAACGGCGCGTTGTCCAAAAGAGCTCCCGGTACCTCCATAAAAAAAAAAAGTACGAAACGTTTTCAAGTCCGCACATACGTATTGTGTGTGCATAGCGGAGCACCGGATTCACAATGCATGTACGTATAGCTACGTATATGCGCATTTTTCCTTCTATATGGTAGTAAGCGAAAGGGCCTCGTATCCCATTTTGAGTTACGTGCCAATTTGCGGGGGTTGTGGGTCCTTTTGACTCCCGTGAGTCGACGTACAAATGTGCATGTGTAGATGCTTGGTACGCAGTAGAGTGTACTCATAGTGCACTAGTTTTAACTAACCAACTAACTTTCACCAACAAACCTAAGCAAACCCAAACAAACTAGTTCCAACAAAATAAATCAGTTAAAAATATTTCGGTTCGTCGAGTTTGTTTCGGTTCAAGACGAGTTTTAACCAACAATCAAGTTTAGTTAACGGTAAATATTTAGTCTAATGTTATTTTTTAATGTTTAGTCATGTATTTATGAATCCTTTGCAATGTTAGTTGAAACTACATTTAACTAACATCAGTGAGTTAGTTAGTTAGAAGTAGCTTCAATTAACTAACTAACTAACTAAGTTAAAACTAGTTTTAACATTAGTTAGATCGATCTAGTTTCATCTAGCTAACTAACTTCAACTAACAAACCCAGACAAACTAGTTCTAACGGAATGTATCATTTGCAACCGTTTAGGTTTCTTTTGGTCTAAAACGAGTTTTTACTCACAATCAAATTCATTTGTCAGGAAATTCTTCACCCAATGTCATTTATTAATGTTTGTGTTACTGATTAATTATAAATGTATTATAATGTAGTTAGTTAAAACTAGTATCAAGTAACTAGTTTGAACTCACTTAGTTTCAACTAACTCAGTCGAGACTAGTTTCAACTAACATTAGTTAGCTTATTATTCAAAATAAGTTTTGACTTACTTAGTTAAAAAACTAACTTTAACTAATTTTGACTAACTAGCTAACTAATGTTAATTGAAACTGCTTTCGACTGACTTAGTTGAAACTAGCTTCAACTAACTAGTTTTAACTAACTTAGTCGAGACAAGCTTCAACTAACATTAGTTAGCTTATTATTCAAAATAAGTTTTGACTAACTTAGATAAAACTAACTTCAACTAACAGGGCAACCAAACCCAAAAAGACTCATGCTAACGAAATGAATCAGTTGAAACTGTTTTGGTTCGTCTCGGTTCAATACGAGTTCTAATTACCGAGCGAATTGATTTATTAGCAAATTCTTAATCAAATGTTATTTATTTCTGTTTATATTGATGATTATTTGTGAATGTATGACAATATTCATTAAAACTAGTCCTTACTAACTAACTCACTTAACCAACTAAATTATTTGAAACTAGTTTCAGCTAACTAACAATCAAATTTATTTATTTATTAGTTCTATAAATTCTAGTTAAAACTAGTTTTACCTAACTGGTCTTAACTAAGTCAATTGTAACTAGTTTTACCTACCGAACTAAGATTCAAGTTTATTCATCAGCAAATTCCAGTTCTCACTGGGAAAAACAAGTTGTAACGAAGGCGTTCAGTCAGTGCTAGTTTTTACTGAGCAAAACGCGTTCAAACTGAAAACGGGTTTGAACTACAACAGCTATATATATTTTTGGACGTCAGCAACACAATGTAACCACGTTTCTATACGCGAACTGGTTTCGTCCCCTCGTCGTCACTGTAACAGGACTTTTCTAACGAGTGTATATTATACTTAAAGTTATTGTTGGCCGAACCATACACACGGAATAGCGGAGGGCGATGCGAGGGTTCGTACTGGGCTATACGGGGCCGAAGAGGGCAACACCAAGAATATACATATGCATATATATATATATATGTATGTATGTATGTATGTGTATATATATATATATACACATACATACATACATACATACATATATATATATATATATATATATATATATATATATATATATATGTATGTATGTATAGTTTGGAATTCAGAGGGTTAGTGCACTGTCGTCTTCACCTTTCTGCCCTGTCCCATTTCTGTCCATGGAGGCCCTCCCGACCCTTGCTACGACGCCCATGTTTGCTTGTGTTTGCCCATACCCGCGGAAAATCTATTTGGCTGGTGGCTCAACAGTGAACATCTCTGCATTTGCTGGTATGTGTGTGTGTTTGTAAGCACGTAGATATATGTATATCATAGCTGCGTACCTCACGTACCATTGTGGGCTCCCACTGCGTTGTTATGGTTACCCGAAGATCGGCACGAACCCCGAGGCTACGTCTTGTTTGGTCTTGACGTGGCAGGGGTGTAAGCGCGGGGGATGGTCGGTGAAATGAAGCAAAAGAGGAGAAGTGGATAGGTGGATGAATTTATTATGCCATGCTGTACAAGTATGAGGCAAATTTGAATCGATAGAGAGAGAGAGAGAGAGAGAGAGAGAGAGAGAGAGAGAGAGAGAGAAGCAAAGAGGGAAATGTTCTCTCTCTCTCTCTCTCTCTCTCTCTCTCTCTCTCTCTCTCTCTCTCTCTCTCTCTCTCTCTCTCTCTCTCTCTCTCTCTCTCTCTCTCTCTCTCTCTCTCTCTCTCCTTCCCTCTCACTATCTTGATTGAAATCAGTCGCTTAAGTCGACGTTACCAATTCGCTTACATCGACCTTACCAATTCTCTTTCTACTCCTGTACTCTCTCTCTGCTTTCGCATACGTAACCAGCTGATCACAACGTTTGCAATCGTAGTTTGTACAATAGCTCGTAACCCAGAGGGAAGCAAAATTAGAATGATGCAAAGGCGAGAGAGTCGAGATTCCTAATTATCTATTATATATTTTTTTTAATCGAATAAAAAGGATGTAAGGATAAATTAAAATGAACTCGATGTTTATGAAAATAAAAACTCGTGAATTGGAATAAAAAATTTAGATCGCGATACAATGTATATAAATATTTAAAAATCGATACCGGTGCGTATAACATGAAGATTTTACATATGCATGGGCAGTAGATGCACATTTTTGTATATACGAAAATAAAAATAATGTACATAAAATATACATATGAAAAGGAAATTTAAGAAATGTATCATTATTTCTATGTATGTAATATGTTTACATATATATATATATATATATACATAACGTGGTAAATAATTGCAAAGGAAATTAACATGTACAGGGACAGAGATAGATTTATTGGAATTTATCACATACCTTGGCTCCAACCTTGTCGTAATTAAGATTAATTCATACGATAAAAAAGTAATAAATTTAATACGTATGCTAATAGGAAATAGAGAAGAGGCAGACAGAGCGGTAACTTATCCGACTCACAGATCCGCGGAACTTGCCTTAACCCGTCACACTACTGTGACGAGTAAAAAAATCGATTCCCTTTTTTTTGCATTTTCTCAAAGTACACATATTCAAGAATATGTGAAAAGATGTTCAAGTTAAAGTATTGAAAATTGACCAAGTCATAGACGATTTAGCGAGAGCAGGTAGCGCAACGATTTACGCATACCAAAACGTTCAATCGCGTTTTTCTCGAAACGACTTTTCTCGACTCGTCCGGAATCACAATTCTAGCTATGATTGTCCGATTTTCAATTTTAAAAAACCAAAATTTCTGTAATCGCTGTAGCTATCGTTGTAGGTACTTATCGTTTATTTTCGTTGGAAATGTAGTCTTTTTCTAGCCTCCGAATTTATGTAAAAAATTCCCCAAAATGACACTTTTTTCTAACACCCGCCAAATCGGGATTTTTTTTTCTCGAAAAACGATAACGTACAACGAGAACTACATTTATCTAAATTATGAAACATTTCCATTTTATTTTTCAGACCAACCATCCGTCGGTCCGCATTTTCTATACGGAGGTCCTCTTATACCTCAACAAGATTGGTAGTCTTTAATTTTTGTTTTAATAAAAATATACACGAAATCAGTTTAATGTTCGCTTGATAATATATCTTTTTCCCAAATCCTAAATAAATAATCCAGTAGACAAAAAAGATCGGAATAAACGAGCTTTTTTTTAATTTTATGTTTTTCATCTCAACGTCTCAATTGGCCTTCCTTTTCGTCGAGATCGCCGATCGCTCGTAAATGAAAGTTGCCAGGGTTTTTTTTTTTTTTTTTTTTCATTTCCCGCTATCGATTGGGCAACGAGGTCAACGCAAAGGTAGTGCGAGCAGGAGTGCGAGATACACATAATGAGCGAATTTACCGCATAGCGTAATGACTCGCGTGCCATTACGCGTGCGAAAAAGTCACGTTCTCGCACACTCCGTCCGGGCTCCAGACTCGAATCGTGTCGCGGAGAATATCTTTATCAACGTCGACACTCGCCTTTATGCAACGCGCGATTATCGCATCGCAAAAAGAAGAGTATTTGAAAAAAAAAAAAAATTCCCAAAAAGGTACAAAAAAGAAGCGAAGCATAATTCGCGATGGAGCGAATCTGCCACGCGAGTTCTCTCGCTCGTTTCGAAATCGCGAGGAACGAAGGACGCCGGTGTGGCTCGCAAATGGTAATTGCACGGCTCGAAATATCTCACCTCCCCTCGTGTGTACATCCGAGAGAAGGTGAGATATTTTCGTATGCGCGGCCAGCGCGAAATAAAGCGCGAAAAAAATGTTAAACAAAAAAAAAAGGCGATCCAAAGAAACTCTCGGTCAGCCGAAAGCGCGCGACGCCTAATTGCCTCGCAATTATAATACGAGGGACTAACAATTTCGTTACTTCGCGCCGTATGGAATTATCCCAATCCCCGCGAACGCAAGGATATACGGAAAAGAAAAAAAAATGAAAGAAACATTTTTTTTTCCAACATTGGGCAATGGCCTCCGCAATTACTGTAAGATCAGACGGGAATTATCGGCCGATCGAATCGCTTTTCGAGGCTCGAATTTCCCGGACCGATGATATCCAGCCTGCCGCGATAAATGAGGCACATTACGATCGGCAACCGACAAACATTCTTCGTCCACCCGATCAGCGTGGTCGTTGAAGTTTCACTTGCACTCGAGCAAGTGGGTCATGCCGTGAGAGTGTCAATTTCGATCGAATGATTTTCATCCCATCGTAATTGGGGATTTGGAAAAGCCCTCCCGATCACAGCGGATCACTGGGAAACGAATGATTGCCGTAATTTGGATCTGCGTGTAGTCACAGAGGTACGTGCTCTCGAGACGTTTCGTGTCGGATGAAATAAAGGTTGATTTATTTTACATAAGGCTCCTAGGGCCCACGGCTCTCTATGATGAGGTTTGCATCACTAGAATGCAATTAAAATTATTTCTTTTCCGAAGGCGCCATTTTTTGGCGGATTTAGATTAGGGAAATCACTGAAAGGTGTTTTCATCATCCGCATTAATGATGTACAAAGTAAGGGGACGATAAAAGTTGAGGAATAATAAAAAACAAAGAAAGTAGAAAAATTGAAAAGATTTTTCTGCATTCCAATCATGCAAAAGTCGACACCATGGCCTAATAACGAATAATTTGGATGATAATTAAAATGAAGACGAAAGAAAAATCAGTAAGCATTTCCGTTCCGTTTTAATCATGAAAACTTTAAAACCATGGCCTAATAAGGAATAAGTTGGATGATGATAACAATGAAGCCGAAAAAAAAATGAAAAGAATTTTTGTACGATCGATGTAAACTTCAATGGCCTAGTAACGGAAAAAAGTGTTTGAAATACAGTCACTAGAAAAAACATTTCAGCCAACAAAAAATCACAATCAAAATTTGCAGCGTTAGCAAACATCTTCATTTCGATTTTTTTTTTCGAGTTAAAACCCTTAACTGAATTCCAGGCGATCTCAATTTTGAATGGGAATATCTATTTTTCCCCTTTCCCACTTCCTTTTTTCAAAACAAAACTGATGACTCGGCATGGCCTTGAACTACCGGAAAATTAATATAATGGGAATTAAATTGGAGGTGGGTAACGAACGTGATATTTCCGGAAGCGGATGATAATTTTTTTACTTCACCCTAGCGTTTAAAATTATCTCCAATGAGCGGGTAGAATCTCTTGACCCGATTTCCCACTGATGCAAGGACCCTTCACAGCGTCTCGTTTCCGAATTCAAATTTGCGGCGATTCGCTCGCTAGATCTATAGATGCATATACAAGTTTACCAGCCCACTGTCGTGAAGCAAGCGGACCACGCAACTCCTACCCGCAGCTACAGGAGGCGAGATAAAATAGCCGCAGACTGCCGAAACCCCGGTGGAAAAAAGCGGAAAGTATAGCTGACGATACGCGAGACAGGGGGTGCAGTTATAAAAATACAAGCGTCGCCTTCAAAAATAAGAAGAACGATGGTTGGACACGTGTGCTCGGTTGGACGCGGCAAGATGAGAGTTACAGTTTCGATCTAAAAAGACAGTATTTTGAGAAGAACAAGGTCAACGAAAGATTCGTCGCGAAGATTCGACCCGGTGAGCAGTGAAAGACGGGGGAAGAGAATGAAAGACGAGAGAAGTGCCATCAGGAATGACCGTCTGCTCGTCCGCTCGGTCTCTTCTCGCTCGACACATATATTCTCATTCCCCTTTTCCTTACGATCGTTCCGAGCATGGATCGAGAATGAGGAAAGGTGGAGGGAAAAAGAAAGAAATATCTACCTCGTGTCACGAAGGCGGGGACAATGGGGAATTGGCTGGAATTGTGTGGCAGGAGGGTAACGAGTCCGGAAAACACGCGTCCATTGACGCCAAGTTTGGCCAAGTGTGCGCGTGTATTATAATGGAAAAGGAGTCCCCGGGGAGATAAAAAGGGACGGCAGTGGCTCCTCGCGCTTTTCACAAAGATGTTACCGGTGACAAAAATATTTAACAACAATCGACGCGGTTCTATAGCTTTGCCTGGAGAGAAGCGCAGCGATGAACAGAGGGAGCATATGGCTGATCGTGGTTGGAGGATGGAAGATGTCCGTGGGCTAGGAAATACCCGGGAGTCATCGGTCCGGAAGGATCGCTAGGTGTGTAGTATCCTAGTGAAATTAAGGCATTGTGTGTTTCGCGTGTGGAGAATCTCCGGATGGAAAAGAAGCAAGGCCATTGAGGACCGCACGTAGGTAGGTATGGGTTGCCAAGCGAAGACGTATCTATTGGTATTGCCTATTCACTCTCTGTGTACACACAGCGTCCATATTTTGTCGGATATCAAGCGAGTTAGCTGGTCCGCTTGACCACCTCGGGTGGGCCATTTTGTAGGAAAGCTGCGCCCTGCATAGCCGCCCCGTTGGGTCGGTAAACGCGTATACATGACTCGTCGTGCTGTCTCCAACAACCCAAAGTTTGCCCACTGCGGCCTGAACCTCGGCATTGACCAGAGGCAACCCGGGGCTCAACCGGTCAATCGGTGTCGTACATAGATGTTACGTATTATTTGGACAGTGTCCAATCGCAGTATGATGTCTCCACGGAACGGTGGACGCTGGATGAACGAAACTGGAAAGCAACGGCGCGAACTAATACTCCCAGCTTTTCTTTGCTTCCGACACCCCCCAAGCCGTACGTTGAAGATCCGCTGCGCATTTGTAAACGCTCCGGGATAAGAACGCGTGCTGTGATGCGTGCCCTTACTCTCTCCTCGTTTGCGAGCAAACTCCTCGGGGATGCATGGAAGAATGGCTAATAAGGAATTGGGAACTGGTGTACTGCAAAGTGAGAACTAGGATACGTGTGATGGCTTCTTTGAAGGAAGGTGTTCGAGAACACCCGTGATTATTGACACCCCTGTGGCAACGACGTCTTTCATACTGGATTGACTATTCATGAGCGCAGACACTCGCGCCTATCTCGGCTGTACAGTGGAGGCTGCGAGGTTCGTGCTAAAGCTGCGTTTCTTCGGTCTTTGATGCATCTGGCCTGGAGATCAATGCACCAGATCGAATGCATCAAAAACCCCAAGAAACGCGATCGAGTGTTGGTTTGGTATAACGATTGATAGAGTTTTCGAAACTAGGTAGAATGATGGGGATCCTTGATGACGTTGAGTGAAGACACAAGGATAGCAGAAGGCCCCCCAATTTCGAAAACAGGGATCTATTGATATGATTTTCAGGAAACATGATCATGATCAAGCCCAGTTGTTGGGACATGACATGATCAAATACAGCTGTCGGGCACACTTTCCACAGGTTTGGCATTTTCTACGATAGCTATTTTTGACTACTCCCAAAGAGGCTTAGATAACACTTATGTATATCTAGAAATAATGTCTGGCGAACAAGTTTCTAGGAATTATCATTGCCTTTGATAGTTGAAGACACCAGGCCCTCTTGACGGACGTACGTTTATGAAGTTTCCATTCATTCTCACCAGTTGTTCAAGAATCATTAACTGCTGCAGGTCGTAGAGTTCCTCGAATATTCGTAAAAACGTATTGCCATAGTCGACGGAGGGTACTTATTCTGTTTATGCAACTGTAGAAAAGTTCCCAATTATATTCCTTGAACAGCGCTTGCCTCCGGATTCTGAAACACCTCCCCTTTGCCTTTTCCTTCCGGATTAAGAGGGGTCTAAATACTGCTGACCATCCCTCATTCGTCACCGCGGCGACAGCGACTCGCAAATTGGCCAGCTTCCGTAAGTAACGATCCGATGCAATTTTCACCCCTCGATGAGGGAGCAACCATCTATTACCTTCGCGCCCTTTAATTCCGGGTGTCCAACGACTCGAAGGGTCGAATCGCCTGCGACTCGTTGCGCTCTGCGTTGAGTTGAGGTTACCGAAATGCCAGAAGTCCGAAGATCCGGTCGGATGTACAAAGGGACAGAAGCGTCAAATCGTTAGAAGACAAAAAGAACGTCCCGCGGCTCTTTCGCTCTTTCAAGGGCTAAACATTGGCTTTAGTCTTTTTCCGAAAATATGGCTCGATGAGAAGTTCCGTTGGGCGGCCGGGATCTTTTTAGGGTTTCCTTTGAAGCTGTCTTCAAAAGCCGCAAAACAGGCGCGTCCCATGCCACTGGATAACTTTGTCTCCGACATGACCCACATCGCTGGTATACCTAGATGATCATGGTAGCTGCACTCCAGGTCCTTTCTCTCTCCTCTCGCTTTCGTCTCCACTTTCCATTCCGCTCCGTCAGATGAAAACGCAGACCTGCCACCATATTTACCGCTCAGATCTCTTTCGGCTCGTCTTCGAGATATCGCTCTCACTTACCGCGTGAAGTGGTCTCTTCCGTGAGGACCACAGCCCCTCGTAAGCGTTAAACACACACTCCCGTTAAAATAATCCAGCGCGGTGTCGCGGCAAAGCGATCACCGCAGCACATGAGGGGCGGCACCGTCACTGAGGGATCGACATTATTAGGTGGGTGTATTGCGACAGTGAGTGAGCTTGAGGAAAGATTATTACGGGGTAGCGGGCACATAACACTTGGCCGACGATAGTGAAAGGGCCTGCCAACCACCCTTACTTTCGCTTACTTCCCCTCCCCGTCTTTTTTGCTCCTCATAACTGGACCACAAGAAGCTTCCGCTTCTTTCTTTTCTAACACATTGATGTCATCAAGAATTGCAGAAGACGCAAGAGAGGCCCAATTACCGACTTGGCAATCCAGTGAGCCGTTGCGCCATCCAACAGCTAGATGGAGATCAAGGTAAGAGAGCATCGTTAGACCGAGACCTGGTGCATTTCGTCGCTATTAGCCACGGTGACGTGTCACCTTGTGCACTCTGGGGCACTTTCGCCGAAAGAAGCGTCAAAGTGTGCATCTTTTGAATTGCCACTCGAAAGTGCTTCCACCGACATCCAGGAAAGAGATGCGGCACAGAATCGAGAAAAAACCTACTTTTTTAAAACATTTCACCCCTGGAGGATTAACATCTGCACTTCGTTGACTTCTGAACGAGGGTGAGGGAAGAGGGTGGAGTGTCCAAGTTAACTAGGGCTCTATGTCTGTCTGTGTTCAAATATATATGAGGGAACGTGATTTTGATGACTGAGGACGTACTTATAGGGAGTCCATGACGTATATGAGTCTCCATAATAATCTTCCTGATAGTAGTGTCCATGCTGAACTCTATATACGTCCAATACCCCCAAAATGATCTTTACGTGAAAGCAAGCATGTTGATATGGAGGTCCTCGACGAGCCAGACATCCTGATCGCCGAGGGTACATAGACATACCCTTTCCCAGACACTGTCTATACGTCTTCTACATTAATTTCATCCGGAGCCTGCGGCGAGATCGTAGACGAGGTTTTTTCCTCTCCAAAGTGGCTATTCCACCGTTACTTGTTCAGGTACCTGGAGATAATTTGATTTTCCATCGGGCTGGTTAATGCGACTAGGGAACCATAAAAATCATTCGAAAACGCCGTTATAAACACAAAATGCCCTCTCTCCCTCGCTGGTGAATTGCTGGTGGTCTTGATGGGTACGAGGCGAAAAGGATTCGGTGTACGAAGAAGGGTGTTTCATCGTAACCAATTACGAAGAGTTACGGATATAGAAAGGGCGTTGTATAGGTGAAAAGCGAATTTCGGGGGAAAATTAAAAACTCGTGTGAGATTTTAAAAGGGGCGCGATCACCGTTCCTTTTCTACGTGTATATACATATATGTATGTATTTATATGGGTGTTCAGACGAGATCCATACGGTTTCGATTATCGCCCGCTCTCACTCGCTAATTAACAACTCTTGTCGGGTTAACCTGTTTCGACGGTCGTTTGTGCTGACGCGAGGGCGGCAAATCATCAAAAGAACAAGACAGAGCGAGAGAGCATGTTATATAGCCGGTGCGCTTCCGGCCCCGTACAGAGAACCGGTCGGGAAGCATCAAATTAGTGTGGAACGTTTCCTGGTCCTTTTTACCCCTCTACCGTTACGAAATAGAGCAGGAAAGAGTGGAGGAGAGTGGAAGAGAGAGAGAGAGGCCTGCGACGAGAGTGAGAAAGAGAGAGCAAATTTCAGGCCTACACGGGTGATCCTTTTACTCCCTCTCTCTCCCTCTATGCGAGAGGAAAATAGGCTCTTTCGTAAATTGGGTCCGAAGACGAGATCTACACCGAAGGGCCCCACGGGTTTCATTGTGGGCGGGGTTGTTGCCCGTTGTAACTTCGCCCGAGAGATGAAAAAAAAAGCAAAAAAAAAGATCGAAGATATATCCTACCTTCGCGCTCTCGCTGTATTAATAGTACCATAGCTAACTAGCTCTACGCAGAGAGAAGAAAAAACCTTGGAACCTGTGCAGGTGCACGAAATTTTCTAGCAATAAAAGATGCGAGACGGAGAAAGATTCAACGAGGGTCTTTGTGGATAGATCGCAATTTAGTGCGAGATCGTTTGCTGTAAGATTGAACGATTAAAAACGACTCAACGAGGAGTGACTAGACGAAACTTAATTAGTGAATAAAATGCTGGAGGCTGCGGTTCGTTTGAGTTTTGGCCCACGATTTACCATTTTCAATTTGGTATATTCAATTTTTATTAGCGATCAACCGAGAAATTGAGGGAGGACAGAAAGGGCTACAACTGCACCCTGCGTCAGGAAGATGCCTTAAACGACTGGGCAGGTCGAAGTTAGGGTACTTTTTCTATGAATTGGATGCTATCGCGTGCCAAATGTCAATTTTGCATGAGTGTTCAAGCAAGGGTTCCTTGCAGGATCAAAAAGGATGAAACTACACCCTGTATTCAAGATACATGGCTTGATGAACTGTGCTGCGCACGGTCAGTATATTTGTACGTTGAATGATGTGGTATCAAGTGCCAAATAGGAATTCCCTCTCAGTGATCAATCACGGTATTTTTAAAGGAAACAATGGACCAAAACCACATCAGGTACCAGGAAGACTGCCTGGAAAACTGTGCAGGTTACAATCGGTATATTGATCGACCATATTGATTAGGTGTCATAAAGTGCCAAATTTCAATTTTTTGATCAGTGGTCAATCAAGGGTTCCTTGGAGGACCAGGAAGGATAAAGCTACACCCTGTATCGGGAAGATGGTCAGATAAACTGTGCTGCTTACAGTCAGCAGATTTATACATGGAATGATGTGTTATCAAGTGCCAAATCGCAATTCCTTATCAGTGATCAATCACGGAATTCTTGAAGGAAACAATGGACCAAAACTAAAGCACATATCAGGAAAACGACCTGGAAAACTGTCCGCGTTGCAATTAGTATATTGATCAACCGTATTGATTATTGTCATCAAGTACCAAATCTCCATTTTAGATCAGCCATCAATCAAGGAATTCTTGATGAACCAAGAAGGACAAAACTGCACTGTGCATCAGAAAAATGGCCTGGAAGAGTGTTCAGGTTACGATCAGCACTTCTACCAACTGTTCTAACTGTCATCAAGTGCCCCCATTGCCAAGTCAAGACTCATGATACATCAACAAAAACTTACCACCGCAATCCCCAAAATTCTAGCATAGGGAAATTGCCTCTTTTCCACTCGCTTCCTACTCATTCCAATTTTCATCTGCAGAGCCTGGATACAATTATGCAAAGTGCAAATGAAAAATCTTCCCCGCACGTGTGCTCAGAAACGACGCAGCTATCTTCTTCTTTACTCAGCGAGTCTCCCCTTACAAGCGTAATCCCCAATTGCTTCAGTTACCATTCGTGCGACAAAATGGTAAACGGTAATGTCCCCTTGACCACCAAAAGACCATAAATTCTCCAATCGCAAACTTACCCGCATAGTTGCGACCGAGCAGTTGCACGCGTCCACTACACGCAAAAACCCAAGTAAATAAGTGAATCATCTTTTTTTCTGTTATTCTACACATGGTGTCGCGTGGTAAAATCCGCAGACGCGCCCACCCATATCTTACTTCCTACGAATCAGCCGAGGGACCGTGAATGGAAGGGATATTCGCCGAGCAATGGTAACGACAACGGGCACATACGAGAATCGTGTCTGCCGACCGTTTTCTCAAGAAACTGGACACCCAAGAGTCCTCTTTTTTCCTGCCTTTCCCGTCGCTCTAATAACCGCCACCTACCCGCATCGTTTCATTCGCTGTATATTTTATTGTCCATTGTGGGGAGAATGCTCGATGCTTTTTTTTTCGTCTTTTCGTTTTTTTTCCATCGCCTACAAATTCCCTGGAGATTTACTAGAATCCAAGAGCAATGTGTGCACACACTTCGAACCTACTCAGAACTTGCTCGAGATCTTGGGCGCGCGATCTCATTGGGATCTCGGTGAAAAATCGCATCATTAAATATGCCCGGCGACGTGGAAAAGAAAAAAGGCGCGTTCCCCACAAACACTCGAATCCTGGCACTAAGCAACATCCGTACACATCAATAAACACACACACGCATACACACACATTTATTACATCTCGATTTTCGTTACCGAAGAAACTTTACCTGCATCAGAACACACGTTTACAAATTTTTTCGAGGGCTAATCTCTTGCTCTCGTTTCGAACTCTCGGAAGAAAAGAGGACTATGCACGTGGATATAACGCTGTTCCAGGGCACATCATCTCGCGTGCAATGATTCGGGATGTCACGCATCGTTGAATTTCTCGAGAGATGAGTCCTTTTTTTTTGAAGACATGTTTGAAAGCTTGCAACTCGAGAAAAGGACAAATAAAAAGCAAATTCGTCCTTTATATATATATATATATATATATATAGGGGAAGAAGGCGCAGGATAATCTACGCTGGTAGAAAACGCCTCATCCTCTCGTGATCTGGATTAAGTCGAGAGAGTGAAGGAGGGAGAGAATTCAATAGGACTTAGAGGGTGTTTAGAGCACCTTCGTGGCAAAACTCATCTTTGGTCGAATAAAACGAGATAGGCGTTTGTAGTAGCTGTGTCGTGGACCTGTGAGGTGAGATGCTGTGTACATGCGTGATCGGGATCAAGATTATCCTTCCCCGTATAGCCGTATGAGGATGTTTCGGATCCACTCGAGTATGTAGTCGAATTATTTTAATCGACAAAATATCGCATCCTACCTGAGATTATAGAATCTACAATTTATATATATATATATATATATATATATATATATATATATATATATATATATATATATATATATATATATATGTATGTAAATATATGAAGAAAGTAATATTAAAGCTATTCGACTTCGAGGTCCTTCCTCAAAAGAGCCAGGTATGCTGTCAGCATAGATTACACAGATACAACAAGTCTGAAATATACTCTGTGTCTTCGTAGGGGTTTATATATATATATATAAGCTATATATATAAGTTTGACCTACAAACGCTAAAAAGTAGAGTCGGACACACAATTGTTTTTCAGAATACAATTATTCGACTGGATTTAGTTGATACTATGAGCTATATGTGAAGAAATTTTGTGATCGTAAAAAAGTTACAAAACACCTTCGATAATTTTATATATATACATATATATATATCGTTTAAAAACATATATATGTTTTTGAACGTCACTGCTAAGCCGGCGTGAACAGGGGGTGATAGGAAAGGGTTTAATGGGGAAGAGTAATACGTAAAGACCCGCAAGGACTTGGAACTCAAGAAATAAAAAATGTATCCATATTTCTTCAGACCCGACCACGTTTGAAAAAAAATCGTCGTAACTATAGTAGGCAAATGTATCGAATCAAAGTACCTGTGCAAACATTGACGCAGGAATCTAATTGGATCCTTATACTTGTTCTCGATTCCTGATTGGGATCCAACGGGTCGTCGCACTGGACGCCTATACTGCAACGTCACGCTCGTACATTGGATTCTAATAAGGATTCTCCATTGGAATACATGTTGTTTTATGGAAACTGATGTAACATTGCAATAAGTTTTTTTTTGACCTCTCAATTTTATAATATCTACAATATACTGAAAGCAACGGAAACAAAACGAAGTTTATTGATAAATTTTTTAAATTTCTTTTGAAAATTTTTCTTAACAAAATGTTAATTTTCTAATAACAAGCTTCCTAATCGTCGTGAAATTTTAACACGACCTCTCAAATACTTCATACAAAAACATACCAAATTTTCAGAATTTTATTATCATTTATTTCAACCCTTAAGGAGGTTGAAGCAATGATGATAGAATTCTGAAAATTTGGTATGTTTTTACATGAAGTATTCAGGAGGTCGTGTAAAAATTTCATGACGAATAAGAAGCTATTTATTGAACAATTAACATTAACATGTTTCATAGGGACTCAACATCCTTAAGACAGTTGAAATCGTTGTAGTCTCTTAGTGGGATGTCGGTTGATTTTGCGAAGAGGTGTCTGTTTGTGTCGTAGTCATTAGGGTTGAGCGAGATGCGCTTGTTTGCTTTGTTTCTTTTCCAGTGGTAAATGAGCATTGCGTGTCACCAAATGCATAAGTGTGTAGGATCAACATGGCAACGCGTGTCTAGCCTTCACGCTGTGTTACTTCTACATACTTTGAACGCACGTCAAACACGCCTAGTTTTTGCAGTGTAGGTGCGGCGTTCCTATAAAATTCCTATAGGGATGATGGTAGCATCTGGAGACTCCCCGACAAATTTGTGGACGAGTTTTACGTTCTCAAATAAAGTCAGTGGAGTCCATTCAGAGTGCACGTCACGAAGAATCACCGCGATGCAGATACCTTGTAAAAATCGTTGCAGCTGGAGCGTCTTGGTGAGGCTCGGATAAGACGTGAACACATATGTGTGTGGTTATCCGAATATTAAAGCTCGCTTACGAATGGAGGCCCTTTATATATATATATATATATATAAGAAATATTAATGCACCGCGAAGAATTTGTAGTTGGCACTTATGCACGCGCGTCAGTCATTCTAATCCATGACGAAGGACTAGACCAGACTAGCCCTCGAATATCATCCGAAAGTCTGAAGCAGCGTTTAATTCGAATACGAGAAGGGCCCCCTCGTACTGTAGGACTCTTGAGGTGCGTACACGTATTCATATACCTATATAGTGTCGAGAAGCTCCGCCGGATAATCTCGTCGGTCACCATACACGAGTGCGGTGCAACATTATATTGCCGCTACCAAACGAGAAATTACTCGCGTTGTTAGTTCTAGATCGAAAGTAATTTTCCACGCGTGCGAGTGACACGAGGTTACCCTCTAAAAAGAAGCCACAAAATTTTTCGCGCCCGATTTTTCGCGGCTGGTCTCCGAGCGAAGGGACCGCGAAGGGAGAGAAGGGAATAGGGCTCGAAAAGCGGGCAGTGGGGTGGGGGTTATTCTCAAAATACGATGCTGTACGTAACGGGAATTTGGACGGAGAGTACGTAGCTTTTTGTCGACGATTATGCACGGTGGAAATTTCGTGCTGGCGCATTCGTCCTAAGGGTGAAAATGCATCCCTTCGATTCGGTTTTTATCGCTCCGGCTGTCACCTCAGGGTATTGTCGTTTCCTCGTCCAATGCCGAGTCCGGATCGAGACGCGAGAAACTCAAGGTGCGCGCTTTTCGACTAACGAATTCACATTTACGGCGGAGAGTGGAAAATCCGCGCTTTTTTTTTTCGTTCGCTCAATAGGAATATCGGAAAACCGCGTCACGCCGATTTTCGCGGTCTCTCGCGTTCATTCTCCATTTTTTTTTTTCGTCTCGTTTCCTTACGAATGAGGGAGGTGAGAAGAATCGAAAACGCTTGGCCGAGGAGAAAAGGGACCACTGGTTCCGGTGCGTTAAGGGAATTTCCAACGAGACGAAAAACCTTCGTTGTCCTTTGTACTGCCACCAGGCCCTTTGACTCTTCACCGATACGCCGATTTTCTGACTTCTCGCACCTGAGCGCGGGAGAGAGAGAGAGAGAGAGAGAGAGAGAGAGAGAGAGAGAGAGAGAGAGAGAGAGAGAGAGAGAGAGAGAGAGAGAGAGAGAGAGGTGCACACTTTCATGAAAAGTGTATACGAAAAATGCACAGAGTTTAAGGGAATATAAAAAAAAGGGAGAAAAAAGGAGGCGGCGTCTTGCCTTTGTCGCCCTCTTTGCAGTGGGTCGTAGGGCGCGTATACACGCCGCAATAGACTAATACTCCGTGACGACAGGTCACTCCTGTATGGCCCTTTGACTCCTCGGAATTTATGCTCTCCTTCTTCTTTCTCTCTCTCTCTCTCTCTCTCTCTCTCTCTCTCTCTCTCTCTCGCTCTCTCTCTTCCTCTCTCTCTCCTTTTATTTGCCCTTTCTTTCGTTGCTCGGTTTTTCGAACGACGAATATTCATAACGAGCGACTGCGATACAGTATCGCGTATGAATGCGCAGTAAAAAACGAAGCGTGCAGAATCAGCGATGCCCTTAACGATGCCCTTTCAAACGCACCCACGCACACGCGATGGACGATTCGCTCGACGAGGTCTAACAAATTTTTATTTATTGTCGAGTACACTTTTCGGAAAATTGGTCAGTGTGGGCTGCTTAAGGGTGAGTGTGTTGTTTCCCGTGGAATATTGCAATTCTGTATTTGAACACGGGGGAGGGGTAATCGCCCGTAATCGATAAGAAGATTTGTATCAACGCTAACAAACTCAAATTTGCGGTGGTGAGGGAAGCGAAGAATTCAGGATGAATTATTCTAACTAAACTATTCAGGATAACAGTCGAGATGAATTATGCAAATTGTTGATTCGCAATTTTGGACAATATTCTGAGAAATAATGATAATTCGTGTTTGTTCAATCTACCCCTTCGTATTTAGTGCAAAACCGAAGATTAGTGTTGCAGTTAATGAAAAGTATGGTTGGATTATTTTATCGATTTTATTATTATATTTTTTGTTCAAATTTAGTTTCTCAAATTCGTGAGTTGCACATCGTAATTTATTCGTATGATTGTTATTGTTGTTGTTATTATTATTATATATTTTTTTGAGCCCGTAATTTTAAGAAAAGTGTATTATTAGATTGGAGTACCAAAATTAGTACCTCATCGTACAATGTCCTATGCCGGTGCGATTGCATGAGAACAAAAAAAGATTCAGGGTAGATTATGTTTGGGAATTACCGACCCAATATTTTTGGAAATATTTTTTTTACTAATCATTATTTTAGTTCCCTTAAACTACCTCTTCGTAACGAATGCGGAAGCTAACAGTTTATTTTTCAGCAAGAGAAGAAAAGAGAAAGCCTAATTACTGGAAGAAATCGGACAGGAGCCACCATCTTTTTTTCTAAGATATCGATAATCGTTTTTTCATTGATGGAAAGGGCAGTGGAGTGTAATTAGAACGGATTATAGAGGGACAACGATTATTTTGACGGAGGATATGAACTGAATACTCAAAATACTGTTCGTATATATAATTAGTAAATATTCAGGCATTATGGAAGAATCCATTGCAGAATAATTAGTAAATGATGAATTGTAGAATAACTAGTCAATAGAATCACTCGTGTAATAAATTTCCAGATTCATATGACTATGCAATTAACAAAAAAGGATTCTTATATTATTCTTGAATATAATTTTTTCAATAAACAATGTGAATTTCTGCCCAAATTGAAAGAAAACGAAAATCATTATTAAAAAAGACATCACCTGAATACTTGAGAAACAATTTATATAAAAATTAAGTAAATACCATCCAATACCATTAAAAAATTCTATTTTTTTTTCTTATGCACTATAAAAAAAGGCATTCTCACATATAAATTTCTCAATGAAAAATGTGCATTTCTGTCCAAGTTAAAAGATCACGAAAACCATTATAAATAAAGACACCAATTCAATGCTCTAAAAACAATGTATATAAAAATTAAGTGAATGCCCATACAATTAACCAATACTAAAAAACAATTCCCATATCGTCCTTATGCAATGTAAAAAAAACAACGATTCTAATATTATTCTCACGTATAATTATTAAAAAACAAAATCTGTCCGCATTAGAACACGGTAATAAAGATATTAACTGAATACTCAAGAAACAATTAATATAAAATTTAAGTAAATAAGCATACAATTATCAAAGACTTAAAAATAATTTTCATATTATTCATATATGCTTTAATATAAATTTGTTCCCTTATTTACTTTTTCACATTAGAAATTTCGAAAATTTTTTAATTAAACTTAAATATTTTCGACACCCATGTTGTGCCTAATTGAGTTTCATTGGATATAGTTGACTGTATTACTTTTTTTTCATCTAACTCCAATGTACTCGAACTGTCATCGAATTTCCTTGTTCCATTCTGACTATAAATGTATATATGTATATAAATATGTATAGGTAGAGCACCCTTGAAAATTTGGTTCTGGAACTGTCGCTAATTCGAAAAGAAAAAGATTTCCCGGTGCAGCCGTCGCGTCAAATCTACGGCCGAAGATTCCGGTACCAGTATATATATATATATTTTTTTTTTTTGAAAATTGTGGTACATCGGAGTAAAGCTCGGTCAGAGGATGGTTAGAGCCGTAACCGAATGCCTGTTCACGTAAAAACGAGGCGTCAAATATACGAGAAAATTCGTTACCGAAATTCCACGCTCTCGAGATTCACGTATAATACTTCTCACTAGCACGAAATTATCGCGATTGGATTGATGGTCGAGTGCGAGAGCAGCTGCAGCGAGAAAATTTTCTCCCAATCCCATTCCTGCAATTCTAAAGACTGCCCGAATCAAAGCGTGAAGAAATATTGTAGTATCGATTACCCGTATTGGAAAATCAAAATTGGCTCTATTGTGAGAGTAAAAGCAATTATTATTCCTTCCTATGCCGAAAACGATATTATGCGATGGATAATTTTCTCTGGACAGGGACAAAAGATATTTTTTTGGATACCTAATGCATCATATTGGGAGTAGAAAGAAAAATATCGCATTTGTTTGAAAAAAACAATTGAGTTATTTTTTTCTCACTATTATTCTTTTCTTTGAATTTAATTGCGGCCATTGAATAATTTCAATCGTCGATTATCATATTAGAATTTCGATCGTCACCTATTATAGTGAAATTGTAATTTTATAGGGAAGTTGTACATTTCTTAAATTTATAACAAAAATTTGTAGTGAAATTCGATATTTTTCTATTACAAAAAAATCAGACGTTGATCAGTTGTTCAATAAAATGAAATAAAACATTACAATTTGGAAATAAAATATGAAAAGGAGTATTGACGAATTTAAGGAAATATAATATACATTCAAAATCGTTTAAATAAATATTAATAAAAATTTGAACTAAAGTTTGAAGAATAAACTTCTGAATCCAACATAAAAACATGATTTATTAAAAGCCTTGACCATTTTCTAACAAAGAAAATAACCCTCAAGGGCCTGCACGAGGTTAACATAATCTCACAAATTTTCCAATCGAGTTTTCTCATAGATGGTTAAATTTAAAAAAAAGGACCAAGCATCAGGCCCTGGATCATTCCCTAACGCAGAGTTTGACGATTTTATTTTGCCCTAAATATTATTCATCTCTGAAAAATATCGGTCCAAAAATGTTCAGCTATCTCTCTCTCTCTCTCTCTCATTCATGTCACGTGGTACATTTTCCACTTCGCCTTACAATTTTTTGAGAAAATAAATTTAAAAAAAGTACCCAAAGAATAAATAACGTTTTCCGGTTGCGGATGCAGGGAGTTCAAAGTTCATCGAACGAAATGAACGGTAACGTCACATGACGGGTTCAACGAGCCATAACGAACTGTCTCTACGGTTTGCTCGGTTCATTTTTTTCGCCCTCGTCATTGTCATGTAGGGAGCGGAAATTGCATGATATTCCGTCACAAGGGTGGAAAACTGTGGGGGTGAGAGTTGTTCGAGCGAGAGCACAGAAATTACGCCGACTTTAGAGTTCTTAAGTACGTAAGTAATGTTGAGTAAACTGAAAGGATCAAGGAGAGGGACAGGGAGGGAGGGGCAGAGGGGGGGGGGGGGGGGTACGGAGATAAAAAATCATCGTCCCGTGAAATGGCCCACCCAGAGTTCCGCGTATGATATTTTTTTCCCGAACCCCGGATATTTCGTCTTGCACAAAACTCATCCGAAATATTTGTCCTCAGCTCCAGAGACGTATCTCGCCCACCAGAAGGTCGATTCGGCAAAAACGCGATTTTTTTGTCGTCCTTTGGCCCGCATTGTGCAAGGCCCAGCCGAAGTTTCTTCGACCGGAAAGACCGGAGGCAATCACTTTTTCTTACGTGCCAATTTTTCAAAATACGAAACGAAAGAACCGAAAAACAAAAAATCCATCGAAAGAGACTCGTTAATGAGCTCGGATCGTTGAACCCGAAAGTGGCTCCGTTCGCCAAAATACTCGATGCTGTCACCCAGGAACTGAAAACAGCCGAGTAACAAGTCCGCGGTGAAAGTGAAGGCAAAGGGCTTGAAAAGGCTCGCGAGAGCATACGAGAAAAAAAAATTGAAAGAACAACACACATCTACACTCCGAATCGCGAAAATCAATTATGAAACAATTTACGAAATTTCTTTCCGAAAATCCAAAAACGACGGCGCACCTCTGTGACTCTTCTAAAAATCATCCCTCGGAAAGCAGATAATTCGAATCGTTTTCCAGCGAATCGTCGAGCCGAAAAATATCGAAAAAGAGAATGGAACGGTACGAAAGCAAAACGGCGTCAATCAAAGATGAACATTGCCGGATGAGCGGGAGAAAGTATCGGGAAATATTTCTTACATTATAGTTTAGTTGTTCTCGCGTACCCAATTTACACCATTTTCCAAAAATCACCCTCTAATGACAGGGGAGAACGTTTCTGTTTTTTTTTTCTTCCTTTTCTTTTTTCGTACCTTGGTAGAATTGACTTTGCCCCGACGCTCTCGTGAAATGCCACCAATTTGGGAGGAGACCGAGAAATCATTAGGGGAGGAAGAGCGAGGGAGAGAGAGAGAGAGAGAGAGAGAGAGAGAGAGAGAGAGAGAGAGAGAGAGAGAGAGAGAGAGAGAGAGAGAGATCTCGAAGGAATTTTTTTCTACTTCTTTTTCCTTGTGGCCGTCGATGGTTCGGTTGCGTTGATGGGGCACTTGTTACGGTGGTCGATGCACGTGTTCTAATGGATACCGAGGGCTCTCCTACCCGCGCCCCCCTGTCCATCCTTCGACGACGAGGAATCGACCAGGACGAGAAAAGTAAAAGAGCGAACAAACGAAAAAGAAAAAAAAAACAAAAAAAAACGATCAATCTTTACGGAATCTTTAGGGGATATACTGGGCAAATGGACTGATGACGCATTCGGATCTTAGAGCCGACCTGATAATTTCTTACGCAACTTAGTCCGGAAGAAAAAGCCATTGTCTCGAAGTCCACGATGCAGCGTTCCAGATAAATACTGAGCTGTCTACTAGTACCTAATAACGAAGGCCCTGAATTTTGCAGTCACCATCAAAAGTTCATATTCGGTGTTCTTTATTATTATTATTATTCTTGTTGTTGTTGTTGTTATTATTATTATTATTGTTGTTGTTGTTATTATTATTATTATGTTATCAATTTTTGTATTTAACTATTTTTAAATATTTTTTTATTATTCATTTATTATTTATTGTTTTTTATGTTTAATTAATTCATTATATTGTTAAGTTTTTAATATTATTATGTAATATTATTGTTTCAGGTTATTATATTATATTATCATATTATACATCATTATATTATATAATCATTTATTATAATAATAATCGAGTTTTATTTGCACAACTTGCTTTCCAAGTTTTTTACAAACATTTTCCGCCTTGTTTATATACATTTTTTCTTACAACTACCTTAATCTTATATTTTACCCCTCACACTCCTTTCGCTCGAACCTTTGCTCTCTTTCCCTCAATTTACTCCTCATCTCCATCACTTTCGCCTCCCTTTTCCTCCTTCCGCATTTTCTTACATACCTCCTCTATTTCTCTGAAATACTGGCATATCCCTATATTTATCTTTCCCCTTAACATATTTATAATTTCCCCCTTTATCGCCACCTTATCCACTCCTTGCACCCACTCCTCCGCTTCCTTTCTCGCTTTCGTCGTTACAATTTTCCATCCTTTTTCACATATTAGCAGGTGCTCCATTGTTTCATTTTCTTTCTTGCAAATTCTACATCTCCAGTCTTTTTCCCCCTTCTTTCCCGCTCTTCCTATATTTCCGCATCTCAGTCTTGCCCACATTTCTTTATCCCTACCCTTCACCTCCTCTTCCGCCCAGTACTTCCACTGCTCTTCCTCATTTTCCACTAATCATTTATTATATTATGTACTTTTAATCGAACTTTTTGCCTCCACATATTTTATTTCGAGAGCCATCGTTCTCGATTGTTTATTATTTTTTACTAAGCAATTTTTATTATTTTCGATATAAAACAACACCAATAGAACTTAAAACATAACAATATTGAACATATTATTATGTTTCTTTGGTGTTTACCATATTACCTAATAGTCGGATCATTACAAATGATTGTAATGATACAATATCAATATATAATCTGTTATCTCATTATACAACGCTTTGCGTTTTTCTAAAGCCCACTCACAGGTTAAGATTATATTTTATCATGAATATAACGAATAATGAATTTTCAATATATTTTTCTTACCCTAATTTCATATTTCAACCTCAATAGTATAAATAATAATAATATTACAGTTTGAAATGTTTTTTATTGTAGAGGATAATCGTTATTGATGATTACTAAAATTCATTTATTCCATATATTTTTCTTACCCTGATTTTATCTTTCAACCATGATACTATAAAAAACTGATATTACACTTCAAAATAATGTATTATTTTGTAAAATTATTTTTATATCAATGATGATAAAAATGCATTATTGATAAACGAATTATCATATGTTATAGAAAACCTTCAATGTCGTGTCGTAATTACTTTAAAAAATCTTGCATCCAATCACCGCACAGTTCTCCGGCATGGAGAATAAAAAAGAAATAGAATATTGACCGTGTCCCTTACAACCGGAAATAGGGCTAACGATCTGATTTTCTCTACGATATCGCCGCACACGAATATATATATTTGCATTCCAGGGGGTGCATGTATGCCGAGTGCCCAGATTACAGAATACTTGGGAAGGGAGATAAAGGCATATAAAAACGACTCTTGGGTGTAGGGCACGACTTTCCTGCGGAAAAAGACCTCGCACCCCAAGCGTCACGCGATAAAAAAAGGAAAGGAGAAATAAAGAGAGAAAAAAAACACGCATATAGAAGACGCGTGATATGTGAGGCGAATGGACGAAGGGGGCTGGGGGGGGGTGAGGAAGAACGAGAGGAGACTGAGAGAATAAGATTTTTAAGCTCCAGCCCTGAAAGGGCCTCGCTATCTTGCGGAGTAATCTCGGTAGGGTCCTTTACCGCGCGCCCTTCTCGGGCCCTCGTAGGGCCCCCTTTTTCAACGACCAACCTATATGACCAGAGAGAGAGAGAGAGGCCGGGACGATTCTTTCTCTCTGTTGCCCTCGCATGACGATGTTCTCGGCCACCGAGGACCTCTGACTCACCCTTGCACGTGTTCAATTTCTGAGCTGTAGCCCCCTCGTCGTGCCCTCGAAGAACGCGTCCTTACATATATCCCCCGCGTCTCGTCCAGAAGAGACACGAAGAAAAAAAAACAGAAAAAAAAAATATATATATATATAAAACGAAGAAAAAAAATAAAGAAGCAGAGACGAACGAAAATGTCTAACTGGCCGTTCGCCCTTTCTGGGGCTCACCGCTCCGCCCACAGGACGACCAAGGGCCCCCCTATATACTCAACTGTGAGTCGAGACATAGTCGAGAAAAGAATATCGCTGGCCATCGCCTCTGTACTCTTGTACACACACACGCTACTTGCCAAAAATTTGAACATGCCTTTCGCAATTTTTCTTCTACCAAAAGCAGCGTAGAAAACGAAAATTTTAAATTATTTTGAAATATTCTTCTTCAAACTCTAATCTGTTCAATTTACTTTGATCGAACTTTTTTCCCTCTACATATTTTAGTTCGAGCCCCCATAGCTTTGAGCACATTTTCCGCAAACTACACTGCTTTACGAAGATCAATAACCTTTCGAAAAAAATGAGATTTTTTGGAGGCTAATTGGAGCTGTATCTCGGCCCTTTCGAGGCCCTTTGAGAAGAAATTTGTCTTGCCATTTTTTTCCACGTGGGTCTACGAGAGTAGGAGAACGACAAATGAAAATAATTGCTTAAGGTCATCCAGTGGGCGAAGAATGTACCAGAGAATGAGAAGAAAAGCGCATTGCAGATCGTTTTCCTTTTTTTTATCGTTCTAATAAGACTTCGAACATTCCATTGCGCAATTCGTTGGTCGGGATCGGTAACTTTACCGATCACAAGATCGAGGAATCTGTACTTTTTATCGGCAGTTTGTATATAAAAAGCATAATGGAGTTTTTTTATACTCGAAATACTATGGCAGACATTTGTTTGCGCATTTTATTGGCCGAGATCGGTATCTTGACCGACCGAAAAATTGCCAAATCCTTCTTTGACCGGTAGTTTATGGAATTAGAGTACCATGATGCTTTTTTTATGTTTCAAATACTATCTCGGACATTCCGTTTCGCATTTTTTGCCTGAGATCGGTAACTTTGCCATGCAAAAATTGAAAAATGTTCAGTTGCGAGCGGTATTTTATATGGACAAAGTATAATGGAGCTTTTTTATCTTTCCAATACTATCCCGGACTTACCTTTGCACATTTTTTTGGCCGAGATCGGTAACTTTAACGATAAAAAAATAGAGAAATCCTCACTTTTGACCAGTAGTTTATATATTGAGAGCATAATCATCCTTTTTTTTATCTTTCGAATACTATCTATTCATTTGCGCATTTTTTTGCCGAGATCGGTAACTTTTTCGATGGCAAAATCGAGAAATTCTTACTTTCCACCGGTACGTTATATCTAAAAAGCATGACGGAGATTTTTCAATCTTTTATTACTATCCCTGACATTCCTTCGGGCATTTTTTTACCTAGATCGGTAAGTTTACTGATCGGAAGATCGATAAATCCTTCATTCTGATTGGTAGTTTATATGTAAAAGCGTAATGAAGCTTTTTGTATCTTTCAAATACTATCCCGGACTTTCCAGTGCACATTATGTTGGCCAAGATCGGTACCTTTACCGATCGAAGAATCGAGGAATCCTTACTTTTAGTCGATAGTATATAAAAAAAAAAGGATAACGTAGTTTTTATCTTTCAAATATCATTCCAGACATTTCTTCGCGCATTTTTTGACCGAGATCGGTAACTTTACCGATAGAAAAATTGAGAAATCCTCACTTTCCACCAGTAGTTTATACGTTAAGAGCATAATGATGCTTTTTTATCTTTCATATACTACCCCGGACATTAATTTGCGCATTTATTTAGCCAAAATCGGTAACGTTGTCGACAAAAAAATCGAGAAATCCTTACTTTTCAGCGGTAGTATATAGATAATATATATATAGACATAAAAAGAATAACTTATCTTTTCTTATCTTTCAAATACCATCCCGGACACGCCTTCGCGCATTTTTTGGCCGAGATCGGTAACTTTACCGATCGGTAACTTTACCGATCGAGAAATTTTTGCTTTTGACCGGTAGTACGTCTACGGAAAAAGTCTGGATAAGACCGAGTAGACCCATCACACATATCTCAAAACGCGTCAACTCCGCAAAGTCGAAAAGCACATTATGTTCCCCGGTACAGAGAAAAGGGCGGCAATAAAGAAGTCCATACGGTGGGTCACTGCGGGGAGTGGAAGAATATCCGCATTGAAAGGCGCCCATGTATAGTGAGAAGTCGATTCATAGCTCCAAATTATTATGTATAGAAGTTTGTATTGGGCGCGCATTGTCGGCTTGAGATCGAAGGCAGAGCAGCGCCCGAGTACGAGGAGAAAACGTTTTCTTTCTTTTTTTTTTGTTATTTTATTCCTTTCGTCTTCCATGGTTCCACTCCCTATGAGCGGCCAACAAATGGAAAATGGCAAATGTAGCAATGGAAAGTAACGAAGGGGCTGTGACGCGGGCGTTTCGTAGGCACGACACATTGTACGCCGCCTTGAGATGATTCCCTCGATAATGGAAAAGAGGACTCGATTGGGGAGGTAGTGGGTTGGTCGTGAGGCTCTGCGGAGGCTTGGAGCTACCAATAAAAAATGAATAGGCAGAGTATCGATTAATCTCGGGGATGATTACTGGAGATAAAAAGTTATTTTAGTCATCTTAGAAAATTGGCGTGTCCGTGTTGGGGAGGTTAGAGTACAGGAGTAAAAATTCCACCCTCTTAAGGGTCTAAAAAATTGTGAGAAAAGTGTTTCACTCAGGCGCTGCTGTAGATCGTGTCCGATATATTATATATATATATATATATTTATATATTATATATTAAGTCCGATAGATTAATATGTTTTCGATATTAAGGGGTCTTCTGACTTTAGACGCTAATTTCTATTTTCTATTTTCATGCATTTTTTTTTATCGGTTTATATTATAGATATTGATGTAAAAGTTGTTACACTTAATAAATACACCTTCAATATATATTTTTATTATAAATTAGTTAAGTCATTATTTATAGACGAAAATGGTAGTTAAGAAACTGTCCTAAAAAAATTGTAGGTTTCCGCTGTTGATGAAATCTCGGAGATGGATCATCCGAAACAAAAAATCAAACGATTTTAGGTTCAGTGTGTTAATGGCTATAGCGTATATCGGACGATTTTTGATATATGCAAACACAACAAAATGGCGGACATTTTTCGAAAAGACAACAAAACGTGTTTTTTCACTTTTTTTGGCCAAAAAAAGTCAATATCAAAATTTAAAAAATCCTTGAGATTCGCTATAGCTATAGTTGATTATATGTGGTTAAAATTTCATAAGGATCGGTTCAGTAGTTTCGAAGATTTTATCAACAGCCGTCGAAAAACGATATTTCGGAAAAAACGCGTTTAAAGTTTGTTTGGGTTACATAAATATAGTAAAAATTGTTTTTTTTAAATGTACCTCGAAACTGTATTTATTAAGTGTAACAACTTTTATATCAATATCTATAATATAAACCTATCAAAGAAATTCATGAAAATCGCCTTTTTCAGCGTCTAAAGTGAAAATACCCCTTAAGGGCTCACACCTAGTGGAAATATTCTCAAATATCAATTTTTGGTTTTCGACGGATTCTTAGAATATAACACTTGAAAAACATTCGCAAAAAATGTTGAGTCGATCCAGTTAAAATTGAGGGAGTTATGGGTGGTCGTAGGTAGGTTTCGCAAACCGGCGAACTTTAAACGCGTTTTTTTAAATGACTTTTTCAAAATTGGTGACCGAAAAATCAGTGCACCGAACAACTTCAAATTTTGCAAGCTTCTTCTTACATATCAGAAATCAGTGCTTGGAAGGAGGACATTTTTTTCGATGCATAGTTTTGTTGTTATCAACGAAAAAAGGTTTTTTTCCCCGTAAATTGATACTTTCACTTTCAACAGCGGCCATTTTTTCAAAAACCAATATTTATTAAATTCTTGCTTTATTTATTAAATCCTTATGACATTCTCCACCATATTCCACTTCACGTCTTCACCTCATCAAAAATAAATGCTTTCGATTTTTATATTTTGGATCATTTGTTTCAGAGAAGCTGCGGTCACCGCGGACATTTTTCAAACAGCACAAACTGTTGTATCTTCCATATTTATAAATATTTTTCAATACAACAATTATAAACGATTCTTAAAACCCTACCCTTTGATATAAAAATAAAAATTGAAGACTTGCACACGGTTGCCCTGACAAAGTTTGCGAAAATTCCTCTTTCTCCCGACCACGAGCAAGGTGTAATGCAATACAAATACAGCTATAATGTAAAGTATAAAGATTGTGTAAAAATTAAACGCTATTAATACTTTTTTTTCAACTTTAAAACACGTATATAAAATGTAAATTTTTAATACTTTTTTAGTGTCTTTCATTATCGGCATATGTACGATAGAAAATAATTTACAATTCAAAAAGTACCGATCTCGATTCTAATTGTTAACATCTGCCAATGATTTTCTTTGTTATCCAAATACTTGCAATTTTCGTGCTCCTGTTTCCCGTATTACAGCAATTACGCCAGAAAAAGCGATTTCGGAGTTAGTTTTATAGATGAATTAGTCTTTTTATTGGTCCTTTTCAATTTTTACTTTTTTTTGGGGCTTACAGAGGGTGGGGAAATTTTGTACCTGGACTTTTCATGGTTTCGCAGACTCTTTTTCTACCACTTTCCCTGAGGAGTTTGGGCTTCCGAACTGTCACCTTTGTAGACTGCGGGCCTATTTGTTTTTTTTCGGCTGAAAGCAGGTTTGCAAAAAGGTAGATAAAAAACAAGTATAAATATAAATATATCCATGATTTTTTAAAAGTGTCTGTCTGTCTACTTGATACGTTGATACTTTTGATACTTTTCGATACATTTATCCATTTGTTAAAAACAAATGATCAAAGCATTTTTTTTCAATCGAAAATCGAACTCTTTTTTCACTTGCCATTTTCGTAATTTTTAAAATATCAAGAAAGTGCCCGCTGATACGAAAGTTTTATTGTTATACGGAACGTACATTTTTTTTTATTGTTGCCAGACCCACCATACCAATTGGTCATGTGGCACGCGCGGTATTATGTTTAAATAATAATAACATCATTGTTTATCAATATTTGTCAATAAAATACCCAAATTCGGCACGACAAGGTATTAATTATATATCAAATCCAGACCTCACTATCCACATGCTCTCATCAAGAAAAAGAAATTGTCCATCGACTTCTTTTTTGAGCTCCAAACGCACACCCGTTACCCAAGTACAATTTTCTCGAGCACAGAATGAATTAAGGGGGAATATACCTTTGTGAGGGCAAAATCAAGGGTCATTTTTGACAATTCATTTAAGAAAAACAAAAAAATATCTTTAAATTCGGTTTTTTATACATGTTAGTACGTCTTACAGTAAAGGAAATTTTTTTAAAAATTATTTTGATACAAAATGGCTTTAAACGCGTTTTTCTCGAAACTACATTTTAAGACACGGGCGTATGCGTAGCGCCTCGGTTTTTCAATCGATTGGTGATTTTTTCGGTAAGTTGAAATTTAAAAACTTTATGATCGATATTCGACCGATTTGTTTACGACTTTTTTAAAAATATTAACGCCATTTTTTTAAATCAATATTTTGAAAAACCCCACGTACTGGACTAATTTTCTATATCGAAATAATTTTTAAAAAATTCTTTTACTTCAAGACTTGTACTAACATATATAAAAAACCGAAGTGAAAAATATTGTTTCGTTTTTCTCAAAAAAAATTGTCGAAAAATGACTTTTGATTTTGCGCTCGGACAGGTATGCTCCCCCTTAAGGCAGTCGTCTGGTGTAGAGGCCTAAAAAGGTGATTTAAGGTGATTTTTTTATAAGGAAAGAAGCAACGGACCTTCTTGAAAATTTTATCGTACTTTAACACACATTTGAAGGGTAAACACTTTTTTTTTATTCAATAATTGTCTCAAAACGTCGGAGTATTAAATTGACCGTAGAATCGCCCCGTCGCCGGAGTCTCTACCTGGCGGGAAAGATAGTGTGCTCGGTTGTTGTCTGGAACGCAAAAACCATAAATATTTTCAATTGACATATATTTTTGCTGTCGATGAACTAAAAAAACCCAGAAAAAACCGTGAAACCATATTAATTTTCGAGCTTGAACAAAAGAGTGCCGCTTTTCAGAATTTTTTTTTCTGTCTCCATGCAATGACAATACTATAAAATAATTTTTTTAACGAATATTTTTTTTTCATTCGACCCTCAATGGTCACACCAGTTGAAACATACCCCAGCCGTTTTTTGAACTGGAATACCTTCCAGAAAATTCGGGAAAATGGGACATATGTTTTGCCTATTTAAAATCACATTTTTAAAAAATAATCGGCATGGTGGTGTACAAAAGAGTTAAAAGTACGTTGCAGTATTTTATTTATTATTGTTCAATAATTGATCACATTGCAAAATAATTGGGCCGAGTTTCACCCACGATGACTTTTGCGTACTTTTTTCAAGGTGTGACTGGCAAGGGTTAAGATGGTTTTTAACAATCTAGAGAATGACCTTTGGCTTGGGTCGATAAGGTCAAACAGTTTTTTGCTTTCACGCCCGCCAATTTCAAAGAATCACGAAAACGAGAATACGAGAAAACGCGCTTTAACGGGGGATTGTCTTTTTTTTCGCAAAATTTACCGCTTTTTGGGAATTTTTTTGTGAAGAAAGTATACAACGGATAAGTTGTGAAACTTGGCATATAGTTTTATTGATCTGTTTACTACATACAAAAAATTTTTTAAACAATTCCATCAAAAAATCCGCCTCCCACCCCCCTCAACGCGCGATGGTCCTTTTTTGATGGTGTGCACGATTACAGCCTTCACGTTCATCCTGCAACAAAAACCCAAAAAGCATTCTACTTTAGACACATATAGCTATCGTTCGATGAAGGGAAAAAAAAAAATTGACGATTTGGTGACGTTTTGAACTTGAAGTATCGATTTTTCGAAAAAAATTGATCGATTTTTTGTTATAAATAAAAAACTATTAAACGTATTGCTTTTTTGCTTCATCAAACGATAGCTATATGTGTCTAAAGTAAAATGCTTTTTGGGTTTTTGTTGCAGGATGAACGTGAAGGCTGTAATCGTGCACACCATCAAAAAAGGACCATCGCGCGTCGAAGGGGGTGGGAGGCGGATTTTTTGATGAAATTGTTTAAAAAATTTTTTGTATGTACTAAACAGATCAATAAAACTATATGCCAAGTTTCACAAGTTTTCCGTTGTATACTTTCTTCACAAAAAAATTCCCAAAAAGCGGTAAATTTTGCAAAAAAAAAGACAATCCCCCCTTAAGGTTTTCGGTCGGTATTGGTAGCTTGCAGGAATCTAGTTCTCGACGCTTACCCGTTCTCGGGTCTGTATCTTCGAAAATTCTTCAAGTTTACTTCTAGAGCATCAGTAACATGTTCTCTAATAGTTGAACCATCGACTAAAGCAGAAAAAACATCGATTTTTTAATTCTCTACACCAGACGACCGCCTTAAAATAAAAAAACGAGTTCAAATCGAACCCAATATTAAAAAAGCCGCCTCTATCTCTCGGCCAACGATTTCACGGCCCAAAAAAAACCCCGGAATATTCGTCCCGGTCATGCGTGAAAGAAAAATGGTCGACGATGTCCAGCGGCTTAATCCGGCGCGTTCGCAGCCCGTTTCGAGTTTCGTCCAAAAGTACATACGCGAAGGCCGCGTTCTCCGATTATCAATGCCCGGACGAAAGAAAAAGGGAAAGAAAAAAAAAACAAATCGATCTTTCCGAAGCGCGAAGAAAAAAAAGTCTCCTTTCTATCTCTCTCTTTTTCTCTCCCCCGCATGCGCAGAGGCGAAGAGCAGCAAAGCGATCGCTCGCATAGGAAGACCCGAACAGACAGGATACCGCGATGACACGGTCCGACTAATCCCGCGATTGAAATCTCTCTAAGCTCCTCGTTTCAGGGATACGGGGCTACCGGTCACCGCGCGCTTTCCAACCTCCATTTTTTTTCCACGCATAAACCGCGATGAAAACACGACCGTGTGTGCGTTGGCCCCCAGGTCCGAAAAGAAGTCCCAAAAGAAAGGGCGGGCGAAAGAAAGGGAGGAGGCGAGAAAGGGGAGATTCCGAAAGAGGCAGAGGGGGTGGGATGTATAATTTATTACGATAATCCTTTAATAATGGATTCCGGATCGGGGAGTACGAGCACGTGTGCGTGTACGTGTCTCTATGGAGAAGGGTGGTTTTGGGGACATTCAACTTCGAGGACTTTTCTTTCTTGTAGTACTCAATTGCAGGGTTGGAAAAAAAAACAGTTTTATTTGAAAAGGAACAAAACGTCGTGTTTTATTTTGTAAATACAAACGCTAGTAAATGCGTTTGACAAACGCATTTAGTTTTTGCATGAAATTATCTAGTGCTTGGACGAAGGATTTAATAAGGATTTAATAAGATTTTTGAGAAAAAAAATGGCTGCAGGCCAAAGTGGAAGTATCCAATTTCAGGGGAAAAAAACGCTATATTTTGGATGATAAAAAAAAACTATACATCGACAAAAAAAAATTCGTTCGGTCGAGCACTGCTTTTTGATATGTGGAAGGAACTTGTAAAACTTAAATTTCGTCGGTGCAGTGATTTCTGCGATATCGCGATCAGCGATTTCCGAAAAGAGATCTAGAAAAAAATGCGTTTTAAGTTCGCCGATTCAGGAAATCGATTTTCTTAAAGTCCATAAATTGTTAGTAAAACTATTCAGGAATATGTTCCCAAAGTAGTAGAAACATTTCGTTACTGCCTTGAATTTTTTGTTTTCGGTAATTTTTTTTCCAGACGTGTTTATCTCGGAACGTTTAATTTGTGTACACTCTAGCTCAAAAAGTTTCCAACCTACAATTTTGTAAAATGATAGTTTCTTTACACAATCACGATCTCTATGAACCTAAACTTGAGGTAATATCACTGTTTGAAGTATATTCTTCATGCAAAAAAAGTTATAAAGGAATGGCAAAAATTATACCCTTTTCTTCAAACAACTCTATAAAATGGAATTTTCCATTTTTGCCACAGTTAGGTTCATACAGAAGGAAAACATGTTCCCAATATAATCTTCAAACCATATTGATTTCCGATGAAAACTGTGGCCTCCAGCGTGTACACAAACAGCAAAATCTGACGATCGGCACATTGCACATTTTCATAAAAAAAAACTTCAAAAAAATTAAAATACATGTTCCAAAATATGTATAAAATATTCCCAAAGTTGCATCAAATTCTAAGAATACATTCCTTGTCAGAAAAAAAAATCATGTGAATCAGTCAAAAAACGTACCCCTAAACTGGTTTCAGAGAACATTTTCGAAACGTTGTATCGTGAGAAGCCCTCGCAAACCAAAATTCATTACTTCCAACAATTTCGACTAGCTATAACTTCTCAAAAATCACACATCCACGTTACAATTGTCACCCTATGCACGCTGCTGCGACGTGGAATTTTTTTCGCATGTACCACTTCCTCATCCCTCGCTTTTTTAATTTTTCCTTTTTTTTCATCCCCTCATCGCGCCGTGTCTTTCTCCGCCTCACATTCGTCCTCCTCCTGCACCCCCTACGCTCCGTGCAGGCGCGAGACGAATGAATCTGGGATCGCGACGTATACGGCGATCTTTTGGGCCATGGACCAGGATCGGCGAGGACCCTTTTCACCGAGGGGACTCCATAACTACCCTCGGCAAGACGTGACTGTGTTTCTTGATCCTTGTTTGCTTAGGTGCATTCTTTGAGGCTCACATGATATATATATATATATATATATATATATATATATATATATATATATATATATATATATATATATATATATATATATATATATATCATGTGAGCCTATATATATATATATATATATGTAGGTATGAATACATGCACGAGCGGTTGATGTTTACTCAGGACCAGTAATGGAATTTCATAAATGAAAACGGATCTACGGCTGCCCCCCCCCCCGCTCACTTTCTGCATTCCCTTTTATCTCGTCTTCCCGCTCGTTCCTTCTGCCCCCTCTTCTCGTTGTCCGCGGAGGGGGACAAATACGGCGTGTATGGCACACGTGTGCATGCGCAAAGAAACGACAGAGGGTTCCTTTCAGGCCAGCACGAAACGTTAAAAATCGGCGATTCGTTTATTTTCTCAAGCCAGCGTACAAGACGAATCATACGACATTTAATACAGGCCCGTGTTACATTGTGAGAATAATTCTCCGCGGGTTGGATTTCGAGAGTACAAACTTGCACAGTTCTCGAAGAAGTTTGCCTCGATGGTTGGATCGGACGATCCGTTGGTTTCGAGGTTACGTTTGGCGTTGACATAAATGGCGTAATGTTTGATATTCGGATGATCGCGTTCACCGATCAACGGCGAAGCATATTGATACTGGGTTTACCGACAAGTGGACACTCTCCGTAAGAGTCTGTATATTTGTAATTTTCCGTGGCCCTTCGTGCGCACGCGCTCGCCCGCTACGATCCGAGCCCTTCGTCCCTTTCACTTTTCAGCACTTGACGCCTGGCCATTTCCAGTCTTTCGATCGTGATCGATCGAATTACACTGAAATTCTTGGCCGCACGAGACTTTTCAAGGAATTCGAAAAATTTGGACACTTCCGCTGAGAATGGAGGAAGACACAAATTTTTTTCGTGTCTCCGCGCGTTCTTCCGTTCTTTTGTACGTTCTCGAAGCAAGGGCAAAGTTTCGGCACCTTTTCGTCGCATAATTTCGCGCAACGATCCGTCTTTTTCGGGACATTCTTCTTCCTCTTCCGGTGATTTTGAGAGAATGAAAAAATAGACAGGGAGAGAAGGACCAAGAGACAGAGAGAGAGAGAGAGAGAGAGAGAGAGAGAGAGAGAGAGAAAAGAGAGAGCGATAGATCAGAGCGAGATACGTGCTCCGGCATCGAACATCGGAGTTAGAATTTTCTTCGGATTTTTGTATAGGGCGCAGTTCCGGACTTCCGTGACTTCGATCTCCCTTTTTGTTCAAGTCTCCTCGGACTTACGATATATATATATATATTATAATTATTATATATATTATTATTATATATAATAATATATATATCGAGATTACTCGATATATATATTTTTTATTATTATTATATATTATATATATATATATACTAGACTGATTCAAAAAAAAAAAAAAAATTTCCTTCTGGATTCTCGTGCTATTGTTGGGCACTAATGAAAGAAAATGTCTCTAAAAAAATGGGCGCGGTCACTCAATTTTTACAGGTGGCTATCTCGACTTTTTTGTATTTGAATTTTTTTTAATGAACGTATTGCATTTAAGCATAGTCATGGCTTCGGATCATGGATAAAAATCACATCCAGCAGCTATTACGTAACAAAAATAAACTCTAACAATTTGAAAAGACTGCAATATTCACAATTCAAATCCAGGAAGATCAATAATGGCGTCTATACTACTCTCGTTATTCATGTAGATTTATTTATACGCATGAACATTTCGCACTTTTTAAGAAAAATTAAATTATAAGCTTTGATTCATAAATCATGTATTTACATTTTCAAAATGCTACACTTATAAATATTTTTATTATTTAGTTCATTATTATTATCAGTTTTTGTTAAATTATCGATGATAAAACAAATCGTCATATTAATAAGTTATTATGTTTTGTTAAACAGCGTTTGAAATATTGTTTGGGCTCAATTTATTTACCGATTTATAATAATATTTTCGATGTTGTTTTCTAGGGATTCGATGTGTGTGCGATATACTTTTCTTTGTCGCAAAACAGCTGTGAAACATACTATTTCCGTTATTTATTTTATTTCCGGTATAATCCAATACCACTAATAGATCATGTTTATTAAATAAAATCATGAAAAAAATAACAAAAAGTCGAGATAGCCACCTCTAAAAATTGAGTGACCGCGCCCATTTTTTAGGGAAATTTTCTTTTATTAGTGCCCAACAGTAGCACAAGAATCCAGAAGGAAATTTTTTTCTTTAATGTCCAATATATATATATATGAAGCATCCCACGCCATTTCGCTCGGCCGTGACCCTGATCATTTTTAATTTTTTTGATTCTTCAAAATAAAATATATGAATATATATGAATCATATTTATTGTATTCGCAATATCTGTTTTATGTTTTTGTACCATTTCTAAGAAAAATCACGCCTACACTTGGCAAGCAAAAAATAATTCTTCAACATATTAGATCGGGCTACTAATTGTAAAACTATCACTACAATTACTAATTATAAATAAATATAATCATTATTACTTACGAGTATCATTAGTAATAAAAATGATTAGTAATTCATACGAAACACTCGAAACTTTCGTGAAAAATTTGAATCAATTAAAAAAAAAAATACAAGGTAAAATGGGCCCACGATGGGACTAGCGTTAAAATTCATATAATTCATCATATTATTTTAGAGAATTAAAAAAAAATGGCAATCATCTTTAAACAAAATAGTGTTCATTTTACACGCTGAAAAAATGTTGACAACGATGATTTGATTTTTTTCCCCTTTTTTTTATGAAAGTGTGAACTAATATGAAAAACAGCTACGAAGGTGTGTAATAATCTAATGCGTAAAAATTGCACATTCACGTGTGTAATTTTAACGCATTAAGTGTGTCATTTTAACGCATTTAATGTTACCAAATGCAAAACTGTGTAGAATGAACATGGTAACACGTGTCTAGCCTTAATGTTGTGTTACTTCTACATACTTCGAACACACGTCAAACACGCCTAGTCTTTGCAGTGATACACTACACTGCAAACGCCAGGCGTGTTTGACGTGTGTCATCGTGAAGCTGTACGAGAACCTAGCCTATGCGAAGACAAGTAAAGCAGTGACACTTCTTATACATACTACAGAGTAATATATAAGTACTGTTGAGTTCAGTTCAATAAATGCATATAATTTGACGATAGAAAGCTTTTGTTATTCAATTTATTATTCCGACGCATCCCATGTATATACAGTACTACAATAATAAGCGTGTTGCTTTTACACACTATGAGTGTGTAAACGGCTCTAGACACTTTTTACACGTTTTAACGTGTGCAAGAAAATAACACATGTAAGTGTGTTGTATGAACGCACCTATCCGTGTTATTTTTACACCGTCATTTTTCTTACACGATAAAACGTGTAAAAAGTGTAAAAACGTGTAAAACGTGTAAAAACGTGTAAAACGTGTAAAACGTGTAAAAACGTGTAAAACGTGTAAAACGTGTAAAAGCGTGTAAAACGTGTAAAAATCAACTTACGCACGTAAAGTGTGTACAAACAACACATTTGTTTTTACAGTATAGATTTCGCTTCTGGCAACACTTATCGGCCGTCCATAGAACGTCATCGTCTTATCCGAGTGTCATTTTGAGCGCTAGTCCCCTACAAGTTGCTCAGACGTTCGAGGTTATAAATTTCCTAATTCAATGAACTTGATACAAGCGTGCCGGTCGCGCTTTCACGAATGCAGGTCCAAACGTGTTTCGTTTTGTCGCCCCGCGACGCGGCATTGACCCTGACTCTCCATGTAACATCGTGAGTTCTGGGCCAAGGCTTTCACGCGTTCTATCGAAGCCAACGCGCGTCCTGCCTCGCGCACACCTCGGCGTTCTCGCTTTTCAAGCGCGAGCCTATTACAGCACGCGCACACGTACGAGCGCTGGTGCATGTTACGCCGAAGTGAGGCCTCTTCGCCAAAAGAAGTCTGCACCTGGTCTTCGTTGCAGGTTCAAACCTGCACGGAGCAACGTCTTCGATGTTACGAGCTGAACCAGTTTCTCACGCGAGACTCCACGTAAAGTCTCGCTCGGCGTGTGTATTCGCCGCGCACACAAAAAGAACCCGCGAACGCGTTCGAACTTGCTCGAATCTTTTTTTTTTCTTCTTTCTTTCGACTGTGCATGTCCCTTTATCCGCGTGAGTCGAATCTCCGTCGAAAAGAACCTTTTACAAAAGGCAAGCCTGCTCACGAGTGCCCTTAGGGATGCAAAGCGTGTCATGTATATATATATATATATATAAACATAGAACTGTTAAACATTTTAATGTTTTCCTAAATGTTCGACGCTTTTTTTTTCAAATTTAATGACGTTTCACGCCTCAAGCTTTTGCGAAAATATTACAATTTTTTAAAGTTCTATGTTTATGTGAGTTTTCTTGTAAAAAATAATTGCTTTTATTGAAGAACCTTTAAAAGAAAATATCCCCCATTTGTATATATATATAAACATGGAACTTTTAAACATTATAATGTTTTTCCAAATGGGTAAGGCTTCATTTCAAATGTAATGACGTTTCACGCCTCAAGCTGTCGAAAAAATATTAAGTTTTTTAAAGGTTCTATGTAGAGGTTGAGTTTTCTTGGAAAAAATAATTGCTTTTATTGAAGAACCTATAAAAGAAAACATCCCCCATATATATATAAACATAGAACTTTTAAACATTATAATGTTTTCCTAACTGTTCGAGGCTTTTTTTTTCAAATTTGATGACGTTTCACGCCTCAAGCTTTTGCGAAAATATGAAGATTTTTTAAAGTTCTATGTTTATGTGAGTTTTTTTGTAAAAAAATAATTGCTTTTATTGAAGAACCTTTAAAAGAAAATATCCCCCATTTGTATATATATATATATACATATAAACATGGAACTTTTAAACATTATAATGTTTTCCCAAATGTGTGAGGCTTCATTTCAAATGTAATGACGTTTCACGCCTCAAGCTGTCGAAAAAATATTGAGTTTTTTTAAAGGTTATATGTAGAGGTGAGTTTTCTTGGAAAAAATAAGTGCTTTTATTGAAGAACCTATAAAAGAAAACATCCCCCATATATATATAAACATAGAACTTTTAAACATAATAATGTTTTACTAAATGTTTGAGGCTTCATTTCAAATGTAATGACGTTTCGCGCCTCAAGCTTTTGAGAAAATATTAAGATTTTAATTTCTACGTTTATGTGAGGTTTCTTGTAAAAAACAATTACCTTTATTGAAGAACCTATGAAAGAATAAATCCCCCATATATATACTTGTATACAAACATGAACTTTTGAACATTTTAATGTTTTCCTAAATGTTTGAGGCTTCATTCCAAATGCAATGACGTTTCACGCCTCAAGCTTTTGAGAAAATATTAAAATTTTTTAAAGTTCTATGTTAATGTGAGTTTTCTTGTGAAAAATAATTGCGTTTATTGAAAAACCTATGAAAAAAAGATCCCACAAAAAAAACTAATAATTCGATGTAAAAACATTATATTCTTATTTAAATCAATGCAATAAAGAAATATAAAAAACTAATGTTCGGGTAAAAAAAATGTCGTTCTCATAAATGAGATTATAGTTCTAACACAAAGTGTACAAATCTTCTTTTTTTCCAAAAATAATTCTCATACCAAATTTACATGTTCTCGTAAAAAAGTGCTCTTATAAAAAAAAAAACGTAATACCATAAAAAAGGTAACAATTTTATGATAAAGAATCTTATTCAATTACCGCAATCAATGTGTACAAAAAAATGCGTGATAAAGCGCATATCAAGCCAGCGATTAACCACTAATTAAAAACCAAAAGAAATTGAGGGAAAAAAGATACCTGCTCGGAATGGATAGCTCTTTCCTAAACGTTAAGTTGGGGATAATCGAGAGGCTCTGGGAGTATCCATCGATCGTAATCTATCCTGCTACCCCGTTAGATCCTCGGCCTCGCCAGACCGACACAAGACGCAGCCTCCGCTCCTAACTCTTTGATCCCGTAACCCAGAATCCAACCCTTTTCACCCGGACCCCCTCCACGCGAGGATTAACGCTAGGACCGCAAGGACGACGTGTTGCGAACCGGAAAAGGGTTACAGCGGGAAGCGTGGTCTCCACAATGGCCGAGAATAAAGGATTGGAGTTGGATTTTTACTCACCTGTGGAAGGGTTGTCGCCAAGGGTCGTCGACAACCCTTTCGTACAGATCGGTCTTTTCGCTATCTCGCGTCAAGTGTTTCTCACCAAAAACACCCCAAAGCACATCTTTTTCAGTCCAACTTTTTTTTCTTTTATTTTTATTCGAAGTGACTGATTTTTTAATTAATTTTCCCAATATATATATATATATATATATATATATTCTACATATTTTACCAAATTTCAAGCGTACATATATATCAAAATATATCATTACCAAAAAATATATTCAACTTGCAGAAATTGTTACACTCGAAACATAATGGTAATTCCAAAAAAAAATTCATCGACTGTTAACTCGGAATAAATAATGAATTTAGTAGATTTATTAATCTACTAAATGATTTATCAAATAATAAATCAATCGAGACAAAATTTCGAAAAATCCACTCGCCAATATTAATTTCAAGTTGCCATTCCGGATCAGCCGTTTTTTTGTGACTTTTTATTTCTCTTTCAGTAGCAGTATTCTTCTGTGACGAAATAAAATATTTCGTCTCCTTGAATATTACATTTTTGTTGCAGCGAATGAAAAAATCCGTTTGCCTTCAATAAAGTACATTAATGTATTTGTTCAGTTCAAATATAATTCCATTTATTGTATATAATTAATTTTATTTTATACTTCCATTTTTATTTTTTACTTTTATCGTGTATTCATTAATTTTTTCAGAGTCGACTGTAAAGAACTGAATGTTTGATTGAAGCAAATATATATGATATAATTTTATTATGTTATATATACTCGGCCGAAATTCAATCGGAAATTGATATGATTCGAACGAATCTCCGTCAGTGCACAAGGTCTCGGGGTGAGCAGCTGCAAAAATTCCATTTTTGAAGAATTCTCTTTTTCTTCTCCCTTTCTCTCGAGGGGGTGGACGCGCTACTTTTCAAGAGGGCCGTTTTTTTCCACGTCTGTTTTCACGTGCGGGTTTCGTACGGGGGTTGAAAAAATATGCGGGAAAGAGAGACGCAACCCTTGAATCGGAGGATGGAAAAAAGAAAAAGCGAAAGAGCGAAGGTCCTCGATAGGTCCTTTCATCAGGATCCCATTCCCGGTCGATGATTCAATAGCTCCGTTCACTCTTTCAATTTCCCAAATACACACACACACACACACACACACACACACACACATACATATATTCCCATTCTCCTCAAATCGAAAAATGCATCATACGAGTGTATACGGGGGTGGTCGTCGATTTTTTCCCTTTTCCCTTCACCCTCGATTGCGTCCAATCCCGGAATCGGAGCCGCTCCGCATCCTAGCGGGTTGTTCCACAATCCTTTTGTACTTATTGACCCTTTTTACCTGAATTTCACTCGTTCGACACCCTCTCTCGCGAGCGAGATTTTTCGTGAATTTTTTTCCATCCCTTTCTTCGCCCAGTGCACATTTATATTCACGAGGGCACAGCCACGGAACTAACGCGTGTGCGTGACGTGTACGTTGAGACTGATTTTCCAGGCGAGCCTTCGTGGACCGCCGAGGTAAAGGGAAAAGGGGGGGGGAGAAAAGGGAAGAGGAAAAAAAAGATTTCTATTCAACGAGCGATGATCCCACGTGAGATATGCATCTGGGTGCTTCGAAGGGGGACACGGACGAGAAATAAAGGAAATTCCATCGGAGATTTTCGTGATTTTGAATAATATTGCATGCCCCCTTTTGGTGTACGTTGCAACCCCCCTCTCTCTCTCTCTCTCTCTTTTTCTCTCTTGGGTCAAAAGATCGAGGAAAGAAAAAGGTTTTCTCTCTCTCTCTCTTGGTCGACCCTTTTACTTCGATGCACCGTACTAAATCCCCGAGTTCGACCCTTTTATGCGTGCCCCTTTTAACTGCGACCCTTCCACCCCGTACGTCCCTTTGGTAATCTCCGGACCGGTCCAGCGAGAGCCCCTCGCCTAGTCTCTTCCTCTTTCCCCTCGATCTTTCGATCTCTCAAGTTTTGACAAAGGGTTCCGGGCCCCGTGGTCGGTGCAGTCCCACCGGACCCCACCAGAGCTGCTGGACAATCAAACGTGTGCACCCGACAGACTTTGCGGTCCAAACGCGCACCCTCCGAAATTCCGAGCCAGAAAAAAAAACAACACTTCGTGCAACTTCCGGCACAACACGAAAAACGCATTTGTATTTTTTTTTTTCGCCCCTCGCTCTCGCCCCACGGCTGGTATTTGTTTATTTGTTTTCTTGTGTTTTTACGTGCGACGATAAATAAAAACACATACGAAAATAATACTCGGTCAATGGTCGTGGGTATCCGGGTATTAATTTTCGTCGGTTGGAATCGTCTCTATTTGCTTTAATTGAGGTTCAATTATAAATACTGAGGGATGCAGAAACATCAATTTTCTGGGCAGTGGTAAAAATCTTCATAGATAATCATTTCTTAATCTTGCGAAACGTTGAGGAATGTTTTATTTCATATTTTTTTAAGGATGTTGAGTCCCAAATCGCAAATGATGATAAAATTCTGAAAATTTGGTATGTTTTTGTATGAAGTATTTCAGAGGTCGTGTAAAAATTTCATGACAATTAGGAAGCTCGTTTTTGAACAATTAACATTCACAAATTAAATGTTGTTTTCTGGCAACTGATGTAACTTTGCAATAAGTTCTTTTTTTGACCTCTCAATTTTATAACATCTACAATATACTGAAAGCAACGGAAACAAAACGAAGTTTATTGATACATTTTTTTTATTTCTTTTAAAAATTGTTCTTAACAAAATGTTAATTTTTCAATAACGAGCTTCCTAATCGTCGTGAAATTTTAACACGACCTCTTAAATACTTCATACAAAAACATACCAAATTTTCCGAATTTTCTTATCATTTTTTATTTCAACCCTTAAGGAGGTTGAAGTAATGATGATAGAATTCTGAAAATTTGGTATGTTTTTACATGAAGTATTCAGGAGGTCGTGTAAAAATTTCATGACGATTAAGAAGCTATTTATTGAACAATTAACATTAACATGTTTCATAGGGACTCAACATCCTTAATACTGCCTTAAGGAGTTTCGACGCCGAAATCGAAATTCTTATGGACGACTGAAATTTACATCACCGAGAAATTAATTCGGGGCGCATTGACTGTCGAAAAATTAATCCGTTTCATCACGTAGTTTCGGAGATTTTTAAAGCTCAAGTTGAATCTTCGTCCATTTGGCAATAGACGTGGAACTTCGTAAACATAAGTTATAGGGCTTTAGGGGTTAAAATAATGCTTCGATTTAAATCGATAAAAATGAACAAACTGCGATTAGGTTTAGGAATGTCGTGTTAAAAAATTAAGCGGTTTCTACGCCGTGTTCGTTAATAATACACGAACAGAGATTTGAATTTTGAGCTTGAACCGCTCGTTTTCGGACATCAACGAAACTTGTAGGTTAAATGTGGCAACACCGCGTTAACGAGCTCTCCCGAGTGAGCCACCCCACAAAATCAAGCATTGACCGGCGGGTATTTCAAAATAAGTCGGTGTTTGAAACAAATTGTTGAACAAAAAAATTATTTTTTTCGAAAAACGGCTAACTAGAACGAGAAGTACATTTATATAGATTATGAAACTTTTACTTTTATTTTTCAGACAGATCATTGTCAAGTTATAGATCCGGCCCTCGGACCGTTATTATACCTCAATGATGTTCATTTAAAAAAAATGGAATAAAAATGTACACGACAGAAGTTCAATGTGTGCTCAATAACTTACCTTTTCTCCAAATCCCAAATAAATAATCTAGTAGAGAAAGAAAAATTTAAAAAAAAACAACTTTTTTCAGCCCGTCACAGTGGTGTCCTTTCTTACAAAAAGGATTTTTCGCGTCTTGAATAATAATAATTGTTACAAAATGTATTTAAAAAATCAATATACCGCATTAAAAACAATCAATATATCTGATTTTTCAAAAAAAAAATCAATATACCTGATTTTTCGAAAAAAATCAATATACCTGATTTTTCAAAAAAAATCAATATACCTGATTTTTCTATAAAAAAATCATCATAACTGATTTTTCTAAAAAAAAATCAATATACCTGATTTTTCTAAAAAAAAATCAATATACCTGATTTTTCTTAAAAAAATCAATATACCTGATTTTTCTAAAAACAATCAATATACCTGATTTTTCTAAAAACAATCAATATACCTGATTCTTCTTTTAAAAAAATCAATATACCCTATTTTTTCCAAAAAAATCAATATACCTGATTTTTCTAAAAATATCAATACACCTGATTTTTCTAAAAAAAAAACAATATACCTTATTTTTCGTAAAAAAATCAATATACCTGATTTTTCCAAAAATATCAATACACCTGATTTTTCTTTAAAAAATCAATATACCTGATTTTTCGATAAAATATCAATATACCTGATTTTTCGAAAAAAAATCAATATACCTGATTTTTTCTTTAAAAAATCAATATACCTGATTTTTCAAAAAAAATCAATATACCTGATTTTTCTAAAAAAATCAATATAGCGGATTTTTCTTTTAAAAAACCAATTCATGGATTTCTCAGACTGTCAGAGCGCTGTCCTGCAAGAAAGTGGTGTGTGCATTTCAAAATCATCTGTAGGGCGGTCTTCATCCGAGAATTTTTTGTTGACCGTTAACAATTTCTTTTTTGCTGTGACATTGTAAATAAGAAAATACTATTGGTGTCTCGTTTTAATAAATACGTATGTAAAGCAAGATATTTTCAGATATTTTTCTGATTTCGAATATATACAGGTTGTTAGGAAGGACGATGCCTTAAGGGGGTGATGGGTCACCTCGTCAGGAACATATCTAACCTAGATTACCTTAGTCCAAAGTCTAAGGATTTCGAGTTATCATGGTGAGTATGATTTTTGTAACATTTCCCAAAATTCGATACTATATATATATATATATAAAAATCGGTATGCAACTCACCGTTGTCGCTACGGGATTCTGCAACTTCCGGAAAACAAGATCGCCTTCTTTATCACAACTCTTTGGCACTTGACACGATCCAATTCACTGAAAAAAAAATGCATCGAACCGCACATTATTTTGTGCTCAGGTGCAACAATAACAATAATAATTTAAAAACAATAATAATAGTAATATTTTTAAAATTAGAAATAATAATGATAGCACCCTACGAATTTGTTAAAATAGTATGATCTTTTTTCATCTTCGTCGAATAACGTCAAATCTTATAGACATTCTTATTTTTTTTTTTCTCGAGCTCAAGCTCTTCTTTTTTTTTCTCGAACTTCCCATCTCTCTCTATCGAATGGCCGTAGTGACGTTCGTGGGCAAGATCAATTTTTTTGTCGTTTTTTTTCTCAGCGAGCATTTCAACCGGTGGGGGGGGGGGGGGGAAGATCTTCACGTGTTCGTGGCTGATGTAAAAATTCCTGAATTCTGATTTATTTCGTTATGACGGACGTTCTCGTATAGGCTTATGAATTCGGTCTCGCCCCGGACGGATTCGTCCTCCGGGTGGATCGGCAGAGGGGGGGGGGCGGGTAGAATGTAATTCCAATTATAAAGATCTCTATCGCGAAGAGTCGCGCGGCGTCTACCTGTCCGGGGAGGAAAGAGCCCGCGATTACGGGAGTCGTAAAAGTGAGATGCGTAAAAAAAAGAGCCATAAAGACGAGGACGAGAAAGAGAACGAATACAGTAGCCATGACGAGCCAGGACTATTTTTAGCCTTGGGGAGATCTTTGAAGCCTTTTTTTTATATCTTTCTCCTCCCTCCAATTTCCATTTTTTTTCTCGGTCCCCGCATATCTCGACCTCTCCCCCCGGCTACAACTTTTTCAACCAAGTTCTTCAGCAACCTTCAGCAAGTTCAACAGCCCCCCCCCCCCCGCGATTGCTCTTCGAGCTTCGTCAAAGCTGCTTATCTCTCGCGTATGGCACTTAAAAAAAGAGAACCCTCGGATTCGTCTTATCTCCTCCGAAGGCAAACTTCCGTACCCTTCGGAAATGCGGATAAGTACACACACACATCTCTCTCTCTCTCTCTCTCTCTCTCTCTCTCTCTCTTCGGAAAGTTGTTCGGCAAGAAAAAAAGGCTCCTGCAATTTCCCACGCTTATCAACACCACGATATGTGCCAACAATTTTATCGCCACTTCGACAAGTCAACAAATGCCTTTAAAAAAAATCGTCTACCCCGTAAGAGCAAAAATTTTTCGATAAAGAAAGTGAGAAATATTCGAAAAGCAAACTCTCTCCGACAAGGCGTTATATAAATTCAACTGAGGATAAATCAGAGATCCGTGATAAAAAGAAAACTACCAAGTCATTATTTCCAAATAACGAGCGATATTCATTTCGGATTTCGATTAGTCGCGTTCGTTATGGTTCCCCGTGAGGGAGAGAGCGAATGCCTCTTTCGCTCCAGTTATCCTCGTCCCCGTGGGCAACGTGTGCGTATGGACCAAAGCGTATCGACGTTAATCTCGTTCCGATCGAAAATTCGGCACGATCGCGCGTGAGATAGCCATCAAGGTCGGATGGAGTTACGTCAAGATCGTAGACGCGAGATTCCCTCTAAACCACGTTGATGTTTATCGCGAGAGAGCGTGCCTGATGAGAGGCAAGCTCGAAAACACTTATATGCACACATAGCCACATACGCACACTTACGAAATGAAAAGTGAAAAAAAATGATACACCGGTTCATTCAATTACGTGTTTGTGTAATTAGTGACGAAATATATAATTATATACACACATATAGGTGTATATAATTTTTTAGATTCTTTTACGGAAATTTTCAAAATTAATTTTAAAAATGTTTAAAATCATTTTTATATTTTTTATCAAATATACACACACACACACGCACACACACATACATATATATATATATATATATGGAATTTTTTTGAATTTGTCAAAAGATTAAAAAAAATTATATACACGTACATGTATAGGTATGTAATTTTAATATTTTTCAACTAAATTTAAAGAAAAACGTATACATTTATTTATTTACTAATAACTGTACTGATTTACTAAATTTAATATTTTGCAAAATAAAATGACTAAAATATTAGTGAAAATAGATAAAAATTATATACACACTTCTATGGGTATATAATTTCCAATATTTTTTACTAAAATTTTGAAAAAATTTTCCTCACTATTTAATTTTTTAATATTTAACATAGTAGTAGTTTATTCCACATGAACCCTTGCCGGTTTTTACAACCTCGCGTCCCTTCTTCGGTTTCCTTTTTACATTGTAGTCTTTTACAACGGTCTATGTTTTCTTTCGCACCTCTCCACTCTCCACGATTTCATTCTAAACCGAATATTTTTAAATATTCAACATTTAAACATTTTTATATTTTTGTTAATATTTACTATTCTTCATTATTCAATCTTATTTAATATTTAATATTCGATAGTATTAAATGTTTTAGAAGCTTCCTATTTTCAACAAACATATGTACATAACATAATGCTAGGAAAAAAGAGGCATGGATTCTCCGGATGAGTCTTTTGCGACACGTTCTCCGGTAACCGAACCCACATGGTATGATCCCCGTCGGTTAGTATCTCAATCTGAAAATCGGTATGATTACACGCCGGGGGGAGAAAGAAAGTGAAAGGCAGAGAAACGGAGAGAATCACGGGGACATAATGAGAGAGAGCGAGCGAGCGAGAGAGAGAGAGAGGGGGGGGGAGCCCTTCGGCGTGAAGATAAAGGGGGAAGAGAAGAGCGCGGAGCCATAGTTGGCAGACGAGATTGGAGGAAATGAGAACGAGGGAGAGAGGACGTAAAATAAAACAGAACGAAGGACGAACGTGAAGAGCTTAAGGGCCGCAGAAAAGAGAGAGAGAGAGAGAGAGAGAGAGAGAGAGAGAGAGAGAGCGAGAGAGAGGAAGAGAAAAAACGAGAAAAAAAGAAGAGCGCGAGTATTATATGGCCGAGCGCAGGTTGCACCTGCCGCTGACGTCAGAAGGGACTTGTTTGGACCTGCGCTTCTCTCCAGCCGCGGGGGTCACCACTACTGTTTCATACTTTGCTTCTACTCCTCTCTCTCTCTCTCTCTCTCTCTCTCTCTCTCTCTCTCTCTCTCTCTCTCTCTCTCTCTCTCTCTCTCTCTCTCTCTCTCTCTCTCCCTTCATTGCTTACTATTTTATTTATTTTCTTTAATTTATTATTATTATTATTCTGTAATTCCTCTACTCCTGTACGTGGCTCGTTTGCTCGTAGAAACGTCTATACACGAGCAAAGTGCACGGACGCACGAAAAGTCGTAACCTGCGAAATTCGAGCCCTCAAGTACTACGAGGATTGCGCCCTTTTGTCCCCTACACGGAATGTTCTATACGCGTATCAACACGTGTGTTAGGGTGCATGAATTCACGAGTTTCGCTTGACCGCACAGTCCATTGAACATGTCCGGAGACCTTTCATTTTTGCTCCCGTTCGTGCATATTATTTATATGGTAATGTTAAGGGAGAATAAAGGAGCAAGATTTCTGATGAATAAGAGGTGTAAATATATACATATATATATATATATATATATATATATATATATATATATATATATATATATATATATATAGGGTTCGCAGCATACCTATATGCATATATATATATATAGGTATGCTGCGAACCCTTGAAGTCACGAGAAATAGAATAACAAAAATGAAAGAATATTAAACACTCCGAATAGGCCTCGACTCAGAATATCTAATCTGTATGTACATCCAGACGATAATTTGAGCAATATACGACGAGAGTGCAACACTGTCGATGAACCTTTTTTTTCTTTCGCAAATGACGAGATAACTGTGGTTAATGGTTCTTTCAAAATTCGGTTTCAGGAATCGAATATTGCGAAGGAATAGCATGTGAAGAATTCAATGAAATTCCTATTGCAATAAGAACATAAATATTAATGATCATAAAGTTCTATCGATAAAATGCAAAATATTCAATACAAAATATCAATTATGGAATAGAAAAAAGAAAACGGCAATAATAGAGTCCAAAATGTAAAAAATATTGTCACAATAATTTAGACGGATCGAGTCAACGTCGGAAAATCAATTTTTATATTTCACGTAGAATATGAAATATCAATTATAAAGTACAAGATATAAGACAAAATCACAAAAATTTAGAGTGGTCGAGTCAACCGCAGAAAATAAATTTTTATGTTTCATATAAAAAGAAATATCAGTTATCAGATGCAAAATATAATCACAATAAGTTAAAGTAACCGAGACAACGTCAGTAAATAAATGTTTATATTTCATATTAATAAATGCATCAATTATACCATACAAAATATAATATCGATCATTTAGAGTGACCGAGTCAACTCCAGTAAATCAATGATTATATTCACATCCAAAATATGAAACATAAAAAATAAAATATCAGTTATGAAATATAAAGTATAAAACATAATCCCGATCATTCCCACTGACGGAAACAAGTCTAATAAATCGATCATCATATTTCATATAAAATCTTCGATATAAAAAAGAATCAATTATCAAATACAAAATATAAAATATCCCAACAATTTAGCGTGACCCAAACAACTTCATTAAATCATAAACAACAATAAATCACCATAACTTTGGTTGCCAATGTCAGTAAATAAATTTTTATATTTCATATTAAAAAATGCATCAATTATAACATACAAAATATAATCCCAATAATTTAGAGTGACCGAGGCAACTTCAATAAATCAATGGTTATATTACATATAAAATATGAAACATGAAAAATAAAATATCAGTTATAAAATACAAAATATAAAACATAATCCCAATAATTTCGCCTGACCGAAATAACTTCATTAAATCGATCATTATATTTCATATAAAATCTTCACTATAAAAACCAAAATATTAGCCATCAAATACAAAATATAAAATATCCCAATAATTTAGCGTGACCCAGACGATTTCATTAACTCATAAACAAGACATCACCATAACCCTACTCATTCCGATTAAATAGAATAACCAGGAACAACAGAAGCTTGATTTAATCTAACCAATTTTCACTCCAAAAAGTTGCTGCAAAAAAAAAAGAAAAAAGTACCGATCTTCTGGGGGGAAGAAAATGAACAAATCGCAACCAAGTGAGGCCCATCCGCGCAATTCCTCGCCGAGTTTACTCACATTAGGCTGAACTCACCCTCAACGACGAGTGCGCGGACGAAATCGTTTGGCGGCCGGCCTCCGGGGGTTAAAAGACCGAAAAAAAAACAAAACCAAGGGACGCGATATGCGCGTGCACAATGTGCCTATATTTAAACAACCACGGCACTTGCCGTATTCTCGGTGGCCTGGGAAGGCTGACGCAGGCCGAGACCGTCGCAGGTACTGTGGTTCCGAGTGTTGCACGCGTACACTCCACCGAGGGTAAAAACAAATTATGTATACGAGTCCGAGTTGGGGCCCACGAGAGAGCACCGCGCGATAGTTGCACGAATAAGTTTTGCCCTGTGGACTGGAAATCCTCGGGGTAAAATGCACCGAGAAGCCCTCAGGTCAGGAACAACCGGCTAGACTCCGTGAGAACGTCACGAAAAACAGCGATCCCCCCCGCCGTTTGGCGAGTACGACGAGGACGAGAAACATTGCTAAATTATTCAGGAGAGCAAGTGGCCGTCGCTATTATACGAGGGCACAGGTTCGCCTCGGCGCATAAATTTCACCTGCTTTACGGCAAAGAATGAACTTTCGCGCGGATGTCTTCAACGGACGGAAATATACGGAAGGTGATTTTGAGGACACGAGACTTCGAGGACCGTCCCGATAGTAGCCAAACGTCCCCGTACTCAACACAATCTTACACACCGATGTCTTCGAAATGTGAGGATATTGATACGAAAGTCGTTTCGAGGACTGTGTGGTCCCAGAATCAACGATTCGTTGATGCTGTCCTCGAAACAGCCAGATGAGCTGATATCCGATGCTGGGCGAATACAACGAGCTGGATATATTCTTTTCCCATGTAGATGCGAACCCTCAACTTGTCTCGAAATGGAAAGAGCGCCATAGGATAGGAAGAGACTAATACAATAGTCGATGTACCTGTCCATTTTGGACAGGGGTGGAAGACTACAAGTTTTTCCGTCTCTCTCTCCAACACGTTGCTCTTAGGGGACCCTGGTTCTAGAGCAGGAAACGAATACTTCTCTCTCTCCCCCTGTCTCGAGTTCAACTCTTCGTACCTGAGCAAGGGACCCAACAGAGTTTACGTACGGATGAAACTTCATCCCCCAATTCGACGTGCACTCAGTGCACACCGAGCACAAATTCCGAAGCGGACTCGACCCCAGCTAGTTCTCCCATTGGACCTGACAGGCACCTCTCACCGTCACGTTCGCTCAGGTGGATTTTAGCGTTAGTTGCGCGAACACGTGCTCAAAATAATGTCACGTAGTGCGGTAATGAAACGGAGACGGTTCCTCGTTGTGGCAAGTGGAGGGAAAAAAATTGCTAGATTTTTCTTCTACTTTGACGGATTGGTAGCTGGTCGCAATAATTCGGAGTGTGGAGGTATGCGGGAGGTAATTGAGATGATGTACACTGAAATGATGTAGAGATGAGATGATGTACAATAAGATGATGTACATTGAGATGATGTAGAGATGAGATGATGTACAATAAGATGATGTAGAGATGAGATGATGCAGAGATGAGATGATGTAGAGATGAGATGATGTAGAGATGAGATGATGTAGAGATGAGATGATGTAGAGATGAGATGATGTAGAGATGAGATGATGTAGAGATGAGATGATGTACAATGAAATGATGTACAATGTAGAGATGGGAAGATGTAGAGATGTACAATGTAGAGATGATGTAGAGATGTACAATGCAGAGATGATGTAGAGATGTACAATGCAGAGATGATGTAGAGATGTACAATGCAGAGATGATGTAGAGATGTACAATGATGTACATTGTACATGAGATGTACAATGACATGTACATGTACAATGATGTACACGTACATCTCATGATTGTACATCTCATATATATTCTACAATGATGTAGAGATGTACAATGATGTATCGATGATGTACATTGAGATGATGTAGAGATGAGATGATGTACATTGCGATGATGTACAATGTAGAGATGAGATGATGTAGAGATGTACAATGTAGAGATGATGTAGAGATGTACAATGCTGTACATTCTACATGAGATATACAATGAGATGTACATCTCATATATATTTTACAATGATGTAGAGATGTACAATGATGTACATTGAGATGATGTACATTGAGATGATGTACGATGTAGAGATGAGATGATGTAGAGATGATGTAGAGATGTACAATGCTGTACATTGTACATGAAATGCACAATGCGATGTACATGCATAATGATGTACATGTACATCTCATCATTGTACATCTCATTGTACATGTACATCTAACATACATTTTACAATGATGTAGAGATGCACAATGATGTAGAGATGTACAATGTAGAGATGAGATGATGTACCTTGAGATGATGTACAATGTACGGACTTTGATAATTGAGAATGGAGTTGGGGAGAGACCTCATTGATGTCAAAGATAACATGTTGGGGCAGGGTTAGCGTGGATCAGTGCTTGGATGGGTGACCGCCTGGCTGGATGGACTGGAGTGACGAGTGCGGAGGTGCAATGTGAAAGTATCAGGGAAAAAATGGATGAATTCATTTCGGCAGCGGACTATATGAGGCATCAAGGAAGGCAGTGTCACTAGGGCTAAAGTAATGGAAAAACTGCCATTAGTCTCCGTCGACGTTGAGCACGAGAAGTAATTGGGAATTAATAACGAGTGAGCTGCATGGCGGCCACCCTCTTAAGGACCAGAATTTTTCAGCGTCAATTAAGCGGGTTGTTTGAAAAGTCACGAGGGAAAAAGAAACGCGGTGAATTAGAGTCCCCACTCGTAAGAAGTCTGAGCCTCGGAATCATTTGGGGGAGCAAGAAAAAACCGTTAATGGGACCGAAAACGTGGCTAAAGTATAGGTCACGTGTGTGGCGACTACGAGGGCTAAAGGACCGACTCGGTCGTTTGGAAGGTTTTTTTCCTTCCTTTTTTTTAGTCTCGTTTTTCCACCCTCGTATATGAAAATCGTGGTGGAGATATACGTGTGCGAGACAACGTTGAAAGTCTCGTTGTCTCGGTTACGGGATGCGAGACCCCATAGGGTGCTTCGTATGGTTTTGGGGTCGCGTCTAGAGACGGGCGAGAGGGGAACAAAAAAACGAGAAGAAACTTAAGCCCGAGACGTATTCTTAATGACCATCAGCGGCGATACAGACGAGACGAGGAGGGGCTTCGACGCTCGCTGCCGCTTCCTCTCTCTCTCTCTTCCTCTCTCTCGCTCTCTCTCTCTCTCTCTCCCTCTCTCTCTCTCTCTCTCTCTCTCTCTCTCTCTCTCTCTCTCTCTCTCTCTCTCTCTCTCTCTCTCTCTCTTGCTCGTATCGGCCCTGTCGCCATGCGTCTGGACCATTTCGTTTTCCTCCGAGTGTCCCTTGTCACATGCACGACCCCCAACGGAGCGAGAGATGGAGGGATGAAAAGCAAAGAAACAGTCGCGATACATAACACGCTGCTCATAGACAAATCGAGAATGTTTTTCTTCATTTTTTTTCTCGTTCGTTCAGCCGAAGAGACTAGCAAGAGAAAATGGGAAAACGAGACTCCCCCTGGCGAAGAAGGCAAATGAGAAATCTAAGTGAACGATCTGGCAATGTGGGGAACTTCGTGGATAACTGGAATGTTTGGGGTTTCCAATGTGCACGACGATTGTTTTGGATCATCATTGTAAGGTGCCTCAATGACAGTAGACTTCCACTACGTATGGGAAGAGTTCCCATCTCGGGAGATAATCCATTTTTCGTAATCTTCTCGAATTATCGTTGGGGACCCAACAGCTTCAATGTTTGTTGTGGATCATCGTTGCAACCCGTCTCAATGCAAGATGCAACCGGCCATTCAGTATTGCACAAGTTCGCATCTCTGAGGATGATCCATTTTCAATCATCTTCCCGAATCGTCATTGGAGGCCCAACCACCCCAATATTCGTTTTGTATCATCATTGCAAGGCGTCTCAATGGTAGCCGTAAACTGCCGTTCCGTATTGCCAGATTTCCTATTTCGGAAGATGATCCATTTTCAATCATCTTTCCGAATCGTCATTGGAGGCCCAACCACACCAATGTTCGTTTTGCATCATCATTGCAAAAGTGTCTCAATGACAGACGTACACTATTATTCCGCATTGCCAGAGTCCCCATCTTGGAAGATGATCCATTTTCCATAATTGCCCGGTATCATCATAGGCGACCCAATAGCGCCAATGTCCCTCTCCGAGGCAGCCTCCAAGCACCCTACCTTGGTTGTCCAAGTCTATTGCCATTGAGATTGACCGGTCTGGGCTGGCCAATTTCAATGGCAATCGCGAGTAAATTTGGCGGAGTCATGAGCTCCAGAAGAGAGGTGGGTGTGGGTGAGAAACTGGAACGTGTCGTAACAAGTTCGTTCCCTCGGCATTGTGTCGCCAGGGCTAAGAATGAGGAAGAAGTAGCAGGAACGAACCTGCAAGACAACCCTCTATGTGGCAACAGATACGAGAATAATCCCCGCGTTCGAGGAGAGCAAGAGGTAGGAGGTGTGGAAGAGGCTGTGGAGAAAGGTACAAGATGATGAATAGATATACGACGTTCGAGCGAAGAGAGTGAAAGCCTAAAGTGCGAGTATACGAGGGATCGGAGACGCCAAAGGGAAGAAAAAGAAACCGGAGCCTATGAGCTAAGGATGCCCATCATTGTGGACCGTCTTTCCATCCCTCTCGCTCTTTCAAACATCTCGTATATGGATTTGGTCGCCGGGGTCGTGGGGTTGCCAGTAGCGGGGGTGGTCGAGAGAAGGGGGAGGATATCGTAGGATCACCGAGAGTTCTAGGTGGTTGGGGTGTGTAGATGGGTTGTACAGTGCCGAACGTTCCGTGGCTGTATGCGTGTGTGTCGGTAGGGTGTGTAACAAGGAACCGAGAGGAACGGCAGATGGTCGGCGTGGACCCCGACCAACGTGGGAAGCTCCGAATTCTCCAAGTTCCCACAGCAAGAGTGCACCTGCCTTCCCCTACTACTCCTCCGTACCGGGATCCTCGTGTACCGGCTATATAAGCACCGGGGTTGCTTCATCCAGACATCATTCGCTCACTAGCGCTCCACGAGCAACCCGCACCCGAGAAATCCCGCACTTTGTCGAAGTTGAACCCAACGAAGAGACATTTTCGCCAAGTTTGCCAAGACTCGTGAACCAGAGATATTCTCGAATCCACCACCACGTGTTCTTCGTCCTTTCTCTTTTCGTCCAATCGAGAGAAAAGAAAGACACCGTTGTCCAATCGCTCGTCATCAAAGTGAACGACGAGCTTCGACGCGGAGTTTCCAAAGTTTCATTCGGTGTTTATCTTTGAATACACTTTTGCGCGTTCGAGTATCAACAAAGATGGCCGCCACGATGAGCCACGTGTTCGAGTGCGAGAACGAGTTGAACGACAATCTCTACAACCTTAAGATGTCGAGCAACGCGAAGAACAACAAGACGTCGAGCGTACGAAGAGTGCGCGAGATACTGAAGCCGCTGTTGCGTCTTTTGCGAAAGAAGAGCAAGAAAATCGCCAAGCAACAGAAAGCCGAGCCACAATCGGAGGTATTCACCGAGGAGGTTGACAATCAGAACAACTGCAACGAGGCGTTGGAGCAACGACTTCTCGCCGGTCTACAGCAAGCCGAGGAAGGTGCCGCCATAACGGTCTGCCTGGATGGACAAATGACCGTCGTGCCGGTCGTACCTGGACAGTGCTACGTTCCCGTGCACTTCGCCCACACCCACGCCGGTGACTTCTACTGGACGACTCTCTCATTGGCCGACAGTGATCTCTGCTACAAGGAACGAGCCTTCTCCCTCAATCAACTGCCCGAGATGCAAGTGGCCTGAAGCACACTCGCCGATGAGGCGCGCGCGTTTGTGTCTGTGCAATTGTCTTGCATCGCGGTCGCGTGACACGTGCTCCGCGGCTACGCATCTACCTCAATCAAGTGGGAGGAAGGACTCGCGATGGTACGCGATGGGCCATTACAACAAGATGGAAGGAGGGCATCGAGGCAACTGGATGTTGGGTCTCCAGTGTCGCGAGAACATCCAAACTCAATGGCAATCTCGGACACGTCAACAGGAGACTCGATCAACGAGCAGATGACATCTCATCATGACCAATCGGCATTCGCCTTCGAACAACCTCGCGAGACAAAAGAAACTGTGATCGATAAGTTTAGGTTGTTTTTTAAATACGAAAAAAACACACACACACACACACACACACTTTTCGTTGCTTACTCACGAACTGACACTTGATCAGCTGTAACATTCGAAAGGCTTCGCGTATACGAAAAGTGACACACGAAAACACGAGTTCGGAACAGAAAGGGTTTAGATTCGTTTCAATTTTTCGCTCGTCCTCGAACCGAGGGGAAATAACAAAAAAACGAAGTTAGATATATTTATACATATACATGTTATATGTGTCTATTTCGCGAGCGACTTGTACTTGTACGCGATTGTGATAATTGTACCTAGTAGATATTAGGGTTTAGATGATGTAAGGATAATCTTGTGATAACGGCTTTAATCTCAGTCGGCTGGGGCCGATCAAACCTCATCGAACGTCTTCCAATTTTGTTATTTCATTAATAAAAAAACAAACTATTGACCATAATTATGTTTCGTCGTGTTTTCTTGTCTACCACGAAGCCCAATCCTTCCCTCAATCCTCAATCCTTCCTCCACCGATCAGACTCCAAGGCATCGCGACATTGTTCCAAAGAAATTGACCTATCGGAGTCTGACTCGATTCATTCTGCAATGAATTTCTTGGCTGCAGAATCAATCTCAACGGTTCTCGAAGAAAATTCGTTACTCGTCTTTGCGATCGTTGTAACGGCCAAACTAGACGACAATGAGCCACAAAGTCCGTTAAGAAAAGGCGAGGCGAGTCCCCTGTGGCTGTGGTGACCTGAGACCCGTTGGGAAAAGATTCGAGGGGTTCCTTTGGGGGTTCCCTCGCAATATTTCAGCCAGGGGGTCTCGAGCTCAACGGAAAAGATTGAGAATTCTGGCGCCAAAATGGGAGGGCCCGGGACAACTTTGGTCTGAGAATGCGGAAGACGTGGCTGGATATTACGGACAATATTTCGGCACCCCTCGTGATGGTGAACGAAAAAAAAAAAACGTTTCATCTGGTACGTACATAAATTCGTTGCACCCAAACGGAATTTAATTAATCTTCCCTTCACTCTATCATTCTCTCTCTCTCTCTCTCTCTCTCTCTCTCTCTCTCTCCCTCTCTCTCTCTCTCTCTCTCCCTCCCCCTCTCACCCCTCCCTCCAAAATCTTCAATTTGATACTTTTCCGGCTCAATTATTTTCTCGAACATTAATCATTTGAAATTAACCTTTTTTTTTAAACTTTTTGAATTAAACAATATTTTGAATTTTTTGAATTAAACAATAAATAAATGAATATACATATATATATATATATATATACATAAATAAATAAAAATATGTGCAAATACATATACGTACACATATGCAATGGCGATATGCGAGAATCCACCCCGCGTGTAAGGGAGGATGCACATTGAAGGCAGGACCTCGTTCCAGTCTTGCACGGTATTAGTAGTTCGAAGTGGCATGTATAGAGAAATGGACACACGTGCTGCCCATATGGGAGGGTACGACATAGTCGGCACATGTGTGCACCTAGGCGAGACGAGGCTGCTGCTCGTGTGTGGACAAGTTCACATGATTTTCCATGCAAGCCCCGCGCAACAAGGGTCGACCGGGGGCGAACGCCCCCCGCGCATCATATGGCAAGATAATAAAAGATACGCGTCCTGCATGGCCGAATGGGAAGGAGAGGTGAGAGTGCTCACTGACCGTGCATAAGATAATAATAATGATAATAATAATCGTAATAATGGAATCAAAGTGGCCCGAGGGGTGAATAATATTTGATGCTTGGTTGCAGCCGCGATGGGGTTAATTCGATAATGGTATGTGTTTGTTTAACGAAACGAGGCGAAACTGCTGATCGATATTGAGTTTGTGTATGCAAAGGAGCAATATTTTTTGCGACGTTTTCAATAATTATTTTATTGAATGTTCTTCTTTATCCATACTTTATTAATACTTTTATTCGATAATATATTTTCATTACTATTTGATTAATGCTTTTATTCAATAATATATTTTTGTTATTATTTTTTTATGGTTCTGTTCAATAATATTTTTATTATTATTTCGTCAATGCTTTTCTTCACTAATATCTTTTCATTCTTATTTCATTTGAGCTGTCGGTTGACTAGTCCTTTTTTATTGTTATTTTTCAAATGTTTTTCTTCGTCAATACTCCTTTTTTTCGTATTATTTTTTTAATGCCTTTATTTGTTAATATATTTTCATCAATACTTGTTTAATGTTGAAGAATCCTCGCTTTTATTAATTCATTGATGGTCAATTAATACGAAGGATTTTGACTTTCTAGACGTCCAGATATGCCCAATTAAAATGTATCAAGGAAGTTTGAAATTGAAAAGCGTCCCGGTGAAAAATTCTCCCGCAACGACTGTGGAACCATCGCAATCTTAATTATTCACATTTATTTTTCTGCCCTCAATTTATTGCTTTATTGGTTCGTGTTATTTCTGATGATTATTTTATCGATTATCTTTTTCATTGATATTTTTTATTATTACTTAATTAATATTGTTATTCAATAATTATAAAATCATAGATGATCAAATAATATAAAGGGTTTAGTATGCCCAATGATAATATATCAAGGAAGTTTTAAATGATGAATAAAATTGAAAAGCGTCCAGTTGAAAAATCCTTCAGCAACGACTGCAGAACGATCTTGATCGTAATTATTCTCATTAATTTGTTCTCCCCTCAATTTAACGTGCAGTCCATTATTAATTATTGCCATAAAATATAATGGAAGTATTTCTTTGCGATTTTATCGCCGGTCAGTGGAAATTCTGACGTGTCCATTGAGCATGTTCTCACAGACAACCGGGTGGGGGGGGGGGGATTAGTTTCTAGCCAGTCGTAACTAGAGGGCTCGCCTGTACGCGGCCCCTGGGAGCAGGCAACACACCGTACAGCGGTGTCGCACAGCCAGATGCTCGTCCCAAGGCGCCGAGATCGTAGATCCATTCGCTTTTTTTCCACGTGTATGGGTAAATAAATAGACGCATACGTATATATGTCACACGGTAAAATAATGTGAGGCATGAAAAAAATGATTAATTGAAGGGAAAAAAAGATTATAGGAGGAGAATGTACGTCGTCAGAGTGAAGTAAATGTATTGGCACTTTCACGATGTTCGTATAGAATAATCGATTAAATAAATTGATTCATTAAGTCGCCGATCGAAAGCTCTCGCGACGCGAATTCGGCTCGAGTGGAGTTTCGACACTCCTCCTCCTTTTTATTGGGCTGTCGAATGGCTCGCGGGACTTTCTGAATTCCCAGCGTGTCGTTTCTCGGACACACTTAAGAGTCCAGATCTCGTAAATATGTATAAATATGTATATATATATATATATATATGTATATATGTGTATATATATATATATATATATATATATATATATATATATATATATATATATATATATATATATATATATATATATATATATATATATACATACACACACAGGCGCGCGCGTCCGTGAATATATGTGCAGAGGCGCATGTGAGAATCGCGGGAAGCAATTTTCGTTGCCGTTAATCGTCATAATAACAACGTTCGAGTATCGCCGATGACGATCACCGGCAAAAACGAAGAGAAAACTTGGCTCGTTTCTCGGATCAAATAAATTCACTAAGGGGCACCCAGGTGTGTTGTCATGGTTTTTGATAACCGATAAATACATGAAAAAAACGAATAAATGAATGAATAAATTCGTGATTAAAAATAAATAAGGATAAGAATGAATGATACCGAACAAATGAATTGACAAATAATTGTCTAAGGAAACGAATCCAAAAGAATATATGAATAAATCAATAAATAAGATAAGTAAATAAATGAACAAATGCCGTCGTCAATAAATAAATAAATGAATCCCCATAAACGAATGAATATAAATTCAAGAACCCAACCAAATGAATAAATGGATAAATAATTGAATAAATAAACGTCCAGAAATTCCCAAACAAGCAGATAAATAAATATATCATTAAATGAATAATTATGGATAAAATGAATAAATAGACAAACACCAATTGATAAATTGATTGCCACAAAAATACCATTTTTCATTACACCGCAAAATGAATAAGATTCCTGATCGGAAGAAATATATATTTCGAATACTCTACTCGACGCGTAAAACAAACAAAAGTGAAAATCGCGCGTCTACGTGGGGAGGGCCAAGCGAGAATTGAACGAAGCGTGTCAAGAACCCCGAATCCTGCGATTAAGTAAACAATTAAAGAATTTACTTTCACGAACTAGGTACGAGCTGTCGTGCGTCTCCCTTCTCGTCTCTACGCGTCTCCGTGAAAAATTCCGAGTGACGCAGGAGAGAGGAGTGGGGAGAGAAAAAGGAGAAGAGGCGGTCTGGCTGCTTCGGAACGGCCGAAAACCCCGAGGGGACCACTTGCGTACATGCGCAATTAAACACGCTTTTAAGCATGCAATAAAAAAAAATAATCGAGGTCACTCGAGCCTCGTGAAAATCTTCGATTTCATCTCGCGTAACCTCGAAGATCACAATTTTCTACACGGCGCCTGCTAATTGCGAAGTAATTATAATAATAACAATAATAATATGTAATTGTGTCGTTTATTTCTTCGTTTTCACGCTCTCCCTCTCTGCCTCTCGCTCTCCAGCTCTTTCTCTGGTTTACGACGAAGGCATACCTCATCAACCACGCGTCACTTTTACTATACGGTGTGAGAATCATTTTTTCACTCCTATAACAACAAGTCTTAGAATTCCGAACTGGCAGTAAACTGATATACTTTTCTAGCACTGAATATTAGAATTCTGGCAACCAGTGTTAGAATTTGAGACCGTATTTTTCTCCGTGTATAGATGGTGCTAGCTATCAGTTTAGGGACCGTAAGACCGCTTCTGCAGCGCCATCATCTCCCTCTAGCAGCTGACGAAGGTTTTCACGAGAACGAGAGAGGAACTGAAGGTGAAAAAGGCCGCAAAGGAGAAGCAAGAGAAGATGACTGAGGACGACGAGGATGAGAGAATGGAAAAGAACCCCGAAACAAAGAAAGAAGATAAGACAAAGGAGGAAGGAGCATAAGGAAGGAGGAAGGGACACCGAGAGGAGAACAACGCAACGAGGGAGGTTCAAGATGCAGAGGAGAGTAAAAATAATCCAAATGGAGAACAACGTCATGACCAAGGACCAAGATCCAGAGGAGAGCGAATAGAAGCCAGATGGACAACACCGGAATGAGGGAGGACCAAGATGCAGAGGAGGAGAGCAAAGCGAAGCCAAATGGAATGTCAACGGACCAAGATGCAGAGGAGGAGAGCAAAGAGAAGCCAAATTGAACGACAACGGACCAAGACGCAGCGTTCTTATGATATCCGTCAAATCGACAACACCGGAATGACGGATGACCAAGATGGGAATGAGGAGGGTAAACAGAAGCCAAATTGAGAACACCGGAATGAGGCCCAAAATGCACAGGTGAAGGAGAGCCCGAGAAACCCTCATCAAAGACCAACAGAAGGATAAACAAAAGAAAAACCAAATGGAGAACAACGGAATCCTATGGTACCAACGTCCAGAGGCGAAGTAAAAGACAAACCAAATGGCGATCAACAAAAGAGCGGATCAAGATCCAAAGGAGGAGAGAGTAAACTCAACGGAGAAAGTCGACCACGAGCGAAAAAAGAGACGACGAAATAAAAGACAACAGGCTGAAGCAGGCAGCGCAGAGGTCAACTGGAGAACAACGAGAGGTGAGGAGGAGAACGCGGAGGATCAGAAAAGAAACACAGCTCCCTCGGAACAAAAACAGAGGCCAAAAGAGGGGGGGGGGGGGGAAGGGACAAGAAAAGAGGAAGCTGAGGTCACGGGCGAGAACAGCTCGGAAGGAGGAGAGGGACGCGCGAACTCCGCAGTCGTACGTAAGGCAAGGGGAGCTGAAACGCCGCCAGTGAGTGCGCGCGCGAGGCACGCGAGCCTCTCCTCCGTTCCTACTATACTCCTTCCGTACACTCGCTGTTATGCGGTCTTGCTTCTTGTCGCCCAGCTCGTGCCGCGCGACGTCGCGCGCGCTCGCGACTCGCCTCGCTTGGCGGCGCAGCGCCAGGGCGCTCATTCCCACGGCCCCGATATATCCTCGAGAGCTCGCGTGTTCCGCGCATATATAACACGTAACCACGGCAAACACATACGTGTCCTCCTCCCGAGACACAACGCGCTCGCCGCGTCCCATATGCGACGCGCTCATCTACGCGCCGTTCCGCGTCGATCGAAACCCCTTAATGGGCGTTTCGAGAAAAATGTCCTGTTTCGTTATATTTTTTTTTTTTTAAGGCAGGATTCTACTTTAAAACTTTGAAAAGGCTAAATTGGATGAAAAGACCCACCTGGAACACGTCGAAGGCATATTATATGGCCCAGGCATCGCGGATTGAGGGTAAGATAATTTTTACTACGATTTATCACTCACCAAAACTTTAAACGCGTTTTTCTCGAAACGACATTTTCAAGTACCGTGGTCGTGATAACTCAAAAAGTACTGAACCGATCCTTATGAAATTTGGAACACTTATTCTATATGTGTGTACCAACCGACCTAACTACAATCAACTTAAAATTTTGATTAGAACTATTTTTTTATTGCAAAAAAAAACCCAAAAAAACGCATTTTTTTTTCGTATTTTAGCCGCCATTTTGTTAATTTTGCACGTATATAAAATATTCTAGTTAGGTCGGTTCCTGAAGACATACTGAACATGAAACTATTTGATTTTTTTGTTTCAGACCATCCGTCGGGAAGATTTCACGACCACGGCAACGGTACCTGCTTTTCGAGGCGTTGGCTTTAAACATATTTTACGTGTACAAAAAATGAATAAAATACATTTAAACATTTTTTTTTATGTACTTAAAGAGTGTATTTATTGAACAGTTTAAACCCCATATCGATATCTTTAATAGTATTCTCAGAAAAAATTCACGAAAATAGCGTTCTTTTCATGGTTTCAAAGTAGAATCCTGCCTTAAGGCCTTAGGCCACAGAAACGGGTATAAAATCATGTGCGAATTTAACAATTTTCTTTTCCGCGTGAAAAAGTGACGCACTCATGAAATTAACCCGATCAGGGTATCGTGGGTCGCTGGAGACCCGAGCCATTTTTTAGTCAATGCCTGCATTTGTGCGAAGTGGGTATGTTTATGACGGAAGATAAAATATTTGTTTAAGTTTTTTTTGCAATTTTCGGGCAGTGTCCTCGAAGTAGAAGTATTGAAGAGTGCTCGGGAATTTTATCGGATTTTTTTATTGGAAATTACATGTTTTAACGCGGCTCGGGTCTTCAGCGACCCACGATCCCCTTAACTAGGGCCGAAAAAATCGATACCCGGAACGGGTTATGACACATCTATTTAGTATGAATATCAAGCTGTTAGAAAATATATATATTTCGTTTTTTCGATGTACAAAACACTTCAAATTTAAAAGTTATGTTCCTAATTGCATTTCGCAGAGAAGTACGTACGGACTTTCCGATTAATCGAAAACATTTCATTTTATGAGCAGTTATAACGAAACTTTTCACTGAAAATTCATTTCTCAAGTTAAAATACCTACAACTCTCGAATAAAACAATATTTTTTTAATTCCGTACGTACTTCTCTAGGTATTCTAATGTAGATTGACGAGAATTTTTGTTTTTTGTTCTAGGTAAAAAATTGTGGATGCTAAATGTCACGCCGCGGAGCGCTTTAAAAAATGATAAAAGAAAATATTAGTAGACGGACATTTTGTACGTCGAAAAAAAAATTCTAACAGCTTGATATTCATACTAAATAGATGTGTAATTAATTTTACGAGTGAATGACTTTTTCATACACGGAGAAAAATACGGCCTCAAATTTTAACACCGGTTGCCAGAATTCTAATATTCAGTGCTAGAAAAATATAGCAGTTTACTGCCAGTTCGGAATTCTAAGACTTGTTCTTATAGGAGTGTAAAAATGATCCTCACACCGTATAGTAAAAATTATGCGTGCATATTTCATTTGAAACTATTCTCGCATACGCGCGAGTCCAAAATGCTGTATAGTAAAAATAGTGCGTGCTTTGTAAAATACCAACCTTTATTACATGCTATATTTTCATATGGATTTCACTACACGCATAGCATAAATCTTCGGCGCATAGCGAAAAATTCTAAATTCTAAACTTCGAGGCCCCTCTTTTCTCCATGTACGAAAAAAGTTTGTTAAATTCGCACATGATTTTATACCCGTTACTGTGGCCTAATGCCTTAAGGAAATATTTCTTCACCTCTTTTAGACTTAGGGTGTGTTTTATTACTACTTTTGGCGGTTGGATGGTATTTTCAAGAATTATTAATCTTTCAAAATCGCAGAGGTACGACACGGTCTTCTAAACTGCAATTTGTATAAAAATTTTCATCGCTGCTGCTTTTCTTGCTCGAGGAGAACTGGAACTGGGCGGTCATTTAATATTTATTCTCGGCGAAGCAGGTCGATGACAAATTAATGATGTCTGTTTCGACATAGGGTGCCCCATGCATGACTATCGGCAAAGCAATAAGAGGACATGATATAGACGAGACTGGCTCCCGACACCGATAAACTATAAATATATGTACATGTGCTTGCGAATTTGTATCTATCTATCCATCTACTTATATATATATATATATCCTATACTTCGATATATAAATTTTACACGTAATGTTTGTGTAGATATTTATATATAATATTCAATTTCTTGAGTTACTGTGACGTTAGTTTAAGAAATTTCAAAAATCTATCATTTTCGGTTTGATTCAATTTTATTGAATTATTATTATTGCTATTAGTATGTTTTTTTTCATTGTAGTATGTGTGTCGTTATTGAATATCATCGTTATGATTAATCACCATTGTTGCTATTTCAATTATCACTATTTATTTCCTTCATGTATTGTTATTACTGATGTTGTTGTTGTGAATATTTAATTTATAAATTCAATTAAATTCACATGTAAATTTAATTAAATTATAGATTATTCATTTTATTTATATAAATTATTATTATTTAAATAATTTTTCAAACTTCATATAAGCAAAAATAAGCTCCCTAAACGTTCACTTTCTAGGCCACACACATAGAACTTACTTCTTTAAACATAAATGTCTAGATTAACGTTTAATGTACAAATTCACCTTATATTTTTTTTTTTTTTGGCAAGTTCAATATTTATTTATCAACGTTCAAAAAATCTTCTATTCAATAAAACAGTCTCCATCATCTTCAGGTCGTCGAAAATATTGGAGACTATTTTTTCTATTAAGCGGTTACGTGGGTTCGAAAGTTTCCAAAAATGAACTAAAACAAAGTATTATCCAATAGGGCAATATGTTTGGAATTTCCTCTCAAAGGTTTAAGTCAATCTGAGTAAAAGCCTATGAGAGAGAGAGAACCTTTGGGACTTCCCTCCGTTAGGAAAGACCGACCGGGAGCGAAAACTTTAATAACATTTTTCTCAAAACACTATTTTGGAAATCAGTGGACACGATTTCTCAAAAACTAAAATCTTATTGAAATGTTGGACACTCCATCAAAATGACCTTGACTAGTGATTGAACGGAGGTTTTTTTTCGATTACAACTAATTTTACAAGGCTATATACATAGTGTAAATTGTACTAAAAAGTTAACTCTGCCAAAAATTCAAATTTTAATTCTTTTTTAAATCCTTCGTTCAATCACGAGCTATACTTATCTGCTAACAGAAAATAATTGGTTTTTTTCATTTCAGATTAAGCTATCATGAGTTATCCTGACCCCCACAAGGACACTTTTTTTAAGTTCTCCGGAAACCAGGTCCCACCGGCTGGATTTCCCAAATTCTTGGATAAATTCTTTTTCAAATATTGTTGAAATAGTACTCTTTTATGTGCTCAACATTTTAAACAAAATAACTTGTATACTATATTTTTTTACCCTACTATTTTGTAATTAAATTAAACTATTTTTGTCAAATACATTTTACTTTAATTAAACTATCTTCCAAAAATATATTGTATTTCAAAAAAAATAAAGACCATATGCTTTTTTTGCTTCGAAAGCAACGAAACCCCTTAAGATCTTGTACTCTTGTGAACAATTTCGAAATTTTCGAAAAAAGCGGAACATTAATTTCTACATCCCATTTGTACATACAGAGTTAAGTGTAAATCCAATGCATTTCGAAACGCCATCGGCACGTGTGGCCCCCAAATGTTCCATCGCGTTATTTCCACCGATCGATATGGTATTTTGTAAGAATATAAACAACCAAAAAAAAACGTTGAAATTTTTGTAAATGATGCAACATTATTTACCCATTACTACAATGGTTTTTTTTCCCGAGCAGCTCAGGCATAACAAGCGAAATGGGTATAGAACAGGCGTGACTACAATGATCGGCCTTGGCTTCGAAGTAATTAAATTCATACGAGATCTCAACGTCACGCAGCGCGTGCGGCGAGAGACAAAGAATGGGGGTGGGGGTCTATTATTTCGTAGGAAAAGAAATAACAGACGTCGGTGATACGATACACATTTTATACGTGCATTTATTTCTGTCGAGCGACGAGGCTTCTGTCTGTGAGTCGAGAGCATTTTTTTTTTTTTTTAAGACGCACGTGTCCAGCTACAGAGAGAGAATTACACGTCGGCTTATTTTCGCGATGATCGAAGCTCGGAGATCGTGAAACATTGTTGCGGCCGCGCAAATGCACCGACGGATCGTGAGAGCTGCAGGAATGCAGCGAAGCAATTGGCTAGTCTTGCTTCTGAACGCTGTAGTTTTTGCGATTGAGTTGCTTTTTTTTTCTTTTCTTCTTCGATATTCTATCGCGAATGTTATTGATCTCTGATTGCGTAAGAAAGATCCAGTAATAGGTCAGTAATTCAAGAAATCTCGTGAATATATTATTTTCGTTTCGATTCGATTTTATTCTATTATTATTATTATTGTTAGTATGTGCATCATCATTTTGATATATTATGATGATTTTTTTGTAGTTAATTAGTCATCATTGAATATTATTGTTATGATTCACCATTGTTTTTACTATTTTGATGATTAAAATTTATTTATTTCAATTACTATTATTATCATTATGTATCATTATTAGTATTTCAATGAGTGCTAGTAGTGGTAGCGGTAGTATTTTATTTCTTGTATGCCCTTTTTAAGGGAGTTTCCACAAATGCCCCTCCTTTCTCATTTTCATCAATTATTTTACATCGATATACTCATATCTATCCTAGAGTTGCGATTTTCTCAAATTGCCAGATGTAATTGCATCTGTAATGTTATTCTTGTTCATTTTCAATTTTTATGCGTCTTACTATTTTCCTTTCGAGCTCCCTTACATTTCTATTCCATACGATTTGCCATTTGCCCCCTTACCTACGCTTTCCCTTGCTTACTTTATTACTTTTCTCCATATTGATGGGTTACCAACATTTCAATGGGTGCGATTTTTTATCTCGTATATTAATATTGATATTATTAGTATCGTTATCGTAAAACAAGGCGACAGAACAAAAGAACCGCAAGATAATACAATCATAACAAAATTGTTATTATTATTGATATATTTATCATCATTGATACTATTTTCATGATTACTGTTCATTTATTTAATCTGCTGTTAATAATTCAAGTTGTTATTATTATTGTTGTACTTCTTACTTCGACATTTGCTCATACATCTCATCATCATTCATCAGTACTACACGGTTATCATTTCATTTCATGATTTTCACACACATTTCATTTCATGATTGATTTCATGATTTCGTGATTTCGTGATTTCATGATTTCATGAGTTCATGATTTCATGATTTCATGATTTCATGATTTCATGATTTCATGATTTCATGATTTCATGATTTCATGATTTCATGATTTCATGATTTCATGATTTCATGATTTCATGATTTCATGATTTCATGATTTCATGATTTCATGATTTCATGATTTCATGATTTCATGATTTCATGATTTCATGATTTCATGATTTCATGATTTCATGATTTCATGATTTCATGATTTCATGATTTCATGATTTCATGATTTCATGATTTCATGATTTCATGATTTCATGATTTCATGATTTCATGATTTCATGATTTCATGATTTCATCATTCATCACTACTACACGATTATTTGTAAACAAATGGCACAAGCTTCAAAAAAGGCATAAAAAATCCGATAATTAAATTTAAAAATTCAATGCGTTCATCGCTTTATTTCACTTTCGTTCATGCTGCAACGTAGAATCATCATAAATCCTTGTATTCCAAATAACCGATCATATAGAAGAAGACGAACATTGAAAAAAAAAATAATAAATAGTGACACGTGGTATTTCGTCCAAGATTCGGCCTGACGGAAGAACGCTAGCGCTCGCACGTTGAAAACAGAGTCGTAATTTTCCAATAGGAAAATTAAGTAGGAAAATAGAGTCGTTATTCTCCGGTAGGAAAATTGAGAAGCAGACGTAGGATATATCGTATATATACGCGTGAGTCAATAATAGTACGATAGAGAGAACAATGTAGGAGATAACACGCCTGGAAGCCTCGTGACGTCAAAAGTATCCGCGAGTGGGAAGGAACATACGAATAAAGGAGGCACGTGCAGGTACGACACGTGCGTTCGTACAAATCGTAGTACAACCGTACACACGTACACGCGTAATATGTGACGTGCGGGTGGTAGCGGGAAAAAAAGCAGTCGCACTTGTACGCAGTCTTGCGACGCCGTACAAAAAAAGTATATTTTATCGATTTAAGGGAGGGGGGTGGAGGTGGGACTTCGAGATAGGGGAAAAAAATGAGTACCGGCATAATATGCAAATTTGTGGAGTCGAACTCACCACTGCGAAGAAACACTTAAATAAACAAAATACGAAATTTACGACAAATTGGAGTATTTCTTTTCTATTAGCAATGTACAATGGGTTTAATCGCTGCTAATTTTTCCTAGTTGCTTGTTAACGTTTCTTCATCATCGTGTGATTTTGGTAATGAGGAGGCGGAAAAAAGGTAGTACCGGTAGAGACGAAGTAGCGAGAGGGAATTTTTCGCGTTGAAGGATCGTTTGAGATTTCGAAAAAAATAAGAAAATTCGATAATTCGAAGGAGAGCGAGAAATTGTTGCGCCAGTAATTGAATATTTTGAAATGATTGTTAGAGGAATTGTATTTTTTAAATGAAAAACCGAAAGACGAATAATCAAATAATAAAGTGAGTAAATAAGTAAGTAATAAAGCGAATAAATGAATAAATAATCAAGTAAACAACTTGATGAATAATAAAATTAATCAATTGATAAGTATTAAAATAAATGAATAAACGAATAATAAAGCAAATAAATGAAGAAATAATGGAGTAAATAAATACATAAATGATCCAGTAAATAAAGCAGTGAATCCAATAAATCAATGACTAAGATAATGTATATCGATTTATCCATCGATTTATTTACGTGGCCTTTTTTTAAATTTAATACGTTTTTTCCCGAAAAAATACCACGAGCTAATAGTTATTTGAAGATGATGCCTAAGGGAAGAAGTCAGAGCAATTCTAAACGGTAACCCATCAAAATGGGCTAAAGAAATAAAAGGAGCAATGGAAAGCGTAGGTAAAAGGGCACAATCCGGCAAGCCGTATGGAATGGAAATGTAAGGGAGGTCGAAATAAAAATAGAGAGAGATATGGAAACTGAAAATTGAACAAGAAGTCCAATACGATTGGAGCAAAATCGATGTATCAGCATACTGCAAGAAATATAAACATAGGAAAGCAGGTATACTCATGGAAAAATATTGGGAGGACAAGATTATTAGCGAAGAATTAAAAGAAACGTGGGCCAAATGTAGAATATGCATGCAAGCAATCGAAAATTTGAGACGTATTTGCGACTGTACGGAAGTTGAGAAAAAACTCGACCAAAAAATATAAAATAAACTGGAGCAATGTTTGAAAATAGCAGGAGGATAGAGATTTACCTGAAAATAGAAGTGCAACTAAAAATGATATAGTTGCCTTTTATAAAAAAGGATATAAGAAAACCAATGTAAAATAATTGATGTAAACGGGAAGGCATTTATGAAAACACCCTTAAAAATGGTATACAAGGAATAAAATACTACAACTACTTATTCAAAAGTAGGAAAGATTATTTAAATGAAACCAAAACATATGGAATAAACGAATAACAAAGGAAATAAATAAACAAATACGTATATATACCGAGTGCCCCATTTTAATCTCATACCTCATTTATCTCGAAAAATAGTGCTTCAATCAAGTATTGCATAGAGGAAAGAAAAGATATTTGAAATACTGCCGGTAATTTGAAATAGCACTAGTAGCGCCATCTCGGTTTTATGACCGTAAAATGTCAAAAGCAGGCGTCACTTGACGATATGTTCACACGGTTCGTCCGTAAATTTTCTAAGATGGCGACCGGAGCTCAACTTGTAAAGGACTGTTTTTGAAAACTTTCGAAGTATGAGTTTAATGAGTTCAAATCGCTAAATTTCCATACGATTATGTTGTTTAGCTTTATGTTTACTACACAATAGACCATAGATATTGAATGTTGCTTTGATTTCGAAGATTTGTATATTTATGAACAAAAAAAAATTGAGGCTATGCCCTGCGTCTTGTTGCTAATTTGGAATACCCGATCTGATGATAATTTGAAGTATTCCAAATCACCATCGGTTTTGTAGCTGGATGTAGATGTAACTAGATGTAGGTCTCTCTCACTAATATGCAAAAGGGAAATCGTAAAAAGACAAGCAAAAGAAAACACTAAAAATCAAAGAAAAAATAAAAACTACAAACGACATAGACAAAACAAAACGACGCTAAGACAAAATATGACAGGATAAGAAAAAGAACCGATAAAAAGACCAAGAAACGAAGACTTATCGAAAGCGATAATGATGACCCTGAAGATTTGGAATTCTAACCTAAAAATTACGAACGTTATCAAAAAACTTCCTCTACAAAAGTCGTTAGTTTTGGTCTGATAAATGTTTTGCTCGAAAAAATATTCATAAAAAATCCATCCATAAAAAAAACCATGACAGCTGTCTTAACGTCGCTATTTTGGATTTGGGACCATAAAATATTTTTTTCAACGTAAGGCTAAAACGGGACACCCGGTTATGTTTATCTATTTACTTTGTTATTTAAATATTCGATGTATAATATTTTTCGGAAGAAAGCCATGTTTATTTTTAACGTTTAAATGTATGTTTGATGAAAAATAATAAATTAATCAATAAATTAAATAAAAGTGTTGAATAAAACGTAAATTAATCGTCATAAAACATGTTGGATCTTGGATATCTTGACCCCTTCGGACTTCTGACTGACTGTTGATAGACACGTAATTAGGTAGACGTTTCTGTCCACGGCCTCGGAACCATGCAGTGAAATAATAGGAGGGAGGCTCGTGGTATTGCCCCCCTCCCCCCAACCTTTTTTTCCGAGATGCCGCGAGCGGTAACAGAACGCCGCTCGATTTTATAGGCGCGCGCTGGGCACGAGCAAGACGCGAGCTGGCCATCATTATCGTCATCATCATCATCAGCATCGTCAAGATCGGGAGCCGGCCTCGAGGCCGCTCAAGGCAATAAGTATCCCGAGACTCTGCGCTACGTCGCTCACGAATCTTCTCATCTCCCCGCATTTTGCGCTACCGCATTTTTATACCGATATACCTCCCACCCGACAATCTCCTCTTCAGTTTCTGCCCGTGGCTCGCGATCGGAGAGGTGTTTCTTTTACGTCAAGAATAAATTATAGAAAAACATTTTATGGCCTGTTTTCGTTCCGAATTTTTTTCTTACGCTTTCCGAAAAAACGACGCTAAAGAATTTTTTTTATTGGATTACTCATTTATTTTCGGTGTATCCTTAGTTTTGTTTGCGTCAAGAATAAATGGATGGAGAAGGTTCTATGGCGTTTTTTTCTGAAATAATTTGCCCCGAGAAGGAAAGGATGGAAGATTTTTATATCCTTAGCTTATTGGTTTATTTAATTATATATATTTGTTTTTTTACGTCATGAATAAATCATTAATAAAAGTCGTGTAGTTACGTTTGTTTCTAGAATATTTTGCGTGAGGGAAATTAAGCTGGAAGATTTTTATTGAATTATGGATTTATTTATTCATTCAATTTTATATATAATAATAATAATAATAATAATAATAATAAATCATTAAATATAAATCATAATTATATAATAAACAAATCATTAAATAAAAAAATGCTGTAGCTCAATTGACTTATATATATATATATATATATATACACCCATACATACATACATCTATATATATATATATAAGTCAATTGAGCTACAGAATTTTTTTATTTGATGATTTGTTTAGGTTATATGGGTATATATATATATAAATACGCTAATATTAGATTATAGCGATAAATTCTGACAAATTTAAGTTAAAATATTCTTTATTTCACTATATATCCATTCATTTATTTCGTTATTTTTTAATTAATTAATTTCATCTTGTACCTAATTCTTTTTTCTAGCTAATATTAAATAATGGCAATCAATTTTGTGGGAATTTGCTCTTTACAATATCGCACTGATGAAAACGAGACCAAAATATGTTCCGTTGAATTATTTATGCAATTCATATGCATAAATTCATGTGTAGTTCACATACATATATATATCTTCATATTTAATGTATATAAATCATACGCACGCATATATAAATAGTTATCAAACATATTCTATTTTTGTATGTTTGGTTTGCAATTTGAGTTGCAGTAAAAAAAAATCAGAATACCATCCGCAGCTACTAAATTCGAAAGGAAAAAACAACGAGGATGCAGCAAAGGAAGAACGACGAGAAATTGCACGTGACCCCAACTATATGCGTATACACGTTACAATAGTTATTAACGCATTTTTTCGTTCGATCGTGCATCCTACAGCGCTCGTGTACGTTCTAATTGACAATTCTCGGTGCCTTCCTGTCCCACTTTATTTATGCTTTGGCATGAGGTTTTTCCTTTTCTTTTTTTTTTTTTTCGTTTTTCGCGGACACGGACGGACAGGATTCGCGGGTCGGTGAGCACCGGAATGATCAGGCGTGCGGCGCCAGGATATCGTCTTACCCGGAGCGTCCCTTGCGTGAATTAATTCGCCGGTAATCTCATCTCCCGGCCGCTACGGTAATAATCAAGATGCAGATTTTTTTCTCTTCCTCTCACACTCTCTTCCTCTTATAATCCTTTCCTCTTGATACGTTTTCCTTTTATTATTTCTCTCGCTCTTTTGCGCGCCCCCCTCTCTTTTTATCTCTCTCTTATATTTAATTATTTTATAATCTGCACGATGTATGTTTTTTTTAAATGATTCTTCACGATTTTGCAAAACTTCGATATAACGAAAATCACGAAACATGACGTCGATATAACGAAACCTCAGTATAAGGAATTTCCCTAGAGGTTCCTTATATCGAGGTTCGACTGTAGTACTTTAGTCTTGACCGACGTATTTCTTTTCAACATTTATTTTTCATTAGTAAAATTATTAACAACAAATTTCATTATTAACAACAATGATGTCAATTTTCCTGGATAAAACGAAACAAGATTTGCAAGATTTTCTTTTTCGACGATTGAAACATCGTAGCAAACAAAAGCTCGGTCAAGACTTAGCCAATATTAGGTATTTTAAGAAAATAATTTTTTTGTTTGTTTCACATCAACTGGACGACAAAAATCAAGTACACCGTGGAGCACCTCATGTTCCCAGATCCTTCACGAGATTGTTTATAACTTCTTCAACTATTAATATTTTTTTAACGAAATTTGGTACACAACTTTGTTAATGTCCACGCAAATAAACGTTGAAACGACTTTTCAATAATTTCACTCATTTCTGCAAAATTAATTTGTTAAAATAATCCTGACTTTCGGACCGTCACAGGAGCCTAACGACTTAATATTTTTTACGAACCTATTCGATCGCACGACGAGAATGGACGTTTATTGTCGAATTGATAGAGGCGACTTTTCGCATAATCGGATGAGCAAGTATAAGTAAGGGAGGACGGTAGAGGGGCAACGAAGACAACGATCGCGTAAAAGGCCCACGGGGCACAACGTTATGGGGACTCGTCACATATATATATATACATACAGGGTGTCCTGTTACGAATGGATAATCTTGCATCTGTCAATAGGTCAGATCATCTCCTACTGGATGCTAGAATTTCAGTTTAATAAAGGTCTCACGATTTTCGAGACAAAAATCATCTGCTTTTAGTTTTTTGCATGCCATTTCTACAAATGATAACTTTCTTTTAACCTGGCTTTTTAAAAATAACGTTGTATATTTGTTTTATCTAGGAAAGTCTTAACCTTAATTGTTAAGAAAACTTTATGAAAAAAGATCTTGTGCAGAATTTTCATACAAACCAATTCGAACATCGGACTTTGATAGCCTGCGGTGTACAAAAAATGTACTACGCACATCGTGCCAATTACTTTAAAAAGTTCGCTGCGCCAGCCGTCCGGTTATCGGACGAATAAGCGTTACTCGTCCGCATAGCAGCTCAGTTCACGCGGTTCACGCTGTACAGCGCCGCAAACAAACAATCCCAAACACACAAACCCAAACAAACACACCCAAACAAATCACCTCAAAAAACAAACTCAAATTACCAAACGCAAACAAACCCAAACGTAAACAAACATACCCGAACAACACAAAGCCAAACAAACGGACCCAAATATACAAACGCAAACAAACCCAAGCGAAACCAAACAAGCCCAAAGATACAAAAAGAAACGAACCCAAACATACCAAGCCCAAGCACACGCCCAAACAACACAAACCCTAACGAACAAACAAATAACCCAAACCAAAACAAAACCAACCGAAACCAAACAACCCCAAACGCAACAAACCCAAACCAAAAACCCAAACCCAAACCAAACCAATCAACCCAAACAAAATTATGTTATGTTATTCGTCCGGATACTAGCTTACACGACTCACAATAATACGTACGCCTACTGGTTATACGGCGTGAACCGAGCCCCTATCCGGACGAATAACATACGTTTATTCGTCCAACAAGCGGACGGGGAGACACTCCGTAAAACGTTGCTTAGTTATTATCGATTCGTATCATTTGTAGAAATGGCATGCGAAAACCCAAAAGCAGATGATTCTTTTCAGAAAATAACATAAAGCCCAAAATCTCGAAAACCGTCGGACTTTTACTCAACTGAAATTCCAGCAAATATTAAGGATGTTGAGTCCCTATGAAACATGTTAATGTTAATTATGCAATAAATAGCTTCTTAATCGTCATGAAATCTTTACACGACCTCCGGAATACTTCATGTAAAAACATACCAAATTTTCAGAATTCTATCATCATTACTTCAACCTCCTTAAGGGTTGAAATAAAAAATGATAAGAAAATTCTGAAAATTTGGTATGTTTTTGTATGAAGTATTTAAGAGGTCGTGTTAAAATTTCACGACGATTAGGAAGCTCGTTATTAAAAAATTAACATTTTGTTAAGAACAATTTTTAAAAGAAATTTAAAAAAATGTATCGATAAACTTCGTTTTGTTTCCGTTGCTTTCAGTATATTGTAGATATTATAAAATTGAGAGGTAAAAAAAAAAACTTATTGCAAAGTTACATCAGTTTCCATAAAACAACATTTAATTTGTGAATGTTAATTGTTCAATAACGAGCTTCCTAATTGTCGTGAAATTTTTACACGACCACTGAAATCCTTCATACAAAAACATACCAAGTTTTCAGAATTTTATCACCATTTGCGATTTGGGACTCAACATCCTTAAAACATGATATGACCCATCGACAATTACAGGATCATATACAGGATGTCCAATCATAACGGGACACCCTGTATATCGTTACAGATCTCTCACGTGGTCGTTTTATTTGATTCTATGAAGAGCGTATTAATTCACGAGAAACGATCGACGATTTCTTCATTCATGAATTATTTAAGGCCTCTTGGGTGCCTTGTCTGCTCTTTGCGATTTACTCTGCCCTCACAGGAGCCTCCGAAGGATCTCCCCCCCCCCACTTTCTCTCTCTTAATTTGCCGCGATTTCTCAACGCCGCGGGCTTTTCTCGCTCATCAAACGATATATACAGGTACGCAGCGAACATCAACGCTCTCGGGTGAGGGAACGTAGACGGCGAGCGAAAAAAATGAACAAAACAATACGATCAAAACAAGATCGGGCAAGCGTAGGGAAAAACAATATCGTTCTCTCAATCACGTGTGAAGATTATCGAGCGCGCGCGGAATCTTTGCTCGCTTGGGGGTACACGTATAGAGTCCTTCGTGTATAAAGAACGTACGTATACATTTTGTGCGTATTGACGAAGACCAGCGGCGCGAGATGTAAAAAAAGGAGGGGGGTGATCCTCTCGTCTTGAGTTGGTTTGATAAAAGCGAATTGATTCGATTTGATTTGATTTTATTATGTTATGCCTCAGGAAGCTATCGGACAAAGTACTAATGTAAGGATAATGACAGTAGCAATAATAATAACAACAATGATAATAATGATAAGAGATAGAGGGAGAGTGTGAGAAGACGACGGAGAAAAGAAGTTCGATAAAGTCAAATGACGAAATCATAAAATCATTTTTTTTCAATAAGGAAAAAACAGGCGTAAATATTCGAAAGTGGGTTTGAAGAAATAATGAAATCATTGTTTTTTTCAATAACGAAAAATCGGGGGCAAACATTCGGAAGTTTGGGTTTGTTTGGGTTTGTTTTGGATGGTTTGGGGTTGTTTGGGTTTGTTTGAACCCTTGAAAAAATTAGTCTGATTCTAGCAGGTGCCCCACTTCAGAATATTTACCAAATTAGGAAACGCAGAGTGAGAGAGAAAGAGATTGATTGATCATGTTTATTATCCCCAAGTTACACTCTCGAGCGAATATGAAATTACAAATACAACGTAGGAAAAGAAAAGGAAAATAAAAATACCAACACAAATGAAAATTTGTATCTAAAACGAAAACAAAAAAAATACACGGACATTTGAAGAAATGAGAATTTTGTATAAAACGAAAATAAACAAAAATTCAGGAAACGAGGTTTCGATATCATGTAAATATCATAGAAAAAATTAACAGAAATAAACTCTCGCGTGAATATAAAATTACAGATGAGAATAAAACCAAAAACGCGAGAAATAAAAATACCAACACCAGAAATTTCATGTAAAACCCAAACAAAAAACAAACGGAGATTTAAAGAAATGAGGATTTGATATTAACCCTTGGTCTGCCTAGGGTTTATGGCACCTTCAGCCTGCCTAGGGGGGTCGTTGGCGTCCTGACGTTTTTTCAACCTGTTTAAAGGGGGGCTAAAAATCTGAAAAAATTCATGGGGTCTCTTTAAACCTTTAAGTTGAAGTATCGATCATAAAATTATAAACAATTAAATTTTTGAATATATATTTTATCAAAAAAATGATGAAAAACGGGGTCAATGCATTTGTTTACTCAAAAAATCATAACTTTAAGACAAATAAAGATATCGAAACTGCCAAAAAAGAATATTAAAGGGGAAGATTGTCGCTTTCGAGAAAAAAAACGAGCCGCGTCCAATTTCTGTTAAATTAACCTTAAGTTTGGGACCTGAAAATTGGCAATAATTTGGTCGAAAATTTCGGAGTAAAAAGGCAATAAATGTGTATTAAATACAAACTAAGTAATAAAATCAATAATAACTCAATCGTTAAATGTCACAATATGTTTTTATTGTAGAAAATAGGAAAAAAGTTTTATTAAAAAAAAATTTGAAAATAAAATCGAAAAAAAATCGAATTTTTTTTTTTTCGCGCCCACATTTTTTGTGGCACTTTTATAGCCTCAATAAAGACTTTCAAGCGAAGAAACGAAAAAAAAATTACTTACGGTTTTGACAACCGTCGTCTGCCTAGGGGGTCGTTTGCGTTCGGAACGAAAATCAATTGCTCCTTACAACAGCTGGGGAAGGACTAGAACAGCGCCACTTCTCAGGTCGGTCCTAGAGGGGCCTAACTTTTTTTACATAAGCTTAGCAGCGCCTCCCGTGAGCGGATTTAGGAGATACACCGACATTTGATTTTCGCTCCGACGCAAACGACCCCCCTAGGCAGACTAAGGGTTAAACAAAAATAAACAGAAATAATCGAAATAAGGATTCAACATGATACAAAACCATACAAGAATGACGAAAAGAAGAAGAATAAAGAAGAATAAACGATGCAAGTTACAATGAGATCGAATATGAAATATAACGAGAAATAAAACTTTCAGGAAAAAACTTTATGATGAGCCTAAGATTAATGTAAAAGCTCACCAAAATGAGGTGGAAGGAAAAGAATACTAAAAAAGTAAGCGAGAGAGGGAGGACGACGAGTAAAAGAGTTACGGAGATGCTACTGTTGCGATCTTGTGGTAGGTTACCAAACCGACCCCCCTGTCGTAAATCCCTAGAGCGAGGAAGAAAGAGATGGAAGCAAAAACTGAAAAAAGATAGGGACAGAGAAGAAAAGATATATATATATATATTGTGTGTATATATATATATATATATATATATATATATATATATATATATATATATATATATATATATATATATATATATATATATATATATATATATATTGTGTATATATATATATATATATATGTATATGTATATATATATATACATACATACATATACATATACACATATATATAATATACTCATGCTTGGCTGGCCGATTATATAGATGGAGGCACCTGCAACTGAAGTCGAGCTCGACTATTATGTCTATGATGCTCAGCCTAAAGGCATACCTATACATATATCCATATACCTTTTACTCATATATACATGGGTAACCTTATGTGGTAAAAGGTAATTTCGAAGGTACTCGACTTCGAGGACCATCCTCAAACTAGCCTCCAACTATAGTCCGCGCACTGAACATTGCATAAATCCCAATGTCCCCCATATCGCTTCCACATAAACGTAAGCACGTTTATACAAAGGTAACTTCCAGGACCGTCATGTGAAAAAAATCAACGACTCGTAAACGAAAAAAAATCAATGTCCTCAAAAACAGCCGGATGTGCCGATAACCACCATTCCGTTTGTAGAGTGGGCTCAAAATATCCCCCCCCCCCTCATCACGTACGTGTCGTTAACGAGCATAGGCTCCTTTTGTCCAGAGCTCGTAACGCACCGCTCTCACCGTTCCATAAAAATCTAATCGAGTCCTCGTCAACGACGACGCGTTGTCGATCTCCGTAATGGGCTCGATGACGTTCGTAATTACCCTCCATGGCCGCATTTACGCGGCTCGACGATTTCTCTTTCTTTCTCGTACGATAATGGAGCATTATTGAATTATCACGTGTGTTTTTTTCAATCGAATATTGACACGTACGGGCGGGGGGGGACGTATGGCAGGTCGCGATCGAAAATCAAATCTAGGCTGACAAATCGATTACCACAAAATCCACGACGCGAAGAAATTCCCGTTAGACCGGAAATGCCGTTTCTGTGCCCGCGATGCGAGAGAAATCGACGGAGGATGCGAGGAATCAAGGGGGAAAAAATAGGCGATAAATATGTTTTGCGCGTGACACTTTCGGGAGACTAGAGGTGGGGGGCCCGCTCGCGAGTCCTAAATTTCCGGAATGAAAAATAATCCTTTGAGCTTGCCCCTTATGTGGAGAAAAAGAGCGAAAGGGGAAGAGAGAGAGAGAGAGAGAGAGAGCGAGAGAGAGAGAGAGGCGATTACAAACAGTTGACTTCGGGGACCGTCCTCAAACCAGCCAAAGGTTCTGATAACCAAACACAGATACGCAGGATCAAAATATTCTTTCTCCGTAACACACAAACACACACACACACACACACACACACATATATATAAATACGTCACATTTCGAGACATCGTAAAATAAGTATCAAGGGGATCACGTGTCGCAGTCGTTTTATCGGACACTCAGTAACAACGGAATCTCAGTTCTCTTCTGGTTGGCATTGGAGTGCCGAGATTGTATTGTCCGTTAACAGGACGCGAAACACAAGAACGAGCAGGCGTTTGCGTTGGTCAATAATTTTCCGGTAACCTCTCTATACGGAACTCACGAAAGCCGAAATCTTCCTTTTTCTTCGTGAGGGTACCATATCAATATATAAATATATGAATACATATAAATGTGCACGTGTGTGTGTGTGTGTTTGTGTGCGTGTGTGTGTACTGGCTTCTTTCCTCTGCTGGGTTGCTCTCCGCGTGGGAACTTGAGACAGATGCGTCGCGCGTGAGAATCTCGGGCAGATGCGAAGACTTACGCACCTTCTGAAGTGCCTCAACACGCACTCATTGGGATGATGTATTTTATATGGGCTATAGAGTGGAGAAACGAGAAGGCGCGTTTTCGTATGTTTTACGTTTATATACATGTGTTTGTGTATATATATATATATATATATATATATATATATATATATATATATATATACTCATACACACACAAACACATGTACATAAACGTAAACTATGTATAATACTCACTCATATATGTATATACACTCACACACATACTCACTCATATATATGTATATATATATATATATATACATATACTTAAACGCAAATGTCATATTATGGAAGGTGTTGTGTATGGGTCATCTTAACTCGCGTCTGGCACACGTCGTGTGTCTTTTCACTATATCCTCTCTCTCTCTCTCTTTCTCTCTCTCTCTCTCTCGCTCTCTCGCGCGCGCGCTCTCCCTCTCTCGCATGCAGACCACCCTCTTTCTGTTCTAATATCGCTGGCCTTTCTGCCGCCGTCATTTGTCATTACAATATATTCGTGTATATGTATAGTTGCACACATGTACATGCCTGTGCCTATGTGTAATTTTTGGTATAAATTACTTTTTTGCTCTTGTCGTAAAGTTCAACTTTTACCTGTAAAAGTACAAGACGAATTTTCATCGTTAAAGCAGTTTCCATTATGGAGAAAGGTTTTTGGAAATGATAGACTATTTAATAAACAAAAATGTTATGATATTTTTTTTAATGAAATTAGGGTACTTGTATAAGCAAATTGTTTATTCACAAGAGTACTGTGATATTATTTTAAATATTAAGAAACATTTCAATTTATCAAATAGTCGCGATTATTTTCGGAAATCTTTGATATAATGGAAACACGGTTATTGATGAAAATTCATCTTGTACCCTTAGAGATGAATGGCGTACTTTGCGGAAAGGGCCGAAAATAAATTTATTTACTATTTCTTGGTTTAGTTTTCCCGTAACTTATGTACAGTCGCGAATATCTATCAAATTTTTTATACCCTTTTCCCATCTTTTCCGACATTACCACGTCTTATCCTCGCCCACGTTTCTTTTGATGTTCCGCTAATCATCTTGCCCTCCCAATATTCTACCGTGAGCAGGAGAAATCGGGGCAAGATGATAACGCTATGGTCATATTCAAATAAAACAATACATATATGAGTCAGTCAAATTTAATTATTTTTAAAACTAATCAACATTTATTAATCTTTTAATTTTGTAAGCAAACAATCAATCTCTCTGATTTATACCATACATAATATACTCTTAATTGCACCTTTATTTTTCCATCTTACCCCGTATCCGGGCAAGATGAAACAGCGCTGGGATAATGATGGGGCACGAATTATTGGCATCTTTCGCATATAAAATTGGTTTCATTCTCAATACCATCAATTTAATAAGCCAATCGTCTAAGTTCTGTACGATTAGTCCGAATAATCTTGCTTTCATAACATTTTGATAATTTGTAAGTTATTTTTCTTCCCCTGGTACAATCACCGGTTAAAGAGGAACCAAATGCTCCACTAGTTACATTTCACCCTTTCTAACGTAGATAGTGGTACAATGTAAAATATTCCAGGTTCGCGATAGCTTGTAATAATCTTCCCACATTGGACGGTTAAGAAAGTAACAAAAAATCACGGAATAGCCTTGAAAATTTCTGACGAACCCTTCTTATTATATTAATAATTAGTACTTTCATTGTGTTTACCTACCTGTCTCTAATCAATATAAGCAACTTAAATAAACTGAAGCGATGTTAAACTTTACCAAAAATTACATCGTTTTTTCAAAAAAATCGATATTGTTTTCTCACTGGAGACGCGTGCTTGCGCCACAGTTGATACTTTCACACTCATTCAACTCACCGCCACCCCACCAAACTCCAACGGGAGCACGGTGTTCGCACACACTGTTTATTGGCTAGCTTCCCCTATACCTTTTTCCCCATCATTACATTCGTCGCAGTATGTGGAACTATCGATTTTTTTCCAATCGTATTGAATTCCTTGCTCAATTAAAATTTTTATCCCTCCATCTATTTTTCATTCTAGCTCCCTTACTTTTCCATTCCATTTATACGGCCAGATTGCCCCTGCATATTGGGTATGTTATCTATCCTTACACTATTGATATACAGAGTGGTAGGAAAGTCGCTCCAAAGCCTTAAGGGGGTGATAGGTCACCTCGTTAGCAACATATCTAACCTAGGTTACCTCGGTCCAAAGTCTGAGGATTTCGTGTTATCATAGCAAGTATAGTTTTGGAAAAATTTCCCAAAATTAGGTACTAATTCGTTTACCTCTGATGTTAATGCTAGTTTTTTTTTGGAAATAGCATTAACCCAAGAGGTATGTTTATTTGTGTGTGTGTGAGTGAAAGAGAGAGAGAGAGAAAGAGAATAAATGGCACGCGTATGTGTATACACCTATGCGTGTGTATGCCGGAGTTTGGAGTGTCAAGTCGTGTGCAGGGTACGTGTAGGGAACGTGCCAACCCCTAAGACGAGAGCCTTTTTTCTTCTCGGATCTCCCTCACGCTCTCTCTCTCTCTTTCTCCCTCTCTCTCTCTCTCTCTCTCTCTCTCTCTCTCTCTCTCTCTCTCTCTCTTGCCTCTTTCTCTCGTAGCGCTGGACCCTCGAGCACTTTTCATTACCCGAGTGCAATTGCTAATATCGGGCGCTCCGCATAAACGTCTCGTTATACCGATGAGCACGAATAATGAAGGGCGGGTACGATAATTGAGAGGGTGGCCGAGAGACCGCTGGATATGTGTAACTGACCTGCACAATGTCGAAGGGTCGCGTTCCGTCAGTCGAGCAGAGGGGAAGGGGCGGATGCCGAAATGGAGGGTGAAAAAGCTCGTCGTAGGTCGTTTTACGATAAGCCCCAAGGGGGCGGTTGCCAATGGGTTGTTTGAGTTTGTTCGGCTACATTGTCCGTTCGACCGAGTTGGGCACAAGCTTGCACGTTTTGTTGGTTTTCTTGATTTATTTTTTTCGTCTCAATTTAAACCACCCGAAATATGAGTAAAAAATGTGAAGGTATGTGTGGAAATATTGAATAATTTTTCAGTATCAATAATGTTGAATAACTATTCAATAATAAATAATGGAATAATTTCCATATTCGATTGGCAGGTCAAAATGAAAAACGTCAAATTGTTGAGAAATCAGCTCTCGCTCTTTTGGTGAGTGTGTAATAATTTTTCCGAATTACTAATTTTCGATTATTATTCAACAACAACCACTAGTCCACAATTGTATTCACTTGAAAATAATGTGGAGATAATAAATTATTGAATAATTTTTATATTCGACCGGAACATTTAAACAAAGAAAACGTCGCTTTTTTTCGAGTGCTAGCTTTCTCGCTTCCGCTACGCATGCTATTAGCTAATGAAAGAACGAAAGAAAAAAACGAGAACAGGAAATATTTTTCGACGCAGATAAAAATATTTGCCACGGATGTTTGCATCGTATCGAAACATCGCGAGCCTGGTAGAAAAGCGGGGAAAAAAGACACGCGCGGTGAATTTGGGGCCGAATATGTTCTCAACGACTGACGACATCGTGTACGCGATACAATTAACCGCGGCAACGACTTATGCTAGTACCAATGGGATAAAGAATGTTCGGCGCCGCGGTCGTCTACCTGGGGACAAATATTGGTTCGATTCACCGCGTGGGTGAGCACCTCGAGTATAATATTGATCGAGCAATGTTCCTGTCGAGAATAATTTGCGAAGGAGGAAAGAAATGGCCTCGAAGGCGGACGGCGACGGCGACAATGTAAAAATCGCTTTTTAATGTACTCTTTTGCTTTTCATTGCCTTCCCAATCTATTCAGATTAAATGGATTTGAAAAAACATTATTTTTACAAAAAAATACATCTTTTGGGTTACTCGTTAGAAATATATAACGTGCTATTTAAGTGAAATCTTGCAAATTTTGACAAGGATAATAAAAAAAACATGAATATATATACAGTAAACTCGAAAGAAGATTGTACCCAATTAACGTAATAGTAAAAAGTGGAATGCTCTATGGATCCGAAATTTGGGGCCGGAACAGAAAGAAACAGTTAGAAAAAAGTCAAGCAAGGTATGGTGAAATGGCAATGGGAATCAGTAGAAACACCCCCATAAAATATATATATTTGAAAGCGGCGTGCTGGAGAACCGAAGTCGAAGTGTAGAAAAGGGCTGCAAGGCATCGATTTGAAGTAATGAAGATGGGGGATAGTAGGCGGCCAAAAAAATACCTAAGGCAAGAAGTAGCGACAATTATCAATGGTGACCTATCAAAATGGGGAAAAGGCATTATGGCAAGCCGTATGGAATGGTAAGTAGTATGAAGTATGTAAATAATGAGTATCTAAGTAGGTATGTCACTAGTACGTATGTAAGTATGAGTAGTAGTAGTTTACAAGTATAAATAGTACGTAAGTAGTATGAAAAATCTAAGTTCTATGGAAATGTAAGTAGGATGTAAGTAAGTATGTAAATAAGTAAATATGTGAGTAGTACGTAAGTAAGCATGTAAGTAGTTCATAAGTAGGTGTGAAAGTAGTACGTAAGTATGAAAGTAATACGTAAGTAAGTATGTAAGTATTGCGTAAGTAAGTATGTAAGTAGTACGCAAGTAAGTATGTAAGTCGTACGTAAGTAAGTATGTAAGTCGTACGTAAGTAAGTATGTAAGTAGTACATAAGTAAGTATGTAAATAGTACGTAAGTAAGTATGTAAGTAGTACGTAAGTAAGTATGTAAGTAGTACGTAAGTAAGTATGTAAGTAGTACGTAAGTAAGCATGTAAGTATTGCGTAAGTAAGTATGTAAGTAGTACGCAAGTAAGTATGCAAGTCGTACGTAAGTAAGTATGTAAGTCGTACATAAGTAAGTATGTAAGTAGTACATAAGTAAGTATGTAAATAGTGCGTAAGTAAGTATGTAAGTAGTGCGTAAGTAAGTATGAGTAGTAATAGTTCGTAAGTATAAGTAGTATGAAAAATGTAAGTACTGCGGAAATGTAAGTAGTATAAAGTAAGTAAGCATGTAAGTAGTACGTAAGAAAGTATGAGTAGTATAAGTAGTATAACTAGTATAAGTAGTATAAGTAGTATAAGTAGTATAAGTAGTATAAGTAGTATTCGTAAGTATAAGTCGTATGAAAAATGTAAGTACTACGGAAATGTAAGTAGTATAAAAAATTCAAAGACCCATAAAAGTTCAAATTGAACGAGAAATTCAAGGAGATTGAAGAAAAATCGATGGGTCAACACACGACGAGAAATACAAACATAGGAAAACAGGTACACACGTGGAAAAATATGGGGAGAAAAAGATGATTAGCGGACAATTAAAAGAAACGTGGGCGAGGATAAGATGTGGTAATGACGGAAAACACCGGGGAAAAGGACATGTAGACCCCAAATGTAGAATTGCAAGCAGGCAATTGAAAATTTGACACATATTTGCGCGTGTACGGAAGTTAAGGTAAAACTGAACCAATAAATAGTAAATCAATTAGAGCAATGGTTCGAAAATAGCAGGGGGTTAAACATTTACGGGAAAGGAGAAGCGCAACCGAAACTTCAACCGGCGAAGCAACTATGCGATCAGTTTCGATTTTGTTGAAATTTATATATGTTATGAAGAATCAAAAACTAAGCGACACGTATTTTTTTTATCGGTGGAAAAACGTTTTTAAGGGGTGGAACTAGCCCTCGAAGAAAGGCATGGTAATATTGCAGTTTCACCCACAAGTAGTCGACCGATCGCAATGAAACAAAACGAAAATTCTTCTAATCCGAAGCGATGAAAAATCCACTAGAAAGTTATCGCAAAAAAAATAACTAAAGGCTGAATCCCCCCTATTCGATTGGCTGGTCTCATCCCTTAAAACCGGTTTTCTGCCGATAAAAAAAAATATATGCGTTGCTTCGTTTTCAATGCTTCATAATATATATATACATACATATATATATATATATATATATATATATATATATATATATATATATATATATATATATATATAAATTTCAACAAAATTGAAAGAGGACACCTGAGGGATGTTCCTTGTAAGATAGACATAAGAAAGCCAATGTAAAGCAATTGATGTAGATGAGAAGGCATATATGTAAACACCCTTAAAAGGGGTATACATCTAATTAAATAGTACTACTACTAACCACTGTAAATATATATCTACGAATATATTTCAAGATTAGGATATATGTGTCTGATATATCCTTATCTTTAAATATATATTCCAATATACGTTATTCTTGAAATACAATATAAATATTCCTCTCCATACGTATCCAAAATGATTTAATAATCATTTGCCTTTAAAAAATCGCTTTCCCAATCGTTCATACGAAACGAAAAAATCATTTTGTAATTCGATTAAAATATTCATTAAAATAAATGTTTGATATTTTTCAAACACGTTTGCGAACATACTAAACAAATATACATGCATGAAATAACCAATATATTATTTCACTTGAACATATATTTCATTGATATTATGGGAGAAAAGACAAAACAAAAGGCTAAACAATTTCAAATTCGCGATGCCGTGCGTGAAAGCATATACTTGCGCCCTTTTGTAACAAAAATGAGGATTACTGGTGTTTTTCCATTTTTTTATTTTACATGATTTATGTCTAATAGCAGAGGGAAAAAAGCCACGAACTTTCGTCCAAACTCTCTCATTAATTCTTTTATCATTATTGATCATTGTTATAACCATGATATGTGCGTTGATACATGAAACAATTTCGCCCTTGACAGCAGCCACCGGAGTGCGGATAACGGAGTGAATGGACGATACCTGATCGGCATCCCTCACTCCATTTTCGTACGTGAAAAAGATATCGGGGCTACGATCCAGCGAACATCGCCACGTCGAGTGGAATACACACGCAGAGAGGAACGGAGTAATCTCGCGCTCACGAGGGTAGCGTGATCAACGAGACGAACATCCGCGAATTTTGGCGCGATCTGACCACACGATCAAGAGAGGAGAGAGAGAGAGAGAGAGAGAGAGAGAGAGAGAGAGAGAGAGAGAGAGAGAGAGAGAGAGAGAGAGAGAGAAGAGAGAAGAGAGACGGAAGCCCGAAGACACAGATTCGCGTCGTTTTTTTTTCTCTGAACTCTCGGGTATCACTTTTGCGCGCTCCTTTTTCGCAGGTGGTCCACAGATCCGGTCCAGGCAGCCTCACACGAACGAGAAGCCAATTATATGTACGTGTATACTCGCCATCCATATTATTCTCTCTCTCTCTCTCTCCTCTCTCTCTCTCTCTCTCTCTCTCTCTCTCTCTCTCTCCCTCTCTCTCTCTCTCTCTCTCTCTCCCTCTCTCTCCTGTTCACTGCGAATTGGCGTTAATCGTCCACTTCCTCATTGACCATAGAGATAATTACGAGAGTATCTCGAGACTGTAATCTCTGATTCCTCTCGACTTCCGCTCATTTCTGTTCGTCCATTCCCTACGATCACACTGCGAATGAGGGTAAGGCCTTTCAATCACAATTGGCCTTCAATTATGTTATGTATACATGTATATATACATGTACAGATTTACCTAGCGAGTCTCACTTTTTTCTCCAAGTTTTTTGGCCCTTGCAACGTATATGGTTGATCTCGAATACATTTTGCAAATTTATGTAACTGAAAATTATATTCATCTGAATATTATTTTACTTTACAAGTACACACACACATATGTAAATGTGTATGTGTGTAGTTGTGAAATAAAGTACTATTCAGACCAAAAAACTTCAAATAAAATTATGCAAAATTCATTTTGCAAATTTATGTAACTGAAAATTATGTTCATATGGATATTATTTTATTTTACAAGTACACACACACATACATAAATGAGAATGTGTGTAGTTGTGAAATAAAATACTATTCAGACTAAAAAACTTCAAATACAATTATGCAAAATTCATTTTGCAAATTTATGCAACTGAAAATTATATCCATCTGAACATTCTTTTATTTTACAAGTACACACACACGTACATAAATGTGAATGTGTGTAGTTGTGAAATAAAATACTATTCAGACTAAAAAAATTCAAATACAATTATGCAAAATTCATTTTGCAAATTTATGTAACTGAAAATTAAATCCATCTGAACATTATTTTATTGTACAATTACACACACATACATAAATGTGAATGTGTGTAGTTGTGAAATAAAATACTATTCAGACTAAAAAACTTCAAATATAATTATGCAAAATTCGAACGATACACAGTTTCGAAAAATAAATCAATGTTTAGATGAATATGAGTAATAATGATAGAAGTTACTGGGCTGATGCTAAAGTTCGTTTAAACGAACTACTGTATCAATATTAAATAGGAATTTAGTTTTAAGAGTTAAGATAAAAATAAAAATAACTAATTAGGCCGGATACATATCGCTATACTCGAAAAACCTTATATAATATTTAAATAAACCTGAGCAGTATTCATAGAATTTTGGATAAATATATTTGAGGTCCAAAGAACCAAAATTGTGTGAGAAAAAAGCTCCTCTAGATAGGGATCTTTCGCGTTCTAATCGCGGCTTATACATGATTTATATAAAAGTATATATATAGCGGAAAATAGTTGCGCAATCAAGCGTTCTGCGCAGCAACGGGCTCGGCCGGCATTGTTTTTCTAAAATTTGCATAACGTGGAATAAAAGATTTTAATCATGCGGAATACGACGCGTGCACCATCGTGTGCATCGTGGATGAGCCTGCTTAGGTTTGTAATTACGGTTATCCAGCACGGCGATAGGGAAAACATTTATCGTCAAGTTGTAATTGTTCTTATGAATCCTAACTAAGGTGCATCGTCAACCTTTGACTTCCTCGATCGTCTTCGAAGCCGAATCTCTCTAAAATCGATATAGAGGATGTAAATCGTTCTTTTCCCATATATAAAAAAATATGTGAGTGTATATATATATTTCAAATAAGAATTAATATATTCAAGGCGGTTCACTACTTTGGCGGGTTAAAAAATCGACTTTTTTGCTT